>CP092867.1:17181871-17329491 GCA_030710605.1 Cordylochernes scorpioides | reverse complement strand
TAAAAATGCTAACAGATATCAAAAGGGAGTATGATCACCTCTAACAGCTATCAAGGTCTCGCATAAAGAGCACCTTCGTGAAGCCTTCGGTAAACAGTTTGTCTTGAAATTCTCGTTCCAGTAGCACTTGAGAGTTCATTAGAGAGTTGAATAGCTGTCATCTCCCTATGGCGCTTGGCAGTTACGACCAGATAACGATCATCAGAGGTGGCTGTTTTTCTTTTTCTACCAGAACCTTCTTTTCTTTTGATGGTTCCTGTCTCAATGAACTGTTTCCATATTTTGCTGACCACAGATTTATTCACATTTAGCCATTTTGCTACTTCAACTTGTGATTGCCCTGCCTCCATTCTTCCAACAGCTCTCCATTTTAAATCATCTGCTAAAACTTTTCGTAAACTCATAATTAACTAAGGATCAAATAAAATTATAATTGGACAATTCTTAGATGGGGTAAACGACACGCCAAATAGCACACTTATAAAGACAAGCAAAAATTTGCAAATTTTCAATTTTACCGAATCGAATGGTTGCGATAAATAAATTCTACGACTTAAAATACCTAATTAAATTACTTTTTAGCTTTTAGCGTTGTATATTTTAAAACATATCATTAAAAAACTAAAGTTTCTTATTTTTTGGACACCAGTGTATTAAAAACGAAAAAGGGGCCTGACTGTTCACATGAGCATTTTTAGATGACAGAGCGCCATCTGGTGGAATATAGGTGTCGCTGGAGACCCACTTCTCCACCAAACTCTGCAGCGCTGGCAGAAGCGTCATGTTCAGTGTACTTAGTATGATGCATATATATATATGTCATAATTTGCCTAATGCCCAAAAGATATAATTTATTTTCGCCATTAGAATGTTAAATTGTAAATATATATTCATCCATCTATAAATACACCGTACAAAATAAACGCACTCACGAGTGTGGAACAAATTCTTTTTCAAAGCTCACATGAACAACGGTCGCGCCCTTCCATTCGACCACAACGGATACGACATTTATATATAATTATCTTTTTTAAATAGTGCAGTCTGTATTGACAAGATGTCAATAAAATTATTTTAATTGTCTAGTGGAACAAAAAATAAACGTTTTATTTATATAAATGACTAGAAGAACCCGGGCAACGCCCGAGTTTTAACCGAATGTATAGAGAATAAAAATCTGTTTTGAACTAAACCAAGTGGTATTTAGACCAAAATATTTAATATAAAAGAATCAGAATTATAAAAAAAATCGCTTAAAAAAGAAATCGCCTGAAGCGAAGCATAAGCCAAACTAAATTAGTTTCAGAATTTTGATCATTCAGATTTTGTATCAGTTGTACCTTGCTCTATTTTACCTTACTCGGATTTTACATATTTTGTATTTTACATAAGTAGTATATATATACGATGCATTAGCGGGCCGTCTGGTATAAGAAATTTGAACTAATTTTGACATGTATGTTTCCATTCCCAGTAAAACGCTATATCGCACAACAGAGAATACTATATTCGTTTTTCAAGGAAAACCATACAAATATTTTCAGGGAGGGTGATAAGATTTGTGATCTATGCAAAGAAAATATGGAAACTGAACTATCTCAATATATATATGAATGCCAAGATATTAGCGAGGAGAGAAGGACACTCTTTTCAACGGTAGACACCAGCCAACTTAGGTCAATCCAAACGATGTTAACCAGTGCCCAAACAAGTAGACTAGTTGGTCACAGGCCCTATATAATTTTTACAAGGCAGTAGGTGTAAAGAGGGAGAAAAGAAAACTTGGAAGCTATTGTTCTTACACCTCAGAATGATGACGAAACATCGAGGGGCCATCGTGTTGGTCGACGATGAGATTGCGGAGCTGGTGATATGGATGGCTGTGTGGGAGTAAACCCCCTTTTTGTGTCTGGATGCTATATTTATGGCGAACTAAATAACTTAGTCCCTATTTCTGCTCCGCGCTTATGGAATTGAAGACTTGAGGCGATGGCGTCGACCTTTCATATTAAATCTTTCTTTTCCTTATTACTAATAATTGTATATAGTTGCGGAACTACTGGTTTCCTGTGCTGCTCTTTTCCTGTTATTGCACCTTGTACGGAGAATCTGTATAAGACTAACGTCTTAATAAAGGCTTTGTGTGTGTGACATGTATGATTCATAGAAAAATAATCATATGCGTCAAAATAGTTCAAATTTCTTATAAATAGTATATATATATACATTGAAAATTTAAAACTATTATAGACGCGTATGAAATCTTTTAAATAAAACAATTTCTACTGCCCTTATTGCAATGAAAAAATTAATGGAGGGCCTGACTCATCAGTGGTGAACCCTCCCAGCGGTTTCACCAGTGTAATCTACCATACCGCTGTTATATTGCATTTTTTCGATCTTCCTTTTATAGTGATACTGATGCTAGACTCTTGGAATGGGTATTTTAGATGGACTATGGACAAAAGCTTTGAGGATACTTTACTTGGATTTTTCTTTATATGGGCTTTCTTTACGACGACTGATAGACCCTCTTCAAATCGACGAAAAGACACCTGATTATCATAATGATAAATATCAATTAAGACTAAATCAGATTTAAAACAAGAAATTTCTGGTTGATAGTTCGATATTAAATAGGGAATCGAGGGTAAAAACGTGAAAGAGAAAAACTCTTAAAAACACCTTCTGGAGATTTAGCAACCCACTGAAGACGCTGAGAACTATTTCAGAAAATAAAAATATAGCAATAGAACCCTATAATTGTAAATAGATTCATACCCAAAAGAGGTAGTGAGGAAAGTTTTAGAACAGATGTTTAAATAAATCCCTT
Source organism: Cordylochernes scorpioides (assembly GCA_030710605.1). Lineage (NCBI taxonomy): Eukaryota > Metazoa > Arthropoda > Arachnida > Pseudoscorpiones > Chernetidae > Cordylochernes > Cordylochernes scorpioides. The sequence continues at coordinate 17,326,658 of CP092867.1, read as the reverse complement.
TTCAAACAAAGGCTCACGTGTCCATGGGGAAAGGGAGAAAAAAAATGCTGTATTGTTTTGTTGTTGAATGGCGAATTCACACAGGCCAATGGGCCCTAATAAAAGCCTTTTTTGTTGTTTGTTGTTGTGTAAAAACGTGTGTGAATGGAATGAATTCGGATCGTCAAGTCCAGGGAACTTACAAGCACAGCTTCTTTTTTCCACCTCATCATGTTCTGGACGTCCACCCGCATCTCATCGAACATATAAGTGGCTGGCACTGACTTCAGTTCTGCCCCATGCTTCATGTAGTTCTGCACATCACAACAACATTTCAAACATGGCACAAAATAAACCTTCCCCTGTGACTTATCATTTAATAAAAGCATCCAGGGCATAATGAACATTTGTATCAATATACGTATATAACCTACATGTCGGTGTTTAGGAGTGATAAGTCTGAAAGCTTGAAAAATAAAATTGTACAAGAAACTTAGCCATAGATGCTTTATTGATTTTACTTAATGATATATGGTACAATTTGGATCCTTTCTAGTTAAGATGGCTAATAAACCAAATAAGTAATCTATACATTAATTTCTGTAAATCCATCCAAAAAAGCTTAGTAAAACACCTGACTTGGGAGTTTCCATTTGGTTCCAAGCAAAAATAAACTCGTAAGATAGGTTGAATATATATTATTTAAAATAAACCTGAACTATTCTCTTTCGTATGCTATTCAATGATACTCTTAATAAATTATATTCAACAAATTTACTTTTTAGGGGCTTAAAATATTTAAGCGTGAAAGCCTTATAGACAGGGTCGGATTGCCTTAGAACAACTAAATTATAAGAGAAAAAAAACTTTCGCAATAAAACTAAATTATTGGTAAAATAAACGGGGTTCCTACTAATAATCGACTTCTAAGACAGGAAAACCCTCAAAATGGGTGACTCCTAAGACAAGAAAACTCTCAAAATGGGTGACTCCTAAGACAAGAAAACTCTCAAATGGGTGACTCCTAAGACAAGAAAACTCTCAAAATGGGTGACTCCTAAGACAAGAAAACTCCCAAAATAGGTGACTTCTAAGACAGGAAAACTTCTAAAATGGGTGATTCCTAAGACAGGAGAACTCCCAAAATGGGTGACTCCTAAGGCAGGTTTTACTGCGTCTGATGATAGGAGAGTTTCCATTATCTATAATATAATAAAGTCATTTATTTGGCTATGTTACCTTGTGAAACAAAAGAAAGTGTCTAATTAAAGAACGCAATTGTTAAATATCTATAATCTGCTATTTTTATTTTTCTGAAAATTCCACTTAGAAATTTATAAAATTTCAATGCAGTAGAACATTCATGAGAGGGCACTTTCGATAGAGGACCTCTCTACAAAAGACAAAGGTGGCGTGATCGTAGCCGACCAATAGGAGGGCGCCATTCCAAAAAAAAAAGCAAACCGTGACAGAGGCCTGGAATGACGCTCGTAACTGTATATAGAATATATACTTTATATATATATATATATATATATATATTATAAATATATTTTTTCCCCGGGTTGTTGACGTTCTGCGCTCAAGGGGTTATAAATATCTCTCTTTTATGTTGAAATCTCTCTCTCTCTCTCTCTCCCTAAATGGTGAAAGCAGTTTGACTTTGCAATTATAAAATATGCCAGGACACTGGTACACTGGTAGGGAGGGGTTATTTAGAGAGACAGGCAGAAAAAAATCATTTGTGTAAAAAAAAAAGTTGCCTCTTTGGAAGTTCATCAGATTTCTTACATCACACACACAATCAAAGGTATTATTTTAACTTATATAAAAGTAAAAAATCAAATTAACAGTTTTAACGAACTTCTGTAAAAAAAAAATTAAAATTGCACATTGAACGAATTCTTACAAAAAAAATTAATTTGAAAATTTTGAAAGAATTTCTTTAAAAGAAAACCCCCATTTAAATTTGAATCAAACACTCTAACAAATATTTGTTTTATAAAGAATTGGCTGAAAACATGTAAAAAAATGACATAAAGGACTAAGGTGAAGTAAGCTACATTGTGTTAAAGAAGTCCAGGATTGAAAAGGATGGCACACAATGACTAACAACCTTTGTGGAGGCGGTACATTATGATGATGATGATTAAAAACTTTACCGTTTGTGTGAAAAAAAAAATATTTCGGATAATAAAGAATTATAATCATAATCCAGACAGCTAGCGGCTGTTTATTTATATAAAACGTTGAAGAAGAAGGGGGAAAAAATAACGACAACATTGTAAAATAAATCACAGCTTCTGTGAGAAAATAATGGCAGCGTGACCAGATTTAGAGAAGCAGACGATAGAAGCCATCCATCTCCCGCCATTAGAGAAGCCTTGTTAACCGACCTAATACCAGAATTTATCATGGAGGCGAGCTTACTTGGGAAATTGTTGCCTTTAATCCGGTCACCCTGCACTCACTGAATATTACTACTTTTTTATTTGGTGTTTATTTTTCTTTTGGTGTCAGAAATGATTATATTTAAGTATCTCAAGTTTATACGATTCTTTATGATTCTTTACAATTTGGTAAGTTGTTTTGATTGGATTTACGATTGAAACAAATGTATATATGTCATAATTTGTACATAACTGGATGTAATCCCACCACAATATGTATGCAATGTATGATCTAAAGATTTTTAATAAAGACAAGGCTTAGAAATCTGGGAGAAAGGCCATCAGAGAGGAAACGGTCATTAGCAGGTTTTATTATCCAGGAACTCATAAAAACTGAGTTCAAGAACCTTCGTTTCCGGGAGCATGTTAGAACAAGACAAGGACAAAGGATTAGCAAAGATCCAATCAGAGCCCAGGAGGATTAGCTAGGAACCAATGGAAAACTTACACGAGTCGACAATCGTCCAATCAGCGCCCTGATAAGTTTTCGTGTTAAATCTTGGACTCAGTTTAGTTAGTTAGGAGCTCGGCACCACCGAAACAAGTCCAGCACCCATCTTCTCAACAATCAGATAAGTATAATCCTCAATAATGTGAAACCACCATAGTTAATAGTCAAATACGCCAAATAGCTTAAACCCCTTTCTCCCTTGATCGCTGGCCTATTTCAATCCAATCCTGTGTCCTCGTTATTTTCCCCTGTGTGAATACCTTACTACTTCAGCAAACGACTGCGCCCACCACAATCATCAATCAACTCAATCAATCTCAAAAAGGTAATTTAAATATTACAGTGAGTCGAAAGGATAAAATGGAAAACGAACGAGACCAAGTAGCGAAAATTAACGGCAGCGGGACGGGAGAGAGGAAGGAAATTGCACGACACACCCTGGCGGCAATTTTACTTCAGTTGACCGCCGCCCTCCAGGGAATAAAGTCGACCCGACCCTCCGGCGGGACATACGCCGCCCACAGACTCCGCCGAGCGACCGAGCGGAAGATGGACGGCGCTATCGCCGACATGTGGCCGAGCGACCCGACGCGCCACCCCGAGGAGCCATCACCCACCATTCTGGATCCATACACCAGTGTCCAGAAAAAACCAAGTATGTGGACTGAACCATCCCAACGAGCTCAACACTCGAACGCACGGGCAGTGCAATCAGTCCCAACTCAACACGCGAGAGTACGGGCAGTGCAATCAGCCCGAACTCCACACGCGTACGCACGGGCAGTGCAAATAGCCCAAAATCAACACGCGTACGCACGGGCAGTGCAAATAGCCCAAAATCAACACGCGAGCGCACGGGCCGTGCAAGCAGCCCCAACTCAACAGCACGCCAGGCGTCCCACACCTCCACCACGCGCCCGAGACGTCCGAGCCGCCCAAGCCTTTCGGCCCTAAGGTAGGAAGGCATCAACCATTTGTCGTCAACCAATTGACGATGAAACTGTTCCTAACCCCTGAACTGTCACCCCCAATTATAATTGATACAGGCGCAAGTTTGAATATAGTGCCCCATAATCTCTATAAAATGTTAAAAACTAACCTCCCTAATTTAAAATTAAAAGAACAGTCTATAGACCTACAGGCTATAAATGGTCTTGTAACAACAATAGGTAAAATAGTACTCCCCCTAACAATAGGTAAACTAACTAGAAAAGAGAATTTCCATGTGGTAGAAGCACCTCTGCCATTTGAAATTCTCAGTATAAATACCCTCCGTAATTTTAAAATAGCAATAGACTTTAACAACGGCACTATATTCCAACTTGGCGCCCCATTGTCTACCCCTACCTATAATTTCAACCATGTACCCAATGAATGCACGTATTGGGAGTGCCAAGCGATGTCACAAAGGACCCACCATGCACACCAACCTCCCGCACATGGCACTCAATGCGCGCATCCATTGGTCAAAACCCAATCACCCACCTGCCAATCTAGTCACGCGAACGCACAACACAACTTTTTCACTAAGTCCAATTGCCTTTACTATATGCCCGCAATTCACAAGGCCACAACGGCTTCAAATCACAACGACAATGCACAAAATGTGCCCATCCAACGGGACAACTCACACATAAGGCCCACACGTGACCACACGTCGTCACGCAACAATCACACACGTGTACACCGCAACAACTGCGACACTCACAACAACAACACCCAGACAGTATCCATCCAACAGGACAGCTCACACACAGAGCACACATATGACCACACGGCGTCACACCACAGTCACACGCACAAACAGCGCAACAAGCGCGGCACTCGCACCAACAGGCGACAACGACACCACGCGAACACATGCACAACCACCACCAAAACAACCACCCCATCTACACGAAAAATAGAGACAATCCACGCCACCCGACAACCACACAATCGCAAAACATTGCGATCTTTCTTAAGCGCTGTGAACGCTTATAAAAAGTTCATTCCGGACCACGCCCGCTTGCGGACGCCACTTGTCAACCTTCTAAAAAGGGATGTCATGTGGGTCTGGGATGACGATTGCCAAAAAGCGTTCACTAGCCTGAAAGAAAGCCTTACAACACACCCCACGTTACACCTTTACCAGGAAGGTCTGCCATGCCAGGTGTATTGTAACGCCTCAACACTCGGCATCGCAGGCGTCCTCAAACAGGTCTACCCTGATGGGAAGACCTACACAGTCCAGAATTTCAGCCGCCCTCTGCGTGCACACGAACGAAATTATTCCATATCTGAACTACAATGCCTAGCAATTGTTGAGAGTATGGATAATTTCCGCGTCTGTTTGATGGACAGAAAATTTACTATATTTTCTGACCATCCCGCATTGCAGTGGCTGAAAGAGATCAAAAACCCGTCAGGCAGATTATTTCGATGGAGATTAAGGCTATCGAGATACGAATATGAGGTCCGTTACCTAAATGGAGTACAACAATATGAAATGGACGTTGTAACTCGTAACCCGTTCTGTGGCTTCTTAGACGCCTCCCTCATTAAGAGCCATCAGCCTTCCCCATCGGGAAAATCTAGCTTGACCATTGATCACAATGGACTGCATACCGTTTCCCGAAAAGGTGTAACTAAAATTATAGTTCCAAAACCACTCACAAACAAACTACTTAAATCAGTACACACACAGCACGACCATCCAAACATCTCAAAGATGACGAGACTCATCTCTGCTCAATATTATTGGCAGAACATGACACAAGACATTGAACAAGAGGTAAAAACCTGTCCAACCTGCCAATTAGCAAAACATATCGATGAATCCAACCAACCTCTCCAAAGAGACACCGATGCAGCCCACAGAAACAAACTAAATCCGTACAGAAAATATACCACACACACAATACAAACAATAACAAATTTACACCATCTACGACAGAGAGACGATTTCACGTTTCCACTTAAACCACCTACACCCGACATTTCTTCAACAGAACCATTGACCACCAAACTGGCGAACAGCGACCCTGACAATCATTTAGATCCTACCATGTTCACCAAAAAACGATTTACGCAACTCACACATAGTCACAAGAAACGCGATATAGCCCATCCCCAAAAACACCTCGTTCCAAATCCGCCACAATCAATAAAAGTCCAACCCGATATTCAAAAGCCCCAATTCATGGCAAAAACATGGGAGAAGATGTGCCAATATCCCATATTTCACCTGATATGTGTTACCTGTCTTCTGGTTCTGCCCTATAGACTCGCCCCGTTTATATTCATAGTTCACATGCTAATATATGCCCTACGGCCCCGACGGCTGTACCAACTACAGGAAACAGTCTACCATATAGGGCGTTCCGTCCTAAAAGCCATCTTCCATATAGGAAATTCCGTCTTAAAAGCCATCTTCCATATAGGAAATTCCGTCTAAAAAGCCACTTTCCATATAGGAAGTTCCGTCCATGAAGCCATCTTCCATATAGGCCAAGCAATTTTAGAATTTCTAGATCTCCTGTGGGAGATTCTCGGAGAAAACTTAGAAAATTTCAGAGGGCCTCGACCCAACTAATTAAACGGTGTCCAGAGGGAGTAACACAATCTAAAGCAATTAAAGGACAGGAAGTAGCAAATTACACCAACGGAGGGCGGCCATGGGTCATATTCCCCCCCGCGCGCCGAAATTAAAATTGAGGTCACCGCGTCCTCCCGATGTGGACAATCTTTAACGGTCACCAATCTTGGATCCCAGTTACAGCGAGCCTACATATCAACTTTTACAGAAAACACAATTTAATTATATTAATAGCATTATATATTAATACATTTTCAGAATCCCAATGAGTTTTTACATTTCTATTCTTACAGTATATTTCTTTTTCTAAAGACACACACACACACTCGGGCGTGCGGCCACGCTTTCGCGAGCTCCGCCGTTTTTCGCCTCTGGCGTGTGTGCAAATGTCGCGCATAGCGACGAGCTTGGTACGGGCTGAAAGCCCATCAAAAGCTGCACAAGAGCCTGTAAGGCGCAGCACACAAGCTTTGACTTGCGCCGAATTATCTGCAAAAGATCTGCAGAGGAAAATTTCAAATAATCAAAGCGCAAGTCAAAATTATGCAAATCTGCCGACAGGCGTTAAAGATGCAAATCTGGCCGCCGCGCGCGGTGACGTCACGATCAGCTCGGCAGCAGCCACGTCATCCAATGGCGCTGCCCGTGTTCTGGGAAACTGGGCGGACTGCACCGAGGACCAAGGCCCTGGAGAGGACGACGACTTCACCGTCATCAAGAATAAGAAAAGGCGCCGCGACTCGCCGGGTTCTCCTGCAGCGGCTGCACCTTCCTCCGGCACCAGAGGCGCAGGGGCCACTCGCCGGCCACGATCGTCCACGGGATGGGCACCGCGGGCGGAGGAGGTCAGGACCACTAGGGCGCATATCGCGGAGGCCAGGGCGCGGCAGGCATCTTCAACCGAAGACCACTGCGTCTTCGTAGAGCGCAGTCCTGAACTGGAGCCCTACCATTACATTAGGGCCATCGATCGAATGTTTGGGAGCATCAGGGATGTCTTCCAAGTGACCAAGATGAACGGCCACTTCCTGGTGGGAATGGCAAGCAGAGGCATGGCCGAGCGCCTCGTCAACGAGGGCCTCGAGGTGGAGGGAACTCTCCACAGGGCCTTCCCGTTCCGCAAAAGGGCGGAGAGAATTACGGTGGGCAACCTCCCCTTCTTCGTGGGGGATGCAGCCGTCATCAGCGCCCTTTCACCTTTCGGGCGAGTAACATCTATCGCCCCCAAGCTGATGAAAGCTGGCCCGTACGTCTATAACGACGGCCGCCGAGAGGCGTTTATCATCCTCCGCGAAGGAATGACCATCGAGAGGCTGCCCACCCGCCTCGACATTCCGATCAAGGGCGAGACCTGGCCGGCGTACCTGTCCTCTGGGATCAGGTGCTCCAGGTGCCGTGGCCAAGGACATCGCAGGGCCAACTGCCCCCTGCTCGCAGGGCGAACCACGGAACCTGGACCGGCCACACCCACCTCTCCCACTAGCGTCCCACCAGTGACTGAGCCCAAGCCGCCTCAGCAGCCATCTGCCAAGCCTCCACCTCCGGCGTCCCCCAGTCCAGCCATGGAGGTCTCCGACGTGCCTCCCGCGAGCCGAGCAGCGCTCCTTCCACCTGCTGCACTCCGGTCATCACCACCAGCGCCTTTGGCCTCACCTGCGGAGGAGACGCCACCTCCCCCTCCACCTGTGACACCTGCTTCGCCCTTGCGGGCACCTGGGGGTTCCGTGAGCCCTCAATCGGCGAAGTCGCAGCCCTCTGCACAGGACATCGAAATGACTACCATAGAGGAGTCCTCCGCTTCCTCAACAGCATCAAGCAGGAAATCCACGAGGGAGGACCTCGTGACCTTGATTCGGAAAAGCCCCGCCGTGTCCTTTGCTGAGACGGACGCTCTTGGTCTTGGGCGGGAGGAGATCTTGGACCTCCTCTCCTCGAAGACCAGGGCCCAAAGACAAGGACCGCTCCTGACACCTCCGCAGAACGAGGCTCTCGCCGGCATGATTAAGCGGCTCCTTGGCCTGAAGCCCGGAAGCAACACCAGCGTTTACAAAGTCCTGCATCAGGTCAAGTCCGTGCTGAGGACAGGACCGGCGGCAGTGCCTCCAACACCCACACTGACAGCGCCACGGCCTGCTAAGCCGACGCCGCCCGTTCCCCAAAGGAAGGAATCGGCCCCAACTAGGGCGGCCTCTCTGCTTGCACTGCCTATCAAGACCGATGAAGACCGTAAGAGATGGCTCCGTGACACTTTCAAGGAATTGGACCACAGAAACATCTTGAGACCCATACTCGAGTGGATCGATGAGGATTCTATCATTAATTCGGTCCTGTGCCACGAGGACGCTTTGAATTATTTTCACAACATACCGCGAGACCAAAGGAATCTTCTTGCGGGCTTCCTAGACACCGTCATAGGGCGCGCCCGGGGTGGCGACCAGACTACTCTCAACGGACTGTTCAAATTCAGGGCAGCTCTTTAGCTACCGACTGAGACCAAAACGTCCCCTCGGGGAGGGCTCCGCCTGATGTGAATTCCCACTTCCAATCAGAAGACTGTAAATATTTCTTAACTCTTGATGGAGTGTAAATATTGACTAGTATGTCAATAAAATCTGTTTTAATTGTCAAATTGTCACACACACACACACTTCCAAAAAACTTTTACATTTAACATTTCATTTTAACAACACGCAGATCTCAAGGTTAAATATGAACAAAAGCACGCACATTACCACTTAAAGGATAGGGAAAATGAGGTAGCAAAGCTTTCGAGCTTACGTTTCTTCCGAAAGGAATAAACAACCACTTTAGAAGGGTCGAGGACTCTCCTCGAACCCTGTATTCAAAGATTTGATTCCGGTTAAGATCCCCGATAAAAAGCGGATATCGGGCGAGCACATCTTAAGTGCCCTAGGGAATTGCGTAAAAATCCCTAGAACGCATTAAGGCTCGGGACACATTAACACAATACACTCGGCCTTGAGATCTCGAAAAACAGCACAAACACAAAAACAAAATACACACGTAAGGTTAATTAGATTCCCATGTCTCCTGTATACATAATATAAAGCACAATTGGGAAAGATCATGTTTCTACCCATGAGTCGCACGGGAAAGACAAACAATCTACGAGGCAAATAAAGAAAGTTGATTGCGCGGCGTGACATAGATTACGAAGAGAGTTTGCGAACCTCGCTATACATTTTTCTTATCCCATTCATTTACATTATTTTCTTATGTTTAAAATCAAATTCTTAATCAAATTTACCATTTTCCTAAGTCAAATACTTATCATTTATTTTAATCAATTATTTACCATTTATATAACCTCTTATTTTTATTTTGTTCATAAACCAACAACTAAACAAATTTTTATCAACGAAAACTCACTGGTTTGCTTTTAAAATCAGATATTTTATATTTATTTAAATTTTGATTCACAAAAAGCCTTTTTCTTTTTTTTTCTCACCATGCACCAAAGCATTCACTTTGATTTCTCCCAACTTATTTTATCTTTGATTTCTCAAAAGCCCTAATAGAATTCCCTCGATTTTGTTCCCCATCTCGAGTAGAATATGGTTTAGGCACTTTTTCTTTTTTTTTTTCTCACCATGCAACAAGGCATTCACTTTGATTTCTCCCAACTTATTTTAATTTTGATTTCTCAAAAGCCCTAATAGAATTCCTTCGATTTTGTTCCCCATCTCGAGTAGAATATCGTTTAGGCGCATTTTCTTTTCTTTTTATCCCACTATGTACCATAGCATTCATTTTGATTTCTTATAATTAAAAATTTTTGATTTCTCTTAATTATACTCAACCTATATATCATCAACACCATTCTCTTTTATCTCTTATATCACCACCAATGCTTGTATATAGCTTCTCAATAACCACAACTAATTTTCCCACAAAAAATATTTTTCCCCCTTTACAGAATTCACTCAGTCTATCCCTTTTTAAATTCTTTACATGTAGGGGGCGCATCTGTCATAATTTGTACATAACTGGATGTAATCCCACCACAATATGTATGCAATGTATGATCTAAATATTTTTAATAAAGACAAGGCTTAGAAATCTGGGAGAAAGGCCATCAGAGAGGAAACGGTCATTAGCAGGTTTTATTATCCAGGAACTCATAAAAACTGAGTTCAAGAACCTTCGTTTCCGGGAGCATGTTAGAACAAGACAAGAACAAAGGATTAGCAAAGATCCAATCAGAGCCCAGGAGGATTAGCTAGAAACCAATGGAAAACTTACACGAGTCGACAATCGTCCAATCAGCGCCCTGAGAAGTTTTCGTGTTAAAGCTCGGACTCAGTTTAGTTAGTTAGGAGTTCGGCACCACCGAAACAAGTCCAGCACCCATCTTCTCAACAATCAGATAAGTTCAATCCTCAATAATGTGAAACCACCATAGTTAATAGTCAAATACGCCAAATAGCTTAAACTCCTTTCTCCCTTGATCGCTGGCCTATTTCAATCCAATCCTGTGTCCTCGTTATTTTCCCCTGTGTGAATACCTTACTACTTCAGCAAACGACTGCGCCCACCACAATCATCAATCAACTCAATCAATCTCAAAAAGGTAATTTAAATATTACATAATTTCGCGACATATACCTTACTGCAAAGAAAACAATAATCGTTTTTGAAGGAGACTTGGTTCATTAGTATTAAATAGTGTTGTATTTCCAATTTGATTACACACAGCGCTCAACGTTAATTATTATTTAATTAACTACAAGGTAAATGATTATATATAGATTAAATGGTAAACATGGAGAAAGAGAATAATTCAGCGTGGCGATGCCGCTTGCAGGTTACATCAACAGGAAGTGACGTCAGCTCCAGTGTTGCCGAAGCCAGCCGCCCGCTGTCACGGTCCAGCAATTTCCTCCCTCGAAGTGATCCCTTCTTTATGGATTACTTCGCCGTTTAAAAGTCTCGAACAAAGAAGTTCGTGTAGGTTTCTCCCCAGTGGCTTGGTCAAAATGTCCGCTAGGTTTCTTCCACTTGTAACATAGTCCAGTTGAATCACACCGTCATCCACCTTTTCTCTGACGAAGTGATATCTAATAGCGATGTGTCTGGTCTTGGATCGGCTGATGTAGCTCTTGGCGTGTGATATAGCCGCTTGGTTATCGCACCACACCGGAGTTGGCTCAACCATATTATGTGGTATATCCAAATGGTTCAGGAACTCCCTGATCCATGTCACTTCCCTGACTGACGATGATAGGGAAATGTATTCCGCCTCCATTGTGCTGAGGGCGGTGACAGTTTGCTTTGAACTTCGCCATAGGATTGGTGCGCCTGCAAACATCACTACCTAACCCGATGTACTCTTTCTGTCTTCCAGGTTGGTTCCCCACTCTGCATCCGAATAGACACACAGTTGTTCCCCAGTCCGTCTATATGTAATGCCTAGATGCTCTGAAGATTTTAAGTATCTTAAAATTCGTTTCGCAGCAACCCAGTCTTTTTATAGTGTACTTTGAAAAATAGCGAGCCAATTGACTTACTGCATAGGCAATGTCTGGCCTTGTCCGCTTTGAAATGTAGAGCAGTCCACCAATTAGTTCACGGTAGGGAAGGTCTTGGCAGTTTTCCTCATCTTCTTCCTCAAGTAGTTCTGGTCTGGTTTCCATCGGCGTTGAGACTTCTCTTCCTTCCTGAAGATTGAACCGTTCCAGTAGACTTTTTATATATGCTCTTTGTGTTAGAGTTACGCATCCACCCTTTGATCGAGTGAAGTTGACATACTCTGATGTACTTTGTTTCGAAGTGACCTCTCAGCAGTTCAATGCACTTTTCTCTCACTTCTTGATTTTCCGTCAGAGTAAGAATATCATCCACGTATAATGATAAGATTATCATTCCTACGTTCAGCTTGAGTTTGTAGACACAAGGGTCAACTGGATTCCTCATAAATCCCTTTTTCTTCAACCACTCATCAAGGCACTTGTTCCAACATCTGCCGCTTTGCTTCAGTTCGTACAGAGACCTTTTGAGTTGGCAGTAAAGATGTTCCTCACCAGGTTTAACAAAGCCTTCTGGTTGTTCCATGTAGATCACTTGGTCAAGCTTGCTGTAGAGATAAGCACTTTTCACGTCATATTGGTCTATGACCCAGTTATTTTCAACACCTATTGCTGTGAGCAGTCTTGTCGTTTCAAAACTAGAAACAGGTGAGTAAATCTCATCATAATCGATTCCCTTTTGTTGAGTGAAGCCCTTTGCCACAAGTCGGGCCTTGTATCTGACTACTTGACCATCGGCGTTGGTCTTCTTATGTAGTACCCACTTACAAGCAATTGGGGCAGAGTCTTTTGGTAGTTCTGTTAGTTCCCAAACTTTGTGCTTTCTCAAGGATTCCAATTATTCTTCGATTGCTTCAAGCCAATGCTCAGCTTCAGGGCCTTGAATAGATTCTTTATACGAAGTAGGATCTCCCTTATTTACTTCAGTACTGAGAAGTTCAATTGAGTTCTGAGCATTTCTCTGGTTCCTTAGGATCATTGGATGAGATCGAGTAGGAGAAGGCTTCACAGTATCTTCATTATGGCTGTCCTCTTCTGTAGGTATCACGTCTTATTGATCTAATAAAGACACTGGATTCTCTTCAATCTCCCGTTGAGTCCCATAGCTGTAGTGTTCACCTGATGGAAGCACCTCCCGGTTGCTGTCGTTCCTCGATACATCACTCTCTTTGAAGACACAGTCCCGAGATTCCACCCCTTTCTTCATCTCAGGAATCCACACTCTGTAGCCACGTCCTATGAGTAAATATCCAACAAGGTTACCTTTGACAACTCTCCTTTCGAGTTTGGATTTACGGACTTGTCTTGGAATATGGACAAAAATACTTGACAGCCAATAGCTCTTATGTGTTTAAGGCTAGGCTTGTTCCCTGTCCACAGTTCATATGGCGTGCTTTCACCATTGTGATTGTTGAGAACTCTGTTTCTGACATAGGCTGCGGTGTAAGTCAGCTCCGCCCAGGAAGCCTTTGGCAGACCACTTCCAGATGTAGTGCTCCTGACAAGATCTAGGAGTGCCCTATTCATTCTTTCTGCCACACCATTCTGTTGGGGTGTATGCGTCATAGTGCGTTCATGAACTATTCCAACGCTCGTGCAGAAAGTGTCCCATTCCTTGGAACAAAATTCCAAGCCATTATCAGTACGTATTCATTTTAGTTTCCGGCTGGTTTGTTTCTCAGATTCTCGAATCCACTCTTTGACTTTTCCCAGGGTTCCGCCTTTGTTTTTCAGGAAAAATACACTTGTATATCTCGTAGATTCATCAATGATGGTTAAGACGTACTTGGCTCCTCCCCAGCTCAATACGTCAAGTGGACCCATCAAGTCCGCATGCACCAAGTCCAACGGCATGATTTGTTTTTCCTCCTTGTGTGAGTGCTGAAGGAATGGCAGACGGTAAGACTTACCGATCAAGCAGTCTTCGCACTTTTCTGGCTTTGCCGGGCTGCAATCAAGTCCTCTTACGCTTTGGTTCTTGGCCATCTTTGCTATTGTATATGCATTTACATGCATCAGCCTTTTGTGCCAAAGTTCCAGTGTAAGCTCTTCTTTGCATTCAGATGCAAGAGAAACACGATCATTCTGATCTATCGGAGAGGATGGAGTAGTCTGGACGTAGTAAAAAGTCTACCCAACTTCTTTCCCTCTATCAAGAGTTTACCTTTCATGTCCATAATGTGGCAACCACTCTTGTTGAAGACAACTTTTCTACCGTTTTCTATCATTTGGAGTACAGACAGAACACTGTGACGCATATCTGGAACGTACAAGGTGTTCTGGGCAACTAAATTGCTGGCATCTCCCTTGTGTCCAACAATATTGGCACTGACAGTACCGATACCACATGCTTCTATAGAAGAGCCATTCGCAATAGTAATCGAACTCATATTGCTTGTGCACTCTTTCAGACATGTGAAGTAATCTCTCTTGGGAGTCATATGGTGCGTCGCTCCAGAATCTATGATCCAGGTCTCGGCGGTAGCTCCAAACAAAGTGTTGCACATTGCCGACATATTTACGCCTTTGTTTTGGTCAAACCTCTTTGGTCTTTGTTCATTCTTTCTTTTCTTCCTGCATTCCCTTGCATAATGGCCTTTACCTCCACATTTGAAACAAACAACCTTTGCTTTAAATTGTTTTTCTATTTCAATGGGCTTCGAAGAGGCATTAACGACCATGGCACCCACATCTTTTGGTAGATTTGACGAACGCCTTTCTGCTTCTGCCAATAGCCGTCTTTTAACTGTGGCGGTCGTGAAGTCTGAATCAGGCAAGTTACATATGGTTGAGACAACGGTGTCCCAATCCTCTGGTAATCCACCCAAAAGAACCATAGCCAAATCGACATCGTCAATTTTGTCGCCAATTTGGGCCAGTTCGTTTACAATGTGGTTTATCTTCCCCATATACCCTTCCATATTGCTCTGCTGAGTCAACCTTTCTCCATATAACTGCCTTCTTAGTTGTACGGCTCGATATCTACTATCCTTTGGTGCGTATAATTTTTCCAGTTCCTCCCAGACCTCTTTCGGAGTATTCAAATGTTGAACATGCAATTGTTGTTCATCATTAATCCAGAGGCAAATTTTTGCAAACGCCTTACCCTCCCGCGACAAAAAAAGTTTTGTTGCAACAAGGTCACTAGGGTCAGGCTTAGCCTCTCCTGGATTGATCAAACTCCACAAGTCGTTTTCGATTAGAACGAGTTTCATCTGGAAGCTCCAGCTGGAGCAATTAGCACCATTTAATTTTGTAATCGTCGTGTTTGCCATTTTACAAAATATTTGGTAAGTAGAAAAAGGATGGGCCAAGTAATCAAAGGAAATTTGGTTACTCACGTTTTAGGCCTTGCGCTTCTTCAGTCTGACGTTTTAGGTCTTGCGCTTCTTCAGTCTCATAATCTTTGTTGTATTCCAATTTGATTACACACAGCGCTCAACGTTAATTATTATTTAATTAACTACAAGGTAAAAGGATTATATATAGATTAAATGGTAAACATGGAGAAAGAGAATAAGTCAGCGTGGCGATTCCGCTTGCAGGTTACATCAACAGGAAGTGACGTCAGGTCCAGTGTTGCCGAAGCCAGCCGCCCGCTGTCACGGTCCAGCAAAAAGCCTCTGGCTCACTGTAAAAATGTTTTTTTTTTTTTTATGATAAGGTTTTTACCATCTTTTCAATAAAATGATAAAGTGGTTGAAAATTACACCGAGAGGTGTATAAAAGTTTTACACGAATTCTTGTTTCTAAAAAAAAAAAAAAATTCTTAACACTGACTTCAAAACAGAAAACCGTTTTTTTTTTGCTCTATCCACAGGATTTGAAGATAAATTGTTAATATCAAAATGGAAACTGTTGGGCGAGGCATATCTCTATATTGGTAAAAGCTTTCGTTATCACGACGTTCATCTTATAAAATGGTCCTTAATATTTACTAATTAGAGCGCTACAATATGTAAATAATCACTACAGTTCTGTAGATGACCATCGCTTCAATATCCAGTTGTATTAATTATTTTATTAACATCATGAAACGCGATATCCCAAACTCAGGGATATTTGCGTCGATACCTCTCTCTCTACATCACAACAAATCGGCTATATACAATCCTGTTCAATTCATTATTTTACATAATTAACCAAATAAAATTGTCCAAAGAGAAAAACAAACAACAAAGCAAAACACACAAAGCAAGCATCGCAATTCTTTTCCTTCTAAGTTTCCCTCTCCCGTTTCCATTCCAAAAGAAAGTTGTAAATAAATTTGCAAAATTGATCAAAACTTTTACACCTCTCTTTATCGTCTACAAATTCATCAAGCTGTCCAATACGACCAAATTTGTTTTCCCTATAAACCCGGAAAATTGGGCAATTCATAAGAAGATGTTTCGAGTCCTGAATTTCACCTCCGCAGAAGCATCCTGGTTCCTTCACCGCGCCGATAGTTGACAAAATTTCCCAAAATTACCATGATCTGTAATGAATTGGATATTATAAAAATTTGGACGGAAAAATCTTGGGATTCCAGACACGAAAAAGCTTCTGAAAATTTCATTAGTATTATCAAAAATTTCTTTCATTTTTGCGTGTAAGAATGATTTGACTATACTTGGAGAATGGGGTTCGTAAGTAATTAGATCTTCAGTGGACAGATGAGCTAGATCATATTTGATTATTCTAGATTCTATATAGTCTGTTAGGAGTGGAATTTTTGCCAAACTATGCACACAGTTTGATGAAGTGGTTTTATATGCTCTAACTGCCCATAAAATGATCTGGTACTGCATGGAATTCAGTTTTGTTTAGAACGATTGTTTGAATATTTAAATCAAATTTCTGATCCGTATGCAATTACAGGCCTTATTATTGTTTTATATAAAGTTACTTCTTTTGAGTATCTAAACCCCACATATTGCCGCTTAGTGAACATAATAAATTTTTCATACGCCCTGCCTTACACAGAATATCATTTACATGCGGAGTAAAGTTAACTTTATTTTTCCATTTGTTATTTGAAAATTTCATTCCCAGAATTTTTACTTGCTTGACCGGCCTAATTATATTGTTATTAACCTTAATAGGTATTTTTCTCTGTTATGCAGGTATAGCAAATTAGTTTTCTCTGTACTGATCGTTAATTTATTTCTATTACACCATTGGATCACATAATTTGAGATGTATTCACTTGCGGTTTTTAGTCCTTTAATAGTCTTATTCCAGCAAATTATTGTAACGTCGTCTGCATAACATATAATGTCTGCATTCATTGATTCAAAATTTATCAACAAATCATTTAGCAAAATATTCCATAGAGAGAAGTGGTGATAAAAGTCCACCTTGTGGACATCCTTTATTTAGTTTCTTATAAAAAGTTTCTGATTCGTATGTAAATTTCACCTCCCTTTCATTATTTAAATTAGATTTTATGATCCGTATTAAATCTGAGGGAACATTATCATTATCCATTCGTTTTATAATCGCAGGCCACCATGCATTGTCGAATGCACCAGCTATATCTATAGCTATCAAGGAAGTCAATTCTTTTTGTTTATGTTTCAATATAGTTTCTATAATTTTTTCCATTCCAGTAATAGTTGATCTAGATTTCATAAAGCCATGCTGCCTTGAGCTCATTAGATTATTTTCTAAATAATAGTTGCTTAATTTATTTTTTATTATATTCTCAAATGTTTTAGAGAGATTAGATGTCAATGATATAGGTCTATAACTTTTATTTACTTCATAATTCGTTTTGCCTGGTTTTGGAATTATTTTTAAGAATGATTTTTTCCATTCATCCGGATAGTATCCCATTTCTATACATTTATTGAATAATTGATGCAGAATTGGGATTATTTTTATTTTAGCTTGTCTGATCATATTGTTACTAATGTAATCAGGGCCCGGTGCTTTTTTAATATTAGTTTTTAAAATTGTTTCCTCTATTTCCTTGGATTCAATATAAACACTATTTTAATTTTTATATTTAGGCGTATGATTTCTAATCAAAATATGATAATCTTCATCTAAACCTCCAATATCATCCTGAAATAGATCGTTCATTAAACTTTTTATTTTGTCGATCTTTAAATGATCTGGTAAATTATCTATTAGAGGTAATCCTAAATTTCTATTTTTCGATCTCAATGACTTGTAAATCCTATAAGCATTACCAAATGCGTTAGTTGAATGACTTTCTTCTATAAAATTTCTCCAACTCGCTCTTTTTGCCTTTTTAATTTTATTTAAATATTTATTTCTCATTGATTTATAGGTCTTTTCATAGACCACTCCATGCCGATAATACAAATTTCTAATATAGTGGAAATCGTTTTTCATATTCTCCAGATTCCCATCCCACCAGTATGTATTTGTTTTATGATTTCCGCCTCTTTTCTTGACATTTAGTGACAGATAAGCTGCCTCTTTAATTATTTGTGTAAGAGTCTTTACAATGTTGTCAATATCTTTTATGTTTGACGCGTGGTTTATCTTGGTGATAATATTATCTACATCTTGTATTGAAATTTTTTCGGTAAATGTTTTCCAATCAGCATCTTTCTCTATAAATTTCCATGTTGAGTAATATCCAGTTGTAGATATGCCAATTTCCTTTTCAACGCCTAAAATATCCATTTGTCCATGGACAAAACTTGAAGATTTTTATATACGCGTTCAAGACCTAATCGTATATAAGACCGAACATTTTCTCTATTAACTGTATTTGAATTAGAGAGAGGGAGAGAGAGAAAATAGAACAACAACAAAAAAAGCGTTAAATCATTACTCCAATTAAAAAAAAAAATATGGCAGATAAGAAGGAATGGAGGGGTGAAAAAAGGGAATAAGGGGGTGTAAAATATTCAATAAATAAATAAAAAAGTAAAAGAAGGGGGGTGACAAACCCGACAACAATATGTCGCCGCACAATTTGTCCACAATCGATCTGTGAGGAATGTGACACAAAGCTTTATTTCCGCCCTGATATGACCCCCCTCCCTACAGGGGGGAAAAAAGGGAAGAGCTCGGGATTCGAGAAAGGAAACCCCACCAATATATCTCCAGCCATCCTCTCATTAAAAGCTACCACAAATATTCTGTGATTTCTAGTTACTGTTTTCTCCGCGGTGTGTCACTGTTATCGCTTTTTAAAATTTAGTAGTTTTCTTAATTTGTATGTTTGATATATAAGTAATATGTATGTAAGTAATTATATACTTGTAATATGTATATAATATGTTGATATATTTTGTTCTTCTTAATAAACCACCACTCATGCTAAATTGGTGTAAATATATCCTCAAATTTATGCTAATATCCTTGTATATAGATTTATTTGAGTCGCATATGCAAATATGGGCTAATGTGTAATTCGAATTTACAGTATAATAAGTGTAGAATGCTTCCAGCTAATAAGGATCCAGGAAATTCCAGCCAGACACTCACCTCTTTGATCACGCGGAGATGGGTTGCTTCAGAGCTACCCTCAAAGATGGCCTTGCCAAATTTGAGAGCCCAGTACTTTACTCTGTGCACACAACATAGTGGTTAAAATACAACGCCATCTATCGTTATAAAAGAGAACTTTTACTATACTAATGAAGATGGAGGTTTTTACTCTTAGGTAAGAAGAGTAAATAAAACAGGAATAATTCAACAGATGCTGGGAAAAGAAAAAATATCTTAATCCTGTTCATACGGCAGGCATGACTGAAGCTTATATGTACAGTCATTTAAAATTCCTGGAAGTGAAAATGAGGGGAAACACTATTTACATATAATAAACACAAATAAACAATAAGTTACAGGTAAGACGATACAGAGGTTTTTATTAACATTTTACAAATTAATAGAAATGGTTAGATAAATTATACAGAGGGATGAAAATATGGCATTTCAAAGATTAAAAAAAGCAAAATGTGACATTTATATTTAGAAAAAAATGTATATATTGGATGCTAGTATATGATTGCTGTTTAAGCTGGTGAAGTTGGGGGTCGATTTTCAGACAAGAATACAACCTAAAGTTACGTGAGAATGATTTCCAAGTACCAAAAAGGCACCTTTCCCTTTAAAAAAAAGTCTTGTTTTAATGCATATTTAAAGGGGGAGGTGCCTTTTTTGTTACATATTTGTATACTATAAATTCTTCCCTGCTTACATATTGACATAATAATTAAGAAATCAAGGGTTTGGTTTCTTTTCTCATTTCTTTTATTTCTTTCAGACTAACATGTCCTTCAACAAGTTGTACTTCTGGATCTCCGTGGTGAAGGACATGTGTTCAATTTACTTAGAATATTTATCTACTTATATATTTGCCTTATTCTGTCTGTTTGTCTGTTTGAAGCTCACGGATGGGATTTTTCATAACCATCGGTGGTTCAGTGGTAGAATGCTCGCCTGCCACGCGGGCGGCCCGGGTTCGATTCCCGGCCGATGCATTTTTTTTTTTTTACAATTTTTAAAACTCATTTATATATTATACAAGAATGACATCCACGGCGCCAATTTATAATTGTAACGAATAGTATTTGAATAAAAGCATTTAATCGGGTAAAACCCGGGCGTTGCCCGGGTCATTCGTATATAATAATTGTATAAACGAATGCAAGGCAAAATCACCGCGAATGTTTCTTTTTTTTAAGGCAATTTCTTTTTAAGGCAATTGTCGTTATTTATCGTTAATTTTTGTTTCGATTTTATTGAAAAAAAAACGATATGGTGCCTTTAAAAAATGATCTTTATTACTATGCAGTTTTCTATTTAGTCAATATACCTAAGTTCATGTTGCAAATGTAATTATCTCTATCGATTTAGTAGGTGAAATGCAAAAAGAAAATCGACATGATGAAATATTTATGAAAATTCACATTTTTATTTTTATATTTTCAAGACACACACAGTTTGGGGCGGGACGTTTCACAAGAGAGACATCCACGGCGCCAATTTATAATTGTAACGATTAGTATTTTAATTAAAACATTTTAAAAACACACAGTTTGGAACGGGACGTTTCACAAGAGTGACATCCATGGCGCCAATTTATAATTGTAACGAATAATATTTGAATTAAAACGTTTTTAAAATATATGCGCACTCGGGTAAAACCCGGGCGTTGCCCGGGCCATTCGTCTAGTGTTTATATAAAGGTTTAATATCATTTTTCTATGATTGTGTATAAATATCCATTGAATTTATCATCATCACCTTTTTTGTTTACAAAAATGTTATATGAAAAATAAAGTAATGTAATGTAACGAAGTGGTTGACCTCATGTTTACTGATCCAATGTTTTAATAATCTAAGGTTTATGTTGTAAGAAAATTATACAACATGTTAGCCCGAAATTATTGATTATATCAAAATATTTGTATATACTCATTACGTAACTCGTATGTATACTTGCGACATCTATCGTGATAAATATTAGTTAAACGTTGATTATTTTAATTATTATTATTGTTCCAGAGAAAATATAGTAGCCAAAACACTTTCTTAATAAAGCGAAAAAAGACAACAATGTGTGCGTTTCGGGCTGTTGGCCCGAGTCAGCCTAATATGTGTTGTGACTATACCCAAAAGTTGTCTATAGAGGGTCCCTAATGGATCTAGGAAATGGTATAACACCCCAAAAGGCTCAAGTTGTTGGCTTTTCTTGATTAATAAAGCGAATTTCATTTACACGATCAGGAAATGCCTTTTTTAATTTAACCATCTGATCACAGCAAACACAATTCCACATTTACAATATTTCCTTAAATTAATATTTTGTTGACATTAATTCCTATAGATGGAGCGAGCAACGTTCAGGTTACACGACCAAGAAATGCCTTTTTCTTAATAATAACACTGCGGTTTACTTTCCTCTCCCTATATTTTAGATAATAAATATTATAAACTTGTTGTTTTTTTTTTCAGATTGACGTTCTTTATTCTTCCCCTTTTTTAAATTTCAAATTATAAATGAATATATCTAAATTTGAAAATGTCATAAAAGTGGATTTAAAAAAAACAAACTTCATAGATGTTTTTGCCTTTGCATCTTAAAAAAACATATATATTATACACTCATAGACAAAACTTAAGGAACTTGTACCTTTTAACATGTATATCGATATTCAGACAATAACTCTGAAATATATTTGATACAAAGTGACCTTCATTGAAGACACACATAACCAAGTGTGAACATAATTGTTTCTGTCTCCTTCAAAAAAAAAAAAGACCAGCAGCATCAAAGACTTTCTACTTCATTAAGTTTTGTCTATGAGTGTATATCGTGTTAAATTTCTTTAACCAGCAGACGAAATTGAACAAGAAACCAGTTCAAACCAGTTGGGTAAAACAACGGGAATCTTGTGCTGCATTATTGTCCAATGGGAGGAGGGCAACAAGCCAAGAATGAAATATTGACGACCAAACGATTCTCTGAAATAGATGACAGACGATACCTATCGACAACTTCGTCTGAAATAAAATCAAATAAACGTCTGCTTGGCAATTGTCGCTATTTCTATATACCCCCCATTCCTTTTTGTGTTTTTACACAGAATATATATGTATATTCACACATACCTCTTCAGTATATATTTTTAGGGGGTGATATATTAAACAAAAATATTAATAAATAGGTAAAAGCGAAAATAATATATTCGGCAACGCTCTCTGTAACGGCTTCACAGCATTTGGAATGGTTGGTGCGTGGATTGGGCAATTGTTGACAGGCATAACGGAAACGAAGATATCGGGATCAGATTGCACCCTTACAGAAAAAAATAAATATGATAGAATAACTATTTTTCAAGATATGATAGTTTTTTATTATTATCTTATATTTTCCTTGTACCTGATAATGGAAACTCGCTCGGAAAAGGTAATCAATAAGTGTGAAGACATGAATGAGGAACCTTTTAACTAACTAACCTGGTGTAACTATATAATGTAATTTTATAAACTTAAAACTGAACAATTATATTATGATACAATATAATATAATACGACATAGTGACGTAGTGGACATGGCATCTGCCCGGTAAGCGGAACACTGTGGGTTCGATTCCCATCCCTGGATACTTTTATTTTTTCCGTTTATCATTACTTTTCACAATTCATCCTTTCATACCTCATCCCTAAGGTTAGAAATAATCGTTATTTCTCCTTAAAATAAATTTTGATTTTTCGTTGAAAAGAAACACATGCGGGATATTTTTCAAAAATTATATTATGATTTGAAAAAAAAAATCAGCATTTATATTAAATTGGTCATTTGGGAGGATATAAGTTGAAGATTCGAAAATTTAAAGTGATAAAAAAGGAGAAACGGAAAAAATTATATATAGTATACACATTAGATTTTTCAGAAATATTCTAATTTTTAGGGCTATAACAAGATACACGCAAAAGCTTCGGCAGTTACGCGTCATAAACGCGGAACATAGTGTATTAAATAATTCTTTTAATATAAGATATTAAAAACATTTAGCCATTAGGGGCTTTAAATTTTAATTGTGAAAGCGTTAGACTCAGGGTAGGATGTCTAAGTAAAAACTAAATTATTAGAAAAACAAACAGTTACCACTAAAAATCAACTCCTAAGACAGGAAAACTCCCAAGATGGGTGACTTCTAAGACAGGTTATACTGTTTGCGGATTTATTTACATATATAAGAATTTACTCTATAGATAGAAAATTTTATATGAAGAATATATACTTGATACAATATATTACATTTATTAAAGAACTTCGCGTATAAAAAGACTACATGATTATGTTTTATAATCTTCGAAAGAATTTAAAATGCACGCAGGATGAATTTTAAAATATAATATGTCGTTATTTTTACTTTCTAGACGAAAAAAGGTTAATATTCAATGTTGTCATAGATACTGCTGCCCCCTGGAGGGAGGTAGAAAACCGTCGTCTGCAGCTATAAATATTAATGGCACATTGTATCATCCAATTTACATAAGCTGTTAACAGCCGAGGACCTTTTTAACAGGGTTCTCTTCTTCTGTTATTTAATTGCCTCCTTGGAATATTGTCTTTTGGATAAGATTCGAGGGAGGACGACCTGGTAATGGCCTCTTTAGTTCTTCTGCTCACTTTTAAAAATGTCGTCTGCTTTTATTTAGTCGTTTTATATATGTAAGAGAGTACAGTGAACTTTTCACCTTTTTATTTTAAATATATTATTACAGTAGATTCTTGACTTAAGAATAAGCAATGGGATCAGAATTCTTTGGTCTTGGAATACGATTTACCCTTAAATTTCTATATTTTATTAGCACTATATTAAAATGACCTTCTTTCCTCATACAAATCCTTTGCTTTAATTTTTTCAAGTCCCCGGCGTCAATTCGTGGAATTATCTCACTAGGCCAAACTCCACTAATCAGTTTTGAGCCCTCGATATATTTTACCGCAGCTTCAGGAACTCTTTTATGTGTCAATTTTGGTAAATGTTGAGCTTTCTCACAAAATATGTTTTGGACATTAGAGCCCATTTAACCTAATTTTATTGTGAACTACATATGGCGATATGTTTTCCTGAATAGTATTCTTTCAAATCCTCTTTAAAGTTCACTGGAGTTTTTATCAATACCAGAACACACAACAGATATAAAACAACCTCCAATAAACTATATTTACCCCAACTACACATGGTCCAGGCCATTAGAGTAGGTAGCTAGTGACTTCCTGTGACTATATATGCACCACATATCTATACAATGTGAAAAAATAGTACAAATGTAATATTGTACTGGGATAAGGTGCATAAATTAGGAAAAAGGCACCTCCTTATCGTGCAACTGAAAGTTGCACGATTAGGAGGTGCCTTTTTCCTAATATCTATACAAGTTGCTGAATTTGTTTTTTTTAATTACAAGGTTCATTGAAACCCCGTTTGATTTCTTGCATTCTACGGTGGAATTGGAGATGTTAAAGAATCAAGAACTAATTGAAGAAATTTTTTAAAAATGTTTTTAATATGCAGGATTCAATTCCCCGGGTCCTGGGAAACCGGTAATATATACCTCCATCCCTACCACAAGCTATATATGGGCAAACAAAGAGAGATAAGTATTCATTTTTGTCATAATGATAGCGGTGAAAAAAACTAGAAGTTCTCAGTTTGTAAAAAGAAATGTTAATAATAAATACCAAAAAAATAATTAAGGAACTTTTACCAGGAGGTAAGTTGATCTTAAATAGAAAATGTTTCTCCTATCTAGCCCTGTCAATTCAGAATGCCACCTATAGTCCAACCCCACCAGCGAGTGCAAGTAACCAAACGGGGCTCTGGCATATTTGTAAGTGCAAAGTCGAACTGCTTACATGTGTATAAACATGTGGTGCACTTACAGTAAAAGCAGTCGCCTACTTCTACCCACCATGATTATCATGGCCTGTACCACGTGTACTAGGGGTAAGCAAAAAAGAATGTCACCTGGAGATCGTGCTATGGACCTTGTCAGTGGGACTTGGATTTCTTTAAAGGTCTGGCGAGGGAGTCAAGAAATCTTACAGGAGGTGTTTGACTGATAGAGTGGCTAGGTCAATTCTATGGCCGGAATATAGTTATTTGTATGATCTAGATTGTGCTTGGTGAACGACACGTCAAACAATAAATTTGAACTCGATTGGCCATATGTTTGTTTTGTCAATATATAACCGTCCATTGGGTATTATGGAAATCGTTTGATTTCTCTCGACTACCACATCTTCTAAAAACATCATATAAAATATATAATGTGTATCGCCTCTTCTCTTTCTTTTACTTCGTACCAATTGGTCTTTTTCCGACTCTTCCTAGAATTTATTCTCTGATTGGAAATGTTATCTATCCGTTTAAAGAGCCTTTATACTTCTCCAAATCCACACATATGTAAATATATAAAACGTGTACGAGGTGTGTTCAAAAGGTATCGCGACTTTTGAATTTTCGCGGGTTACGTATATTCGAATTTCGATCTTTTTGTGGCTTTATGTTGGTACTCATGTCTCTCATTTATGCCGACAAGCTCGGCCATTTTGAATGTTCACTTAATTGTTGACAGCTGCTTTGCTTGCAGGTGTTTTGGATCGTCTTCGATTTTTACCTATTAAAAAAAAAAATGGATCAAAGAACCTGTATCAAATTTTGTGTGAAAAACAAAATTAAGTGCGCGGATGCATTCCGAATGTTGACTGTGGCATACGGAGAAGCTACCTTGGACCGAAGCAGCGTTTATCGGTGGTACAAAATGTTCTCAGAAGGCCGAGAAGATGTGAACGATGAAGAGCGTGCCGAACGCCCGAACACTTCAACAACAGACGAAAAAATTAATGAAGTGGAGAAAATGATATTGGCCAATCGTCGAATCACCGTTAGAGAAGTTGCTAAGGACATAAACATATCGATTGGCTCGTGCCATTCGATTTTTATCAATGATTTGGGTATGAGACGGGTCGCCGCGAAATTCGTACCAAAATTGCTCAATTGCGACCAAAAACAGCATGGCAAGAACATTGCTAATGAGATGTTGGACTCTGTCCGCGACGACCCAAACCTGGCACGTGATTTTTATTGACGTTCAGTCATTTCTCTCTTTTAACCTTTTCTATGCGCTTTTAAACAGATTATTACCCGGAAAATAAATGTTATTCTTTATAATTAAGCGAATGCTATGAATATTTTCTACGTATTTTTTATGTACAATTTTTAAATATATCTCTGGATAATAATTATTAATATTTTTTCAAGATTTTTTTTTTATTTAGTAAATAGGTTCTCTCTAAATAAGCGATAAATATTCTACGAATATATATTTGTGTGAAGCCATTTCTTTCGATACTCTCTATCGATTCGAAATCGTGCTGGAACAAATGTAACGGCATGTACGGACCAATCTGACATATTTTGTGTTGCATGCAATGTTGCATATTGGTTATGGAAGGTTGCCGGTTACTTACTCGGTGGCATCCATCTCGAGGTCGTCTGATGCAGACGATACCACCGTCAGCAAGGCGAGACAGACGAACCACCTCGCCACCGCCATCATCGTCGCACTGAGTCTCACCGCACATGCGCACTACCTGTTTCCGGTTCAGTTGTCTGTATCCCCGGGGTTATACAGCTTCGTCTGCACAATTTTAGCCCCATACTTCTGCCTTTTTTTTTAATAGTTCGTTTTTTTTTAATGATTTTAAATGTTATTTTTTTGTTTTCTAGTGATTCATTTAATAGAATGTTTGGGCTTTCTGTGGGAGAGAATGTGCTGGAACGACTCGGGGCTCCGCCGATCCCATAGATTCTCCTGGCCAGAGTGAACCATTCCGACGGGCTGCTGGGCGTTACAATCAGCAGGAGATTGCGACTGTAGGAGGGCATTCCTTGAGTGAGAGCATTGATTATTTCCTTGCGGTCGATGTTGGCCTTGTTCGTCACAGCTGCTGTTTTGGAATTCCGGGGACCTCTCCAGCTCCCTTAAGAACGATTCCGGCGAACTTGATCTGTCAAATCTGGCTGCGGTGGTGGGCGCGTCCCGCTCTAGTCTTCTCATCATCGCTGTTATTGCGTCTATCACCGACTTATTCTCTTGAGCTAACTCGGCCTCCTTCTGGCCTTCTTGTCTTTTTGCCTTGCCAATGCTCTTGAGGTTCCTTCTCCTGTCGACTCTTAGCTGTCGTGGTCAAATGAAAAGGCGCAACCGTTATGCCAAGCGAACAGCGCACACCGCGATGTCTGCCACCTTTATTTTTTGTACAGTTTTTATAGATGGATGAATTTGCATATTTACATTTTAACACAAGCTAAACATATTTACATACTTCTTTTGACGAAAATAAATTATATCTCTTTTGGCATTAATTATACAAATTATGACATATATATAAGGAAACTATGTACATAGAGAGAAAGTGATTCCACCTCAATTTCTCTTAATAAAAATGGCAGAGTATCACCGAAACGTATGATTTAAAAATAATAAAAATAAATGTTGCTCGATGCAACAATATTTTTACCAACTCTACTATTGTGTAGGTATGCATTAAATGAAATACGACGAGCAAAAAAAAATCGTAGCAAATTTTCATTACAGCACTATTCTGGCGCTTAGCTAAAATCATACTATAATGGCGTAAATTATACGGGCAATTAAAAATAGAATTTATGACCGAGGAAAACAAGAGAGGGGAAACGCAATATGCGGGAAAACGTTATATATGTGTAAGCATAAGCTTCCATCAAAACATTACTTTAAGGCGCTCATCCGAAGAAGTGCCTCATACCCAGAAGCGACCAGGAGGATCTCCCTCCACCCCGCCTACACCATGCAAGCACTGCCAAGGGCCCCACTGGAACAATCAGTGCCCACAACGGTCCACCTTGCCTGGACAGCTTACCGATCATCATATACTATCGACACCGCCGCGGTATTTTCATGACCCAAGAGACAGCGCTACCAAGTAACCAGAAGTACAATCCACACGCCATTAACGGCGTAAGTACCCTGACTCTCAAGTTGCTACTAGCCAACCATTTATATTTATTTCTAATAGATACTGGCGCTAATATTAATATTATTTGTTTAAAACAATTCAAAACATTAGGAACTAAAATATTACATTTAAATAATGATGTTACAATTAGGACTTTGTCTCATAATATCCAACCTGTGGGATTTGCATTTATTTTGGTTACTGTAGGATCCATTAAAGAACACTTGTTATTTTATATAATAGATAATCATCTACCATTTGGCATTTTTTTCTTTAAACTCATTAAAGATATTCCGATTAACTATTGATTTCTTTTCAAAGAGAATATATCAGGATAATACCATGTTAGCACAGTCACAATACTGTTTGAAGGATTATTTTACGCCATCATTAAAAAACTTTACAATTCAACCCGACCCTAATAACCATACCATGCCCCACACCACTCAATCTTTTCTTCATGACAACCTTAATAGGTCCACAAATGTAGAAAATTATATAGCTGCACATCTTCATCTAATAAATGAATGTAAAAATCCTATTAGAGAAAATATTGGTTTGTTTCCTATCGATAAGTTTTCAGTACCTGCTTTAAATATCGACCCGATTAAAATTATACCTAACAGTGATAAGATTATAACACTAAGACCATATAGAATACCATATAGCGATTACCCTGAAATAAAATATCAAATAGAGAAAATGTTAGAAAATGAAATAATAGAACCATCGAATAGCCCATATGCCGCTCCCGTAACACTTGCCAGAAAAAGGGATGGCTCGAAACGTTTTTGCGTAGATTTTAGAAAACTTAAAGATTTAATGTCTGTAGATAACTATCCCATACCACTAATAGAAACAGTACTA
This sequence comes from Cordylochernes scorpioides, assembly GCA_030710605.1. NCBI lineage: Eukaryota > Metazoa > Arthropoda > Arachnida > Pseudoscorpiones > Chernetidae > Cordylochernes > Cordylochernes scorpioides. Next base: position 17,297,299 of record CP092867.1, on the reverse strand, counting down.
GATCAATTATCTAACTCCAAATACTTTTCCACCATAGATATAACCTCCGCCTTCTGGCAAATTCCGATCCATCCAGAATCTAGGCCCCTACTTTCATTTGTAACCCACCTGGGGCAATACCACTTTAATAGACTACCATTTGGTCTCAAATTAAGTCCCCAAATATTCGAAAGGCAGTTAAATCAATTGATACAGAAACACAAATTAACATTTACTAATCATTATTTTGATGACTTCATAATCCATTCTAACAGTTTAGAGCAGGGGTGGCGAACGTGCGGCCTTAAGGCCGCATGTGGCCTTTTCTTGCCCAAGTTGTGGCCTTTTCATAAATTCAAAATTATAATTTTTGTTTCGCAGTTTTCAATTACTTTCATTATTTTATTGAAAATATCTAATGCGAATGTAATATATTATATAATATAGTAAATGTAAGTATTTAAATTTCTAAAAGTAATTCAAGTGTCGTGCTAAAAATGAAGTGCATAACTATACCACTATATCGGCAGCGCCGATTTGCGGTCAACACTAGTACTAAAGCTAAACGTAACGTCCAAGTAACGTCGAGGCAACAAAACTATATTACAACTTAAAAATGAAAAGCTTCACCGGCAACAAACTTTCAATAAGTTCTTTCAACAAAATAATAATGCCACGGAAGCAACATACAAAGTAGCGTACATTCTTGTAAAACGGAGAAAACCATTTAGCGACGTTGAAATTATAAAATAATGTATTGTGGAAGTGGTCAAATGCTTACATCCAGAAAAAGTAGATAAATACAAACAATTACCTCTTTCAAGAGGAACCATCACCGAACGACAACACGAATTAGCTACAAATATAAAACAACATTTCTGCAAGATTATTAAAGAAGAAAATATATATTTCTCCATAGCATTGGATGAATCCACAGACAATACCGATCCAGCACAGGTTCTATTTTTTATTCGAGCTATTACTGAGGATTTTCGATGTTTTGAAGAGTTGCTTGCGTTAGGAACACGAGGGAGGACACGAGGAATAGACATCTTGAAGAAGTTCAAAATAAAAATTTGCAAAGCAGGGTTAAATATAAATAATTTAGTAAGTATGTGCACCGATGGTGCACCAGCCATGGTAGGAAAGCGAGAATGTTTCATTTCGTTATTAAAAAAAATAATATGCTAATTTAGAAAACGTGATTTCTTTTCATTTTATTTTGCACCAACAAAACTTATGTGCTAAGTCGGCTAGTTTGAACGATACTTTAGAAAAATAGATTGGTATTGTGAATTTTATTCGATCAAATTCAATGCCTCATCGTCAATTTCGGGTTATAATAATGTCAGATAATGACACATTCAATGGCGACTTACCATATCATAGAAAAATACGTTGGTTATCAAAAGGACAAGTTTTGCTAAAAATATTCACCCTGCGTCAACAAATAATTAACTTTTTTGAAGAACAAAAGAAATATTGCGATTTATCAGATAAAGAATTTTGTAGAAATGCTGCCTTTTTATGTGACATGACAATGAAGCAAAATGAATTGAATTTAAACTTGCAGGGAAAAACAAAATATATATACGAAATGTGGCAAAAAATTCAAGCTTTTCGAAAAAAAAACCTTTATTCTTTAAATCTTTACTAGGTGTGTCGATTAGAAATTTCTAAAGAACATTTCCCACAGTTATCGGAGTTTATGATGGAGCAAAACTATTTCCCTCAAAATTTGGATGAGCATGTTTCTGTTTTGGATATATTAATTGAAGAATATAATAATAGGTTCTCAGATTTTGAAAAACATGTTCTCACACTTAAATTAACTTTCGAACCACACCTTGTTGATATCGACGTAGCGTCCAAAGAATATCAAATGGAATTATTTGAGATAGGAGAAGATAATATCTTTAAATCACAATTCGATTTAAAAAAAAATAAATATTGCGATTTATCAGATGAAGAATTTTGTAGAAATGCTGCCTTTTTATGTGACATGACAATGAAGCAAAATGAATTGAATTTAAACTTGCAGGGAAAAACTAAATATATATACGAAATGTGGCAAAAAATTCAAGCTTTCCGAAAAAAACTTTTATTCTTTAAATCTTTACTAGGTCGATTAGAAATTAAATTAGAAAATAAAAAGACTGCAGTTATTTATCCTCGTCTAAGACAACACGCACGAAGAATTCTTTCATGTTTTGGAACTACATATTGCTGCGAGGCAAAATTTTCATACATGACTCAAATTAAAACCCGCTTAAGAAGTCAAATAAGTGATGTTCATTTGGAAGATCAACTTAAATTACGTACCACGTCAATTGAACCAAATATTTCTTTTTTGTCATCCAATAAACAACCACAAAAATCCCATTACATTTTCTGGATTGTAAAATTAAATGTCAATTTTTTTGGAATTTATTAATTGTTTGTCATTTTGAAAAAATAAACTATTTAATTGCAAAGAAAATTATGTATTTTAATTTTGTATATAAATCCCTTTAATCAAATCGTACATATATATATATGAAAAAACAATAGAAAAAATAAAAGATAAGTGGGTCAGGTGTTGATATTAAAAATAAGAAAGGCATCTCCTGACCACGAGCACATGTGCTTTTTAGATGGCAGAGCACCATCTAGTGGAGCAAAAATAAAATAAATGTTTATTTAGCTTGCTCCGTGATATTTGGCCAACCCAATTTCTTGATTTATCAAGAAAAGCCATCCACGAACGCGTTTCGCGCTGTTGGCGCTCGTCAGCGTGGAGAAGGCTGTAACCTTAAATACCCATTTTCTGATTTCTCGGGAAGCCATTGGGACCAAAATGCCATCTAAAAAGCACATGTGCTCGTGGTCAGGAGATGCCTTTTTTATTTTTAATATATATATGGATGCGGCCTTCTCAAAAATGGTAAAATGAAAATTGGCCTTCTAATATAAAAAGGTTCGCCACCCCTGGTTTAGAGGAACACTTAGGACACTTACTGGAATTTTTTCATTTTTGTAAATTAGAAAATATAAAATTAAATCTTATAAATGGCGGTTTTTCAGGACATCTATTGACTACCTGGGATATAAGATTAGTTCAGGTACTTGCACTCCACTTGTTAGGAATATAGATGTAATTAATGCCATAAAACTCCCTACTAACGTAAAAACCTTGCAATCATTCCCCTAGGCGCCATTAATGTTTACAATAAATTCATTCCAGATTATGCGCGCATTAGAAATTCTCTAAATCAACTTTTGAAAAAGAACGTTAAATGGGAATGGACGTCAGACTGTCAAAAGGCGTTTGACAAACTCAAACAGCTACTTCCATCAGGTCCCATTCTACATCTTTATAAATCAGATTTGTCCTTTCAAGTGTACTCTGATGCATCTTTGCAAGGGATAGGAGGAGTACTGAAACAGCTCCATCCAGATGGAAACTCATATCCAGTACAATATCATAGTCGCACACTGCGCAAATACGAGCGCAATTATACCATCACAGAATTAGAGTGTCTGGCCATAATTGAAACAGTAGATCGTTTCAAGGTCTATCTGGCGGGAAATTGTTTTACTATTTTCACCGATGGCTTAAAAACTTCAAAAATCCGACAGGAAGACTCACACACACAACAAAAGCCTTTATTAAGACACACTGGTCTTATAGAGGATTCTCCCCGAGATTACAAGAGAGATAGGCCTGTGAAAGTGGGGAATATACAGAAGAAGAAAAAGATTACAAGTATGATATATACATACACATACATATATACAACATAACAACAAAAGCCCCCATTAAGACCCAAAGTCTTACAAAAGACTCGACTGCAGGATCCAAGAAGCAAAGAGATAAAGAAGTGAACAAAAAAAGTAATTTAAAAAATATATATATATGCAAATACATACACATATACACATTCACTCAATTCAAGGTAACAGTAACGATGCATTTTTATTCACTGCCTTGTAAAACCCACATAGATCCAGTGAAAACTTTCTATCTGTTATGTAGTTTGTTAAGATATCCTCAACTGTGTCCGGGAATCTATTATCCTGTTTCGAAATAAACGTTTTTCTTTCATCTGAAATACTTGTACAGTGGAAAAAATAGTGAGATATTTCGGAGTTCATTTTCTGCTTACAGAACTTACATAACAGTTCCTCTCCTCCTAAAATATTCTTGTGATTTTCCCGGAAGAATGTGTAAAGTACTCGCAGTTGGGCAATGTGTCGTTTAACAATGAATGGAAGATTGTCCGACAGATATCCTTCAGGAAGGGATGTTTTCTTCAGGTTTCTATAGTGAGGATATAGTTTTGTATTATTGATTCTCGCCCAGTCACCTTGTATGGATTGGTCTATTGCTGTTCTATTGATCAGTGGCAGTTGACAAAATCCAAGATGAACTCTCTAAATGCGGCAATGAGATTACTTGATTCGACGGTCTTGCCTCACATGCTATACGCCGCACCCTGCTGGGCACTCAACCAAGTAAAGGTAGTTGACCAGGTTCAGAATATTTTCCTAAGACGCTACCTAAATTTACCAAAGTATACTCCGGGCTTTATGCTAAGAATGGAGTGTGGACGAGTATCACAGGAAGTTATCATAACTAAACAGGTCCTGAGATTTTTGGTGAGGATTATGAAAATGGAGGAGAGTAGGTTACCCCGGGCATGTTTGTCACACCTCTGGACATTACACAGCAATCAAAGGGCTGGTTTAACCTTTGTCGAAAACCTGTCAACCATTTTAGACTCAAACGGTTTTTCGTTCCTGAAGGGTTGTCCGGATTACACTGCAATACTGACTGAAATCCCTGCTATTATTCGAATAGCAACCGAACAAAGCATCCAAAGCGACATGGCGAAAATCCTAAATACTTCACATTACCGTCACTTCAAATACCTAAAAATTCAATAACAGCAGAACGATATTTATTCACAACTATTCCTCAAGCAATTAAAAGATTTTTTGCACAACTGAGACTCCTATGGACGATCTTCCCAGAAAATCGTTCAAAGCGCTGGAAGATTGATTTGACTCTAACTTGCGATCTGTGTAAAAACAGAATCCAAGACGAAATTATGCATATAATATTTGGATGCTCTTGCTTAGAGAAACAGAGGAAAGAAATTTTGGGTGACTTACCCTGGTCTCAACCCGACTGCCAACAAATTTGCAGCTGGATGAACACACTGATGGTTGATCATGGTCTCTCCCTCGGTTTATATAAATTCTACAAGGCCGCAGTCAATGTCCGTTGGAGAATAATGGATTCGCCGAATGTCGTGGTTTGCTTGGAGGAAGAAGGCGAAGATTGAACGCGGCTGATTCCACACTAGCCCTCTCAATGATATCCTAAACTTGACATATCCTAAACATTGGTACTTTAATTTAAACATTTAATCATGTATGGTTCCTTTTGCTCTGTATGTTTATTTTTTGTATATATGGTTATATTTATTTTTGTATGTTTTTTTCTTTCTTCTCTCCTTTCTTTTTCCTTATTACCTCTTGTATTATAGTTTTTACTTTTGAAATATCTTCCTTTGCTAAATCCTGTAGAGGAGAATCATGTATAGGGCTGGATGCCCCAATAAAAAGGCTTGTGTGTGTGTGTGTGATCAGTGGCAGTTCATGTTGGAGAAAGTCCTTATCGGTGCAATTAATCAGATAAGAAAAACCAGTGGAATTCAGAATGTCATTAATGGTTTTAACAAGACCTATGTGGATATTTGAATTTCGGGACAAATTCATTAGTTCAGTTAAGCATATAAATGGTAATCGATTAGCTTTCATATTGAGGATTCTGATCCAGTATTTCATTCTAAGTTTTATGAAGGTGACTGCAAGAGAAATTCGTCCACACTCCATTCGAAGGATATATCCTGGGGTATACCTGGGCAGGTTTAAAAGCCGACGCAGGAAAACATCCTGAGTCTTGTCCAGAAACTCCTTTTGATCACAAGCCCAGATCGGAGCTGCGTATAGGAGTACCGCTACAACCATTGAGTCCAATAGTCTTAAAGGTGCCTTAAGGGAATTAACTTTAGTCTTAGTCATGATTGTCCACACCGCACTTATTGCAGACAGTGCCTTGCCCTGAAAATGCTTGGCAACTTGTGTATATGAAGTCGTTGTTGACAAAGGATAGCCAAGATAATTGTACTTTGATGAAATAGCCAGTGGTCTTTCGCCCCAGAACCATTTGTCAGATATTGCGAGTCGACCTCCATTGCGAAAAAACATTATTTTAGACTTATTTTCATTAAGTATTAAATAGTTCGTTTCGAGGTATTTCTTTAGTATATTAATCTTGGTTTGCAGATTTATTTTGGACTCCCCCAAGAGAACGATGTCATCAGCATACAAAAGCAAGTGGACCTCTCCAAAACCCGGAAGGCAAATACCCGGTAACTCAAAGCCGTCATACATGCTGATTAGATCGTTAATAAATAAGATAAAAAGATATGGAGACAACGGCTCTCCCTGCAGCAGTCCAGATCGAATCCTAATTGGTTCTGTAAAAGAGCCTTCCCATCTCACAACCGCTTCCATTTTTTCATAGAAACTCCGTATCACAGTAATAAAACGGCTACTTATGCCCAATTTGGTCAATTTCCTCCATAAGAGTGAATGTGTAACTGTATCAAACGCTTTCCTCAGGTCAACGAAGAAAGCAAAAAGTTTCCTTCTCTTCTTTCTTAATTAAGTTGTATCAACACAACAATAGCCTTTAATGGGCACACGTGCCATACAGGATTCTCTCTGTAGGACAAAATAAATAAATAACATATTAGCATCGTAGTTATATACAAGTATTGGGTATTGGCCTCGACCAATTATCGAGTTGGATCCGGTGTCTGTGCTAAATATTTTGATTGAGCTGATTTCCAGTATTTATAAAAAGCGAATGCAAAGGGTCTGGATTTTACGACTTTTTCCATTAAAACATAAGGCGAATTGCTATTATAGCCGGTCTCTTGACGAAGAATTTCTCTTTCTTCTTCCATTGCCGTACAGTAGAACATGTAGTTTGGAAAATCGAGACTAAATTCACCGTTGCATAAGGTGCATTTTATGGTCTTAGTTTTCAATAGTGAAACATGATTAATTCTCTGTACTACAAAAAGGCTTCTTACTTGTACAATGATTCTCTTTAAGGTTAGGGGGATATTGTCATTCAGATAGCATTCCATTGTAGGTGATGAATGAAAGTATTTATAGTGAGAGTAGAGAACTGATTTTCTTATTCTTACATAATCGAGCTGCAAGGACTGATCGATTGCCGTTCTAATAATTAGGGGGATGTATCTTTGTAGAATATTGAAGTCTGTACATCCAACAAGCCATGAGAAGCCGGTGTTATTAAGTAGCTCTGTTATACTTTTTACCAGTCCGATATTCTGTTTTGAAGAAATTGAAATGTCCCACAAATGTGCCAAACATATTGAAGGTAGCCTGCTGCCGTCCATTTTCAGAATTCTAGTCCAGAATTTTAAAGTTAGTTTTTTCACTGTGATATCAAGAGAGTTTCTTCCTGTTTCAGCCCTCAAAATAATTAAGTTGTATCAAAGAAGTCAAAGAAAATATGTGGTCCAGACAAGATTGTCCCCTTTTAAACCCAGCCTGGTTTTCAAATAATATTCCCTTGTCTTCTATCCCCATTTGGTCATTCTGTTTTTAAGAATTGATGAAAAAAGCTTGGGGAGGTTGCTAACAAGTGCAAAGCCGCGGTAATTTGAGGAGTTTTCCATATCTCCGTTTTTAAAGATAGGGTGAATAATTGATTTGGACCATAACGATGGAAAAGAATCGTTTTCTAAAATTTGGTTGAATATTCATACTAGCCTTTTAGTTGATCTTTATGTAGGGCCCTGATCGCCTCATTGGGAATATCGTCTATTCCAGGAGCTTTACCGTTTTTTAGTTTCAAGATTTCCATATCTCCGTTTTTAAAGATAGGGTGAATAATTGATTTGGACCATAACGACGGAAAAGAACCGTTTTCTAAAATTTGGTTGAATATTCATACTAGCCTTTTAGTTGATCTTTATGTAGGGCCCTGATCGCCTCATTGGGAATATCGTCTATTCCAGGAGCTTTACCGTTTTTTAGTTTCAAGATTTCTGTCTCTATTTCCGCATCAGTGATTTCACAGTCTAGTAGAGGATCAGAATATCTAATATAAAGTGATATATTTATCTCTGGATTTGAGGTTGTAGAGAGAAGTTTAGCATAAAAAGTTTGCCCTTCTGCAATCGATATTTTGCCTGTTATGCTGCTCCGTTTTCTAAACAGAGATACTGCCTTCCAAAATCTGGCAAAATCTATGGTCTTCTGAAGGGCTAGGCATATATCTTCACATAATTTTTTCTTTTTAAATTTGATTAATGCCTGATATTTCTTCCTTTTATTCACATAACAATCCCTGTCTTCAGCTTCATTTTTTGTCATAAACCTTTTTAAACTCTCCTTCATTGTCTTTTTTGCAAGGTAACATTCCCCATCAAACCATGGTTTTGACCTCTCGTCACCCAGTTTTGAAGTGCGCAGCATTCCTGCTTGTGACATTGCTGTCGTAATTTTGTTGGAGAGCCAGTTTATCTGAGAATCTATAGTATCACTCGGGGTAATCTGAGTAGTATCCAGCTCGTCCATACTGCTCTAAAAGTTGTAGCTTTGTCTGGGGACCAGTAATATATTTTAATACTATTCAATCTCCTTCTCTTATCTTGGTCAGTTTTAGTCATTAGGCCTATCTTCGTTATAATTGGGAGATGGTCAGAATAAGGCATGTCGTCGACGTAGAAATCGACAATGAAGTCAAGCATGGCCGGCGAAACTATCACTAAATCAATAACCGAGGATCCTCGATCAGAAATAAAAGTATAGTTTCCGCAATTATCACTTTTCGATGAGCCGTTAACTAAGGTTAATAGATTATTGTCTAAAAAGTTAATTAGAGTCTCAGCAAGAGGGTGTATTAGCGTGTCTTTAGACAGATGCCCGGTTGAAAGTACTGTCAGATTTTCCATTAGGTTGTGGAACCCTCCCAGGCTACCGGTACGGACGTTCAGATCACCAGCCAGGAGTATCCCGTAACCATCCTGTATTTGGGTCTCTATATATCTGAATAGTTTGTTAAGATTTTCCATTTGCGAATTGTCTGGTGGAATATGCACGAAAATCAAACAAGCAGATGGAAATTCTGGAATTGAATTCTGTTTCAGGAATATTGCGATCCAAAATCTTTCAACTTCCACCTTATGGGTCAAAGCATGAACCTCGTTTCCGAAACCAGCAATAATTCCACCCGAACATCTTCCACGGTTTGCAGTCCTCAAAGCCAATGATTCATAAATACAAAATGTTCCCAGTGGAAAGTCAATCGGATGGTCACACCAAGTTTCCAACAAAACAATAAATTCTTGACCAATTTATTAGTATTTGTAAACTATCAAGTTAAAACCTCTGCTACTGGTGTTTCTTCTGTTAGCTCAGTTATCATAGTGTCGAAATATGTTATACTTTCGACTAATATATTTCCTATTTCAATGCATTTCAAAGGATTTGTCGATTATATTAAATTACTGATAAGCTGACAAAAACACACCAGGCAAACACACAAAAAACAATATACGATTATTATATTTATAAACCCTTAAATACAAAGAATGAAGAATTTCATTCAAACCCTATGTAAACATATTTTCAAGTTTAGAAATTTGAATAGTACACTAAAGTCCATTTATGTGAAGTCTAACTCCCCATATCACAACATAGTATTGAGGACAAACCTCAAAGTGGATCAAAGAAAAGAAATATCTTAATACAATAATATTGTTAATTCGATTTCTATCGTGATGAAGTATACAATCATTACTTCTACGATTTGAATGATATACACCTCATTCCAATAGGCTTTAAGAGGATTTATAATTATATTAAATTATCGATAAAATAGCAAAACACATTCAATGACAAGTATACTATAACACAACGTTGATTCAGTTTCCAGTAAGACGAGATATAAACAACTACACATACAAATTTGAACGATATATGCATACATAATTTAAAAAAAGCTGAAACTGATTTAAGTGTTAACGCTTTGTTTATATATATAGGCATGTGTAATTGTTTATGAGTAGGACTAACTATGGAAGTAACATTGGAAGAATAAATTTCTTTTGGTGATTATCAGAATATTTAACTCCTTTTCCCCTTAAAAAAAATAGGATTTCCATTCATAGTGTATGTCTAGTCTGGTATAAAACACAATAAATGCAAAATGATAAAAAACATGTGTGTGAGAGAGAGAGAGAGAGAGAGATTTTATTATATCTAAAAATTATCTATATCATGAGACGAAAAGGAGATAATATAGTGAAAGGTTTCATTCTTTGCAAGCAAATTATTTGCTTCTAATCTCATCGATGTATATAAAATAATAAAAATTTTACTTCGAACATGCCATATAGTGGACACCATCAATTTACAAAATGGTTTAATACATTATACCAAAAAAATTAAAGAAAACTCACTAAATGCAATATGAAAATTTTTATTCTATAAGCGGGCATTTTAGCCCACATGAACTAAAATTAATTAGAATCTTCTACTTACCGTTTAGTTATATACTCACATACCGTCCCCGAATATAACTTGTTTTTTACCGCTCGGCCCGACTCTAACTGAACTTTTTTTTTAATATTTCCGCGTGACCAAAAAGATTTTTATCTCTTTTACAGAGTTAGAAAATTTTTTTATTTCGTAGAATATATTCGAAAAATAAAATAAGAAAATTATTCTTTGGAAATAAAATAATTTAAATTAATAATTAAAATAAAATGTATAGAGGCGATTCTTCGGAAAATATTTAATGTAGTATTCTCTTTTATATAATTATATTATTATCTCTGAAATATTTAATTTATCTAAAATATATTTAATTTATTAAATATTTTTATTGAAAATTCAACGTGATAATCAAAAAGAAATTCTTGCTGAATTTAACCTTTCACTATATATAAGGAAAAAGAATGAAGTATGGTGCATATAGACTTATTTAATGTACATATATACATTATGGACATCATTACTGCTGTGGGCCTCGGAGTACAGGAAGCTCAGAACTCGTCCAGGTCCTCCATCATTTAGACGGCAATATACTAAGCCCTTCTTCACACCATTATTGCTGTGGGCCTCGGAGTACAGAAAGCTCAAAGCTCGTCCAGGTCCTCCATCTGGACAACAAAGACTCCGGCAAGGCACTGTAAATATATGATGTAATATGTTTACATCATTGTTGGGTTCGTTTGGTGAAAAATGGCCCAACAATTCCTCCCCTGCCAGAGTGAAAAAATGTGTTTCATTCCACTTCAGATCTGCTCATGACATATGATAAATATGATTTGGGAATAAAATATATATTTTTACGATACACCAGCATGAACAGTCACCGACACTCAGGCAAAGGCGGAAACAAGCAAACAGGCCAGGGTACCTAGAACAGGTTATCATATGGTAGCATCAAATAAAAAATTTCACCCTACCATTTAGTGGGCAATATACTAAGCCCATCTTCATTGCTTTGCTGTGCCTTGCATGCCGGGAATTTGGGATTAGCTGTGAAGTGACTTCATACATTCCCCGCTGCAGTCCTTATAGGGGGAAAAGGGGAAATAGTCTAGACCCATGTTCTGCATAAACAGACATTTAGACCATCCCAAGTAAGACACGGTTAAATGGGCGCCAAGGGGTTGAACCAGGGTGAGATTAGAGAAACACAACCCCTAAAATATCTCTAATTCATTCTAAACACTTTGTACCTATTATCCCTTTCGTATCTGACATCTGGTTCCACACTCTCTCTTTAAATAACTTCTCTTACTCTTAGAAGTAACTTAACTGAAAAATAATTATTGATATCAATCATGTCCTTTTCGCTATTCTTCCTAATTTCGAATCTGACCCATTGGCTTGTTCTGGCAATCTGCTTTGAAGTTCATTTAGGTGTCCTAATAGTTTTAATTCCTATCTTATCGTGGAATGAGTTACGCTCATAAAAAAATCTACTTACTAATTGGTATTTAGACTAGAATTCATTCTAACTAAAATGTACGGCAGACAATAGTCTTTAATAGGTGATTACTTCTGCTAGCCTGGGGCGATAAAACAAAAATCTGGACAGTCCATCTGTCACTTTGCTATCTGGTACCAAAAATCAGTAGACGGAATCGCCTCGTCTAATCGTAACTTATCTTGGTTAGATCTCATTGTTAACTTTCATTAGAAACCCTCTTTTGAACCACAACATTAGACACAGGGAATTATAGGGCATCCAGTTTACCCAACGCATGTTCCAAGTTTGTCCATAGAGGATTGGTTCCAGGCTGCGCAATATAGAAGAGCATCTAAACGTGCCAATTTCTCCCATCCTCCCGTCTGAATCATCCTCATCCTAGTCACGCTTAAAGCGTCGAAAACTACGATGTCAGAGCGGTTACCCGAGGTTTGTCGTTATGCCCCTGGCTTTACGACATTGGCAACTAAATCCCTCATCTAGCACAAAGTTCACCTGATACCTCTCCGTTCCCTCTTGCGAGGAGAAGATTTGTAGGCTTTCTGGTCTGACCGTGACCTCCCACAATCTCCTAGTCTGAGGGTCGAGATATGGTCATTTACCTATGACCCTTAGAATTCAAGTCGATTATCACGAAAATAAATTAGTTACTTGAACAAAAAAATGAAAAAACTTATACTCTTTGAAAGAGACCTAACAAAAAGAGCGGATATATTCCTACCAATAGAGTTGTATCGTCCTGTGAGGCTTCCGATCCTAACAAATAAATAAATCAAAATTAAACAAAGGATCCTATCAGATTCCCTAACACTATTCTAATGTACTTTGGACTCACAATATAATAGTTTTTGACCTTTTACACACTCATTATTCCAATTCTTTCATACACCCTCCCCACTATCATTCGCGGAATGCACACAAACTAAAGTTAAAAGCTGCTACAAAAGCCGAGATACTCATTTATCAATATCAATAAGCCTTAACAATAATGAAATCTTCCAGGACAAAAAAATATGAAATTAAATGAAATTAACAAATTAAAACAAATTGGGGACTAAAGCCCTAATTTACTCAAAAGAAAATGCCTCATATAAACTCTATATATATTACCTATACTTAAATAAATAAATAAAAAATTGATTGTCAACAATCAAATACTGAAATCTAACCTATCATTAAAATTGTGCATCTTACAGTTTGAAATTCTCCTTCTTGTCTTGACGCTTGGTGACTAAACAAAAATGAATCATCAAAACCAACACTTAAAATTGGAGCGAACTGAACTTCAAGCATTTACCTCATTGCCATGTAGGTTATATCTGTGGTGTTTAATTAACGACAATCCACATAAAACATTTACCTTATAAAATCAAGCCTTTTTATTTGCAATCACTATGGCTACACCTCGCTATATATTGCTATTATATTCAGACAACCAAAAGAATGAGAAGAAGAAGAAGAATGCATTCTCAATTAAATAGAAAAAAATATATATATAAATTAGATAATAAAAATTTTCATATTTGCAACAAACAAATATGAATTTTTAAAAGCAAATAAAATTTACATAAACATGAAATACAAAACAATAATTTTTACACATCTCCTAGATCACTCCCCTTCCAGTGACGGAAGTCACGTCCAATAGGCTCATTGTACCTGGAAGGAGTTTTTATCCATCTTCCGTTGCGGCTCTCCTTTGGCAAATCGAACCGCACCCCAGGCTTGGATGGTTGCGGTTTACTGGAAGGCCAGATGGGATCTTCTCTGCTGGCAGGTATGATGGGATCTCCACTGCTGGTATAACATACTTGATTCTCTTTGTGGAATATTCTTGGTTCTCCTGGTATAGCACACTTGGTTCTCCTGGTATAGCATACTTGGTACTCCTGGTATAGCACACTTGGTTCTCCTGGTATAGCATACTTGGTACTCCTGTATAGCATACTTGGTACTCCTGTATAGCATACTTGGTACTCCTGGTATAGCATACTTGGTACTCCTGGTATAGCATACTTGGTACTCCTGGTATAGCACACTTGGTACTCCTGGTACAGTACACTTGGTTCTCCTGGTATAGCAAACTTGGTACTCCTGGTACAGCATACTTCGTACTCCTTGTATAGCATACTTGGTTCTCCTTGTATAGCATACTTGGTACTCCTGGTATAGAATACTTGGTACTCCTGGTATAGCATACTTGGTAGTCCTGGTATAGCATACTTGGTACTCCTGGTATAGCATACTTGGATGTCCTGGTATAGCATACTTGATTCTCTTTGTGGAACATTCTTGGTTCTCCTGGTATAGCATACTTGGTAGTCCTGGTATAGCATACTTGGTAGTCCTGGTATAGCATACTTGGTAGTCCTCTGTTGCTAATGATCTCAATTTCTGCAACAGCTGGCTAGGCTTTAGATCACCTAGTTTAATTCCCGATAGCAGTTTTCGAATTCTTTTTGATTCGCCATCTTTAAATATTCTAAGAAATCTCTCTTTTGCCTCTGAATATTTATTTATTTCTTTAGAGGTAATTATATCCCAGAGGTTTTCGACATACTTTGGGTCCAATTGAGCGATTAAATAATTGAGTTTCGTATATTTTCTGTCTTTATATTATTTATCAAGAACTGAGCCTCAACTTGATGGAACCATATATCAGGTCTTTCAATCCAGAAAGGTGGAAGTTTAATATTTACCTTATAGGTCTCAACTCTCTGTTTCCTCACTTTTCATTTTACTTTTAAATTAACAAAAGTTACGGAATAACACAAGAATTGTACTTACTAAATTCGTTGTGCTGGTTCTTTTGTCCGGCTCACCAATTTAATTGTGTTTAACTAACGACAATCCACATAAAACATTTACCTTATAAAATCAAGCCTTTTTATTTGCAATCACTATGGCTACACCTCACTATATATTGCTACTATATTCAGACAACCAAAAGAATGAGAAGAAGAAGAATGAATTCAATTAAATAGAAAAAAAAGATATATAAATTAGATAATGAATTTTTTCATATTTGCAACAAACAAATATGAATTTTTAAAAGCAAATAAAATTTATATAAACATGAAATACAAAACAATAATTTTTACACGTCTCCTACATATCCCTAAGTGTTCGCCGACCTTACTTCCTGTCCAAGGTCATTGGCGTCTTCCTCTCTCTGCTCTTCAGCTAAACCCCCCGATACTGGAATTATAGGGCTTTTAATACCCAACCTTATGCCTTGGATTTAACAACAGAGTTCACTTGGTACCCTACTCATCATTGCTTAGATCACAACTGCCCTACACACTCTCATTAGAAATTCTCCTTGGACTGCACTCTGGACACAAGGGATTATAGGGCGTCAATTTACCCAACGCATGTTCCAAGCTTGTCCATAGGGGATTGGTTACAAGCACAGCAGTTATCTAATGCATCTAAGTTTCCTTACCTATATTTAGAGATGAACCAGAGTTCAGATACAAATCATACCAAACATAAATAAAAATAAAAAGAGCTGTTGAACTCACTTCAATCTTAAATCACATCTTGACACTAAAAAAACAAAAATATTACTTTAAAAAAACTGAAAACTCTCTGAAAAAAAGGTTCTGGATTCTTAAAAAGGAGATTATATATTCGTTATTTAATATAACCTGACATAATAAATAGAATGGACTCATATATATATAAATTAGTGTATACAGTTACTGCACTTCAGTCAAATCATCCTATACAAACTCTCAGTGCATATTTCGTACTATTTACAAATATTGGCCTATAGGCAAAAACAAATTACCTATGAACACTACATGATGAAGAGTCAAACTTGCTTTATCAAGGCAATTGTAGAGTCAATAACTACCTCTCTTTCAACATTAATTACACCCTCTTCTATCATTTTTCTATTGTCTTTCTATCAACCTTTATCATCTCTCTATAACTTCTCTATCAACTTTCCATCTATTTCCACCTCCTTTTTCATCTCCTTTCGCCTCTTTTTCACCACTCTTCACCTCTCTTCATCTCTCTTCCATCGCTTTCAACACCTTTCACATCCTTTTTATCTCCTTTCATCACTATCCATCACTTTCTATCACCTTTTTCTTCCCTTTCATCTCTTTTCTTCTCCTTTCCATCACCCCTCTTTTTATCACCTTTTTCTTCCTTTTCATCTCCTTTCATCTCTTTTATCTCTCTCCATCTTCTTTCATCACTTCCCATAGATTTCCACCTCCTTATTCATTTCCTTTCATCCCTTTTTCATCACTCTCCACCTCTCTTCATCTCTTTTTATCTCTTTCAACACCTTTCACCCCCTTTTCATCTCTTTTCATCTCTTTTCATCGCCTTCCATCGCCTTCTATCACCACTTTCCTCTCTTTTTCATCACTCTTCACCTCTATTCATCTCTTTTCATCGCTTTCAACACCTTTCACCTCCTTTCTTGCATCTCTCTTCCATCGATTTCAACACTTTCCATCATCTATTCTTCCTTTTCAACTCTATTCATCGCTTTCCATCACCCTTTTTTTTATCACCTTTTTCTTCCTTTTCATCCCTCTGAAGTCTCCTCGAAACCCGTCATCGGGAATTGAATCCCGATCTACTATTATCCTTCAATTTGAAGCTATTCTGGTATACTCTCCTCTCCCCTGCCAGCTTTATGCTAAAGTCTGACATTTGTTCAGGGCGAAAGCTACCGCAAATTTTCGAGGAAATTCTGAGGACTAGTTTCTACCCCTAATCTCCCCTTCGAGGAGATAAGCTTTTCCTGGATGCATTTAAACTAGCTAGCTAGTGTAGCCTACAGATAAAGGCACTGTTCTTACTGCTTTTACTGCATATCAGGGAGAAATATTAATTGCTACTAGTATAATATTATTCTGACTGCCTATGATCTTTAAACCTTTATATACACTCGGCGAGGTAGTCACCTTGTTAAAAAAATCTATAACGTTATAGACCAGTTAGAACATAACAAAATCGGATAAATAGTTTGCTTCAACTACTACTTGTAGACCTATTAAATTCGTTCCCTTTTTGGGTTGGCTTGCTCATTAGTCTTCGATTTTCGCTCAACAGTCTTATTGAGTTCATAGAGATGCTAGATATAAAATATATCAAAATAGTGTAGTTTTCTAGTTTTTCGAATTTATGACGGCAATGAAAAAAAAAAGGTCTGAAAATATCCCGTACCAGCTACTATTGAAAAAATTGGATGGGGTACAACTCTGGTTTTACAGGATAGCGGCTCATAGAATTGGATCGCACATTTCTCACTAAATATTCACACAGGGTATGGCGGTTTTTTTTAATTCTGCTGTTATTGGTCCACTGAATTTAGGACAGGAATTGAGGTAAAATAAAAAAATCTTATGTGCCGTTTGCCATGCGTCCTTACGTCATCTGTACGGGAAATGTCGCTTCAAAAAAAAAAAAAAAAAAAAAAACTCTGGAACCAACATCCGTTGCATATTTCAGGAAGAAGTGGCTGTCCACACAATAGCAAGATCTCATTTTGCTACCAGTGTACTTTGTTGTGCCTTTTCCATGTCGTCTTCTTGTCGAACCCCAATCTTCTAGGGTGTTTCTTTAGTTATTTATAATTTCTTGACGACATTGAATATTTCATGCGCGATCCCGCCCGGCAATCTATAAGTAATATATGATCGTACCACCTCCAGGAGACCATCCATTGTGTGGCCGAATAACTTTCACCCAACTTATAACGCCGTCCATATCGCGTAATTGAAAATTATATAAAATTCAAAGAATAAGATATCTTATTTCTTGAATCTCCATTGATTTCAATTGGCTCAACATAAGTTTTCTCCATTATATTTTAGTACCCTGGCGTGACATGCTTCACTTCTCCTAGTTCTTTTCAGGCTTGGTTAATCCCAAAGAAAGCCACTTCAGGCGTCAATCCCGTGCTAGACTCGTCATGCATGACTTCAAATTTGAGAGGTTATTGGATTGAATATTTGCAGTGGCATCTGCTTCCACTGAAAGTACTTTAAAACATGAGATTGCCTCTTATCTTATCTACCCCCATATACCTGTGTAAATATTATCTTTGGCCTTATCAATTCTTGAAATTCTGCCTCACGAATATCCTGAGAATCAAAGTTATACCTTACTACAGTAAACTAACACTATAACGCTCTGTTCACTAGAGTTATCTGCGTTGAGTGGTTAGTCTTCACATCTAATCCTCCACTCTAACTCCAGGATTTTTATCTACTCGAGCGGTTCAAATCTTTCAAAACAGTTGTTCAACTCCCCAAAGATAATTTGCTAAATTTCGATAATTATTGGAATTCTCATTAAACGGAATAACTACACCTTTTGATATAGACACACATCCAGCTATCAGGATATAGCTTACTGTCTATCTTTCTTTACTTTGTAATGGTTCAGAATTATGAAGGAAAAAATAAGGCTAAACATATGACTGGCAAAAATCGAGATGTTTTTATTTGCCCTCATCCAAGGAAAAAATGTTTCAGAAAAAAAAATAGAATCGTTTGAAATTTCACCTGAGACATTTTTCTGGAAAAAAAATATTGCACATTTATAACACTTCAAGGTGGCCTTCTCATGCCAGTGTATACAGGATATTTAGAATCCAAGAAAAAAAATCTATAACGTCTTCAATCTTATACATAGCTGGAAGTAACATGAATCGAAAATCGGTATCGACGGACGCGTCCCTCCAGCCGCCATCTTGAAAGTCTGTCGTGATTGGATTGTCGCGCAAATATTTATATTAAAATTTGTATCCGAAAGAGGAATAGGAAGGCGTAACGCTCTAGGGATTATATTTAAGAGAACAATTCGGGCTATCGTGATATATGATATGCAAAGTGTTTGTAACAAAATGTTGCAATAATCTAAGTATACAATTAAATATTATGTGGATTTTACACACAAATGTCGAAAAGAAATGAAGACCCAGTAACAAATATGAATTAGTTGTCCTATTTTACAACCTAAATATTTTAAAAGAAAGCGAATAGAGAGGCAACGAAATTAAACACTCGTTCTGGGGGTATACACCTTTCGAGTTAACAAAAAAAAATTGAAATAATAAGTGGCTTGCAAAAAAATGAAATAAATAAAATCCTATGGATAGGCAGACGTTAAATGAATATTATTAATAATCTAAAATACTTGGTATGCAAAATATTTGTAATAAAAACCTTGAAGGAAATGTCACAATAAATCTAAAATACCTATAATATAAATAGTATGTGGATTGCAAGTGGTGAAGACAATTAAAAAATTAAATGGGCATAAGTTAGATTAAACTTCTAAATATCCAGGAGGAAGTAGGGTTGAATATCGGGATTATCATAGAACCCGTGATACGCTAATATTTGTGATAAATAGATGAATAAGTAAGAGATAAATTGAGATATAGGTAACTGAAAATATAAAATAAAATAAAAATTAAAGATGATAAGCGAATTATATTCAATAGTTTATCAAAATTCAAAATGTTATTTATAAAGGCGTTCCGCCTTTCATAACCAAGAGAATGGACTAAATATGAAGATTGTCCCTAGGCATATCATATCTGTCCAATATTTGCTTTAAAAAAACGATAAATATGCATGTCTAAATACGAAAGGAAATTAAAATAAATAATGCATATTCATTAAAAGCTAGCAAAATATAATTAAATAAATACTGCTGCATCACTTAATGATTAGAATGGGCATGACTGTGGAATATTTTACCAAGTATAATGTATTCCTAAAAGAATAAATCAAATATATTTTAGAAAGGCGAAAGCTTCTTGATAAACCAATAAGTTATAAAATGCAGTAAGTGGGCTACATGCCAAATAACAATTTGATTACCAACAAAGTATTGCAAACGGCCCGAAAAAAATTTTCATTAAGTGTGATAATTGAAATCTTTACTAATTACGCCAAGCAAAAATAAAAAATTAATATAACTAGTTAGTCTACTAATTTATGATATATAACAAAAAGGAAATTAAGGTAAATATTATATTGATTGGATGGATTTACTAAGAAGGTTACGAAAATAAAATATAAGTTAAACTTTTTACAAAGTTTTTGTATATTGTATGCATGCGTCCTTTCTAGTATCTGCATAGCTGAAATAAAAATTGAAACTAATACAATATATCATATAATTTTGTAAGACTCAATCGAGTTATTGCTGACTATAATAAAAAATAAGAGTTGAAAAATGAAGAAAAAAGGCATCTCTCCACAAGGCACAAGGCCTGTAGGAGCCTAAGAGAGACCCAACTTGTCGGTTTGGAGACCCAGTATTGACTGATTTCATTGGCTCTCAGAAATTCCCGCCTAGAGTGTTCACATCTGTTGTTTTTCACGTCCATCTATTTCCATCCCTCTACAGATGTGGCCCCTTTGCCCCAGCGTGTCAATCAAAGATGTCCCTAGGGGCTCTAAATTTGGATTTTTGTGGGAAGCTCTGAAGTGTGGGAAAACACTGTCTTCAATCAATTCCTCACTCCTTCTCTCCCTAGATTACTCGCCTTTTTCAACCCCACCGACCCTGTGTTTTTTCGTTATTTTCCCCTGTTGTGAGCACCTTACCACTCAGCATCAACGACTGCGCCAACATCTCATCAATTATCAACCAACATCAAAAGATTTCGCAACGATAATACGATAGTTAGTCGACAGGATATATAATGGAAAACAAACGAGATCGAGCAGCGGAAGGCAACGGCCAGAATCTAGTGGAGAGGAGAAAAACGACACGACGCACCCTGACGGCGATTCTGGTTCAGATGACGGCGATCCTGCAAGGAGTAAACACGACCCGGCGAGAGAAGACGTATCGGACACCCGGCGACGGGACAGCCGACGCCCGCGCCACCGCCGCAGGCCGAGGGATGGACGAAGGTGCCGCCGACACGTGGCCGAACGACCTGATGCGCCACTCCGAGGTAGGATCACCACCCACCATGCCATATTTAAAGGTGCACGTAAGCGGGCATAATCTGCTATAAACTTATTATAAACGTTTACTGCTCCTAAAAATGATTGTAGTGTTTTTTGATTGGTAGGTGGTTTGATGGCATTTATGGTATCAAGGTTGCGCGTCTGTGGTGCATACGTACCTGCGGTAACAGTGTATCCTAAGAAATCTATATTTGTTTTAAAAAACGAACATTTGTTATAATTGAGTTTGATGTTTTCGTGTTGACATACCGTTAGAAATTGTTGTAGGTGTTGTAGATGATCCTCTAAGGTGTCAGAAAAAATAATGAAATCGTCGAAGTAATGGGTAACAAAATTTAGTTTATATTTTTGCATGACCTGGTTTATGGCACGATGGTATATCTGTGGCGAATTTTTAAATCCGTAAGGAAGTCTACAAAATTCGTACTGACTATCTAACGTCACGAAAGCTAGTAGATTACGTGAGTTAGGTTCTATTTCCACTTGCCAATATGCGGATGCTATATCTACAGAAGAGTAGTATTTGGCTTTCGACAATTTGTCAAGAATGGTTTCTATTAAAGGTAAAGGATGTACGTATGGAGCGATGATTTCATTAAGTTTTCTGTAATCAATACAGAAACGTTTCGTTTTGTCACGTTTGGTAACAAGCGTTATGGGACTGGCATAAGGTGAAACTGACGGGGCAATGATTCCATATTGGAGCATTTGCTCTATTTGGGTTTGTATTTCTTGTTGGTCGTGTAGTGGCACTCTATATGGGCGTAATGCTATTATTTTATCTGTGGTGGTATTGATTTTTACCAGTGGTATGTTCAATTTGGGCACATTGTATTTATTAGTAGAGAACACTTGTGAGAATTCATATAGAATTTGGTGTAGTTCGTGTGGACAATGTTCTAACTGAAGTGCCGCATTAGAAGGTATAGAAATCTTAATATCATGGGTAGGAGATATAGTGGGTGAACATATAATTGGGATAGAGTCCGCCACGTGTAAACAGGACTGGTTCGAGGGGAAAGTGGTAAACATATCAGTTTCCCTCGGTTGAGTGGGACATAAATCCTGTTTGCATTTGGTGAACTTATAGACATTCGTTGGGAGAGCATCACCTTTTTGATAAATTTGGAGATTATTAAAATCTATAATTAATTTAAATATTTTAAGGGTATTAATAGATAAAATACCAAAAGGTAGTGAAGCTTCTACTATAAAAAATTTTAGTTTTTGGGTGAGGTTACCGATTTTAAGTTTTAAAAAAATATATCCAAGGGTATTTACATTGTGGGCTATTGCATTTATAGTTAAACTGTACTGATGGATAATAATTTTATATGATAATCTATTTTTTATGGTTCTTAAAATATCTAAGTTAAGTAGGTTTATAGATGCTCCCGTGTCTATTAAAAAGGGCAAATTTACATTTGGTGACAATTCAGTCCATATTATAAGCTGTTCAACGAAAATAAGTTTCAGGTTTTCCTACCGTTGAGCTGCTCGCGGGGCTTGCAGAGTCGTCTTGGCTTGCAGCTTGGACTTGGGGAACATGGCTCGGAGATTGGACCTTGGGCTGGGTGTGGGTACCACAGTCTGGCGCTGTAGACTGGGCGTGTTCGGTCCCGTGGGAACCGTTGTTCACACTGGGAGTGCCAGTGCATGGCATTGCAATACTTGCAAGGCGAGGGTGGAGGTGTAACTTGGTACGTTACACGTGATGGCCGCTGGTTGTTGTACCGCGGTGGTGGGTTGTGGTAGGTTGGGTGTGGAGCCTTGTCTACTTGGCGCTGGTTCACTGCACTGGTGGCACACTGAGTTATTCTTGACACTAGGTCGAACCATTCCTTAATGGTGTTTGGCTGCACAGTTGCGATTAATCGCTGGTCTGCGACGGGCAGTCCGTCGGTCAGAGACTCAATTAAAATGTAGGCGGGTAGGTCGAGTTTCATACCCATAACCGTTTTGTTTTGGTAGTAGTCTTCTAGGGGCATTTGGGGTGTCAATTTGATTGCCAAAAAGCGTGCAAACGACCTTTCTGTCGTTGCTGGGAATAAGTCTATCAGTCTCTGGCGGGCTTCAATATAAAATAACCTATCTAACCGTAGGCTTCGGAAATATTGGAGGGGCTTACCTTGTAGGTAGCAGGGTAATTTGCGTAGGCGATCCGTGTAGGTCAGTTCAGTTCGGTCTGCTTGGGCATCGAAGTTGTCGAAAAAGCTTTGGGCTTCAAAAGTACCATCGTATGGACTTACGTCTATCTCCCTAGGAGATCGGGCGACCAGTAACTTACTCAGGGCATCGGCGATCTGTGTCAGCGGGTCTGCGGAGTAATCTTGGGGCGGCGATGTTTCCTCCTCTTCAAATGTCGTCTCTTGTTTGGGGATAGTTTGTTCGGCTGTATCGTTGGACGGGTTGGTTTGCTCCTCCATCTTGCTCTTTCTCTTTTTCCTATCTAGACAGTCTTTTTACCTTTTTTGCTATGGCGTCCTTCGTTTGGGTTATCCTGTCGACTCACTGTAATAATATGTTGAAGTTCTGGTTGACTCTTGTAGTACCTCGTCGACTCTCTGTAACAAGGTGATGCAACCAAGGGTCAAACCTGTAGTAACCGCGAGGGACAGTCAGGGCGTGTAGAGTTTTCCAGTACCTCTCTGCACCTTGTAAGATCTTTAACAGTTCTCACAGGGTACAGGCAGTCGTGGTCGAGGCAGAGTGGAAAAGCTTGGGAATGTCCACACACACAAAAAACGAAGCGACACAGTTGTAGAAGGAATGTTCCTTGAAAAGATAAAAAGGCGAGCCTAGAGCAAGATGGAGCTAGAGTAGATTTCTTACTGTTTTACATGGTCGATGAGTTGGTCCTTGGAGACGATAAGGGGTGACGCTGACCGAACGACTCACTGGAAGACTGACTGCCTGTCGCTAACCGGGCCTTTTATACTACCTCTCCTACAAAGAGAATTGCATCACGGCACGTGTCGCTGTTACTCGAGACTGGCGCCTATCTGTCGGCTACCACTTTATTTTTAGAAGTTACTTTGTGATTCAATCTTGCTCTTAACTCAGCTTTTAATCTATTATATAGTTTTATTTATTCATCCTCAGTACATTACATATGGTGATGCAAGGACACATGTCAATTATGCGTATAATTATTTATAGATATGTTTCTATATACAACACAATCTTGTTATAAGTGTTATATATAGGGTTGTTGGTTTAAATTATCATATATATATATATATATATATATATATATATAATATCTATCACTTTAGCTGGAAACAATCCGATGCACGCCCGCGAGAGCACATGCTAATAACAAATTTTTCAATTTTACTGTGTATAAATATTTTTGAGTTTGTACAAAGAATATCAGCCCGTTGAAGAACAGTTAATTTTCTCGAAAGCTAGCAAATATAAATAAAAATAAACTTTTTACCTGATTCAATTTTTACTTTTTCAAATAATATTCTGTGTGTTCCAGAATATTTTTATCAATAATATTCGTTAGGCAAACTTTCACTCGGAAAACCGGGCGAAGCCGGGTACACATCCGCTAGTATTTAATAAATACCTTTTTAAAAAGCTTTTATTGCATTAAACTAAAAATGGAAAATAATTTTTAGAAATCACATTCTTAAATGGAATTTTCTTAAAATATTAATAAATCTTACTTCATTTAAAAGTGTTGAGAGAAAATTCAAAAGCACTTGTAAAACACGCTGACATTAAAATTTTATTAAATTTATGGCATATATATACAGAATATATATACAATATATATAAATATCTATATTTAATGTGGGTTGAATATTTCACATTTTCAGTTTCCCCAAATGGGTGGGTGTTAAACATTCTAATATTCGACTTTGATATATAGGGAAGATGGTTTTCAATTTTGTTTTCAAGAGAATCTCTCTAATTTCATTCAAATATGACTTTCTCTGTTTCCCTTTGTTGTATTGATTTAATATAAGTGAACTATATTTAGGATATTTGGTCAGGTAACTTTCCTCAGTCAACTCTTCATTAAGTTTCTCTGAATGAAGAAGATAGGAAGCCAAAACATTATCGTTTGTTTCCTCGCAGAATTTACCATAGGTTATACTGGTTCCACCTATGAAGTCTTTATGTAATATTACCGCTTCCTTTTGACATTTATCCCAGAATTTTGAATAACGTTTTTTTTCAACAATGCTTTCTGGTTTCTCTAAATTCGGATCATATAAAAGGGCACGTTCAATTAAAATTCTAATTATTTCTGGCGTGCCTTTTTCCACGGCTATATCCAGAATTTTAACTCCTTCATTGTCTGTTATATCAATTCTGGCTCCAGCATCTAATAACGTCTTGATACGACCAATATCTGTCTCCGGTAAAAAGTGTAATGCCCTATACAATGGTGTCTTATATTCAGAATTTCTGACGTTGACCTCAGCCCCCGCTTCAATCAGAAACTTCTCTACTCTTTCATCACTATAAAATATAGCACAATATCCATCATCTGCTTTTGCATTAATATCGGCTCCTTTTTCAACCAAAAATTTAATTGTAGGAAAATCACTTCCAACTGCCCATGTAAGAGGGGTATTCCCTGTATCATCTCTCGCATTTATGTCAGCTCCTAGATGCACCAGAAGCCTTGTTAGACCCAATTTATTTAAAACTGTAGTGGAAAATAGAGGATTTTGACCATCTTCATTTTTACTATTCACATCAGCTCCGTGTTTAAGCAAAATATAAGTTGTTATCACGTGACCAAATATTGAGGAATAATGAAGAAGGTTGTTGAGCCTTTGAGAACTCAGCTTTTTCCCTGATTTCAATAAAGCCATAACTTTGTTAAAATGTCCTTTTCTTACCGCATATCTCAGTGATTTACGATGTTCCCGTCGGTTGAAAGCCTTCGCAGGGTTCATAGTGTATGCTAGCTTCCCTCCAAGAATCTTCTTATTTTTAATTCTTCTTAATCTCTGCATTAAAGAATACATTTTCTGAATTGATTGTTTGCTTAATATTTTTGAACTATTATTTAGAGAATATAGATTTTATATTTTTGTTTCAAAATAACAAGAGGACGAAAAAACATATCAAACAAATAATGAATTACTTTATATACTCTCTGTGAAAATTTTAAAATTATTTTTTTTTTATTATTTATTAAAAAAAATATTTTTTTAAAAATTATTTTTAAAAATAAATTTATACACCCAACTTTATAAATACAATTTGGAGAAAGAGGCCTACCCCAATTTTAAATAGGTAACCTTGTATCATTAACCCCTATTGGTATTTTATTTATTTATTTATTAAAAAACACACGCGCGCTATATCCTATGTGGATATTTGCGCGTGTAAACGTTTAAATTTACATTTTAGAGCAATAATTTTACAAGAAATAAAGTTTATATTGTATATTGTATATTTGTATATTGTATATTACTATATATAGTCACGACCGTCTTTCCTCATCGACCGCCTCTGTCACGGATAATATACAGTTATCATCGTCATGCGTTCTTAATTCTGTCACCGTTTGCTTTTGGTTCAGTGGTAGAATGCTCGCCTGCCACGCGGGCGCCCCGGGTTCGATTCCCGGCCGATGCATTTTTTTTTTACAATTTTTAAAACTCATTTATATATTATACAAGAATAATATCCACGGCGCCAATTTATAATTGTAACGAATAGTATTTGAATAAAAGCATTTAATCGGGTAAACCCCGGGCGTTGCCCGGGTCATTCGGCTATTATCTATATATATAAAAATCAATGTTTGTATGTTTGTTTGTATGTCCGGTATACAAATTCGCAGTAGTTCACTAATTCAAACCAAAATTTCCATACATAGGTAAAAAAATACGGGGAAGACGATAGGCTATTTTAAAAAATATATAAATCAATTATTAAAACTATATATTCAAATTATTCTACTTAGCTCACGAACAGCGCCCTCTATCAAAGATTAAAATAAACTATGCTGATGCAAATAAATAGATAATGCTAATAACAAACAATTATAAAAAAAATCTTATCTAAATATGTATCACTCGGGTAGATATGCACACGGGGCAATCCCGGGGCGAAGCCCGGGTTACCCGTCAAGTCTCTATATATATATAAAAGTCAATGTCTGTCTATCTGTTTCGCGATAAACTCAAAAACTACTGAACCAATTGGTACCAAATTTTGCATGTCGCTTTTTATAAACCTGAGGAAAATTTTCGGCTGCATTTTTATTAGTATTTTTGGCTATTTCTTTTTTTCATTTGTAGAACTTTTTTTACGCAGACTAATCCGAAATGGAATGAATACCTAAATATGGCCATTTTTTTAAGCATCGGTGGTTCAGTGGTAGAATGCTCGCCTGCCACGCGGGCGGCCCGGGTTCGATTCCCGGCCGATGCATTTTTTTTTTTGCAATTTTTAAAACTCATTTATATTATCTATATATATATAAAAGTCAATGTCTGTCTGTCTTTTCGCGATAAACTCAAAAACTACTGAACCGTTTGGTACCAAATTTTGCATGTCGCTTTTTATAAACCTGAGGAAAATTTTCGGCTGCATTTTGATTGGTATTTTTGGCTATTTCTTTTTTTCATTTGAAGAACTTTTTTTTACGCGGACTAATCCGGAATGGAATGAATACCTAAATATGGCCATTTTTTTAAGCATAGGTGGTTCAGTGGTAGAATGCTCGCCTGCCACGCGGGCGGCCCGGGTTCGATTCCTGGCCGATGCATTTTTTTTTTACAATTTTGAAAACTCATTTATATTATTATTAATAAATCCTATTATTATTAATATATATAGTCACAACCGTCTTTCCTCATTCCTCATCGGCCGCCTCTGTCACGGATGCGCGCGCACAGGGAGGTCACGTGCGCGCCGGCAGCCAACGGGCGCGCGCCGCCGGCATTACGTCATAGATTATAAATACAAGGTAATGAGGCCAAATAAAAAATAGTGTGTGATAAGGCACAATTTGGATTATAGATTATAAACACAAGGTAATAAGACCAAATCTAATGATAAGGCAAAATTTGGAATATAGATTAGAAACAGAAGGTAATAAGACCAAATCTAATGATAAGGCACAATTTGGAATATAGATTAGAAACAGAAGGTAATAAGACCAAATCTAATGATAAGGTACAATTTGGATTATAGATTAGAAACAGAAGGTAATAAGACCAAATCTAATGATAAGGCACAATTTGAAATCCTATATATAGTCACGAGCGTCTTTCCACCGTCATCGGCCGCCTCTGTCACGGATGCGCGCGCACAGGGAGGTCACGTGCTCGCCGGCAGCCAACGGGCGCGCACCGCCGGCAGGGGGGGGATTACGTCATCTACTAATATATTTGCCTTATTCTGTCTGTTTGTCTGTTTGTTTGTCTGAAGCTCACGGATGGGATTTTTCATAACCATCGGTGGTTCAGTGGTAGAATGCTCGCCTGCCACGCGGGCGGCCCGGGTTCGATTCCCGGCCGATGCATTTTTTTTTTTTTTTACAATTTTTAAAACTCATTTATATATTATACTAGACGAATGACCCGGGCAACGCCCGGGTTTACCCGATTAAATGTTTTATTCAAACACTATTCGTTACAATTATAAATTGGCGCCGTGGATGTCACTCTTGTGAAACGTCCCGCTCCAAACTTTATAGTCAGATTAGTTACGATATAAATCTTCAAATCGAGCGAGCGTCTATAAATATTTCGATTTAGATCAAGTATTCTAATTATTAAGCGAACTATTATTAATAAAATTTTGAGAAGATTTCGATTTTAAACGTATTTATAACCTTGATAGAGGGCGCTGTTCGTGAGCTAAGTAGAATAATTTGAATATATAGTTTTAATATTTAATTTATATATAATTTAAAATAGCCTATCGTTTTCCTCGTATTTTTTTACCTATGTATGGAAATTTTGGTTTGAATTAGTGAACTACTGCGAATTTGTATACAGGACATACAAACCAACAAACAAACAAACAAACATACAAACATTCATTTTTATATATATAGAAGATATAATATAAATGAGTTTTAAAAATTGTTTTAAAAAAATGCATCGGCCGGGAATCGAACCCGGGCCGCCCGCGTGGCAGGCGAGCATTCTACCACTGAGCCACCGATGCGTATACAAAATGCGTAAAAAAAAGTTCTTCAAATGAAAAAAAGAAATAGCCAAAAATACTAAGCAAATTGTATCCAAAAATTTTCCTCAGGTTTATAAAAAGCGACATGCAAAATTTGGTACCAATTGGTTCAGTAGTTTTTGAGTTTATCGCGAAACAGACAGACAGACAGAAATTGACTTTTATATATATACTAGACGAATGGCCGGGGCAACGCCCGGGTTTTACCCGAGTGCGTATATATTTTAAAAACGTTTTAATTCAAATACTATTCGTTACAATTATAAATTGGCGCCATGGATGTCACTCTTGTGAAACGTCCCGTTCCAAACTGTGTTTTTAAAATGTTTTAATTAAAATACTTATTTAATGAATGTCATATTTTATTCTTATGAAGGTACTTATATATAATGACCCGGGCAACGCCCAGGTTTTACCCGATTTAATGCTTTTATTCAAATACTATTCGTTACAATTATAAATTGGCGCCGTGGATGTCATTCTTGTATAATATATATAAAAATGAATGTATGTGTGTCTGTTTGTTTGTTTGTTTGTTTGTCCTTTATGCCTGACCAAACCACTCATTGGATCGCCATGAAACTTTGGGAAGTTATTTATTATAGTACTGGGAAGGTTTCTAGCAAATAAAATTTTTGAAATAACTTTTCGCCTAGAAATAATCAAGATAAATATTCTAATTTATCTGTTATAATTCAACAATCTGCTCTAAATATTATCATGATGATACGATGATTTTGTAATGTAGAAAATTAGGAAAGACAAAATTCAGGATGACACGGCAATTTATTTGAGACAAGAATAATGATACAATTCAAAGGCAAGATACTATTCCTTTAACTTCCAATTACCGAGGGAACCAATTAATATTGATTTTATTCAACTTATCGAGTATTTTTCAAGGGACCGGGAAAAAATGTTCACTTTATCGAGAGATTCGTTAAACAAACCTTTACTCGGGTAAAACCCGTATAATATATAAATGAGTTTTAAAAATTGTAAAAAAAAAAAAAATGCATCGGCCGGGAATCGAACCCGGGCCGCCCGCGTGGCAGGCGAGCATTCTACCACTGAACCACCGATGGTTATGAAAATTCCCATCCGTGAGCTTCAGACAAACAAACAGACAGAATAAGGCAAATATATAAGTAGATGACCCGGGCAAAGCCCGGGTTTTACCCGATTAAATGCTTTTATTCAAATACTATTCGTTACAATTATAAATTGGCGCCGTGGATGTCATTCTTGTATAATATATAAATGAGTTTTAAAAATTGTAAAAAAAAAAAAAAAATGCATCGGCCGGGAATCGAACCCGGGCCGCCCGCGTGGCAGGCGAGCATTCTACCACTGAACCACCGATGGTTATGAAAAATCCCATCCGTGAGCTTCAGACAAACAGACAAGCAGACAGAATAAGGCAAATATATAAGTAGATATAGAGACAAGAATGACATCCACGGCGCCAATTTATATTTGTAACGAATAGTATTTGAATAAAAGCATTTAATCGGGTAAAACCCGGGCGTTGCCCGGGTCATTCGTTTCTACTTATATATTTGCCTTATTATGTCTGTTTGTTTGTCTGAAGCTCACGGATGGGAATTTTCATAACCATCGGTGGTTCAGTGGTAGAATGCTCGCCTGCCACGCGGGCGGCCCGGGTTCGATTCCCTGCCGATGCATTTTTTTTTTTTTTTTTACAATTTTTAAAACTCATTTATATATTATACAAGAATGACATCCTCGGCGCCAATTTATAATTGTAACGAATAGTATTTGAATAAAAGCTTTTAATCGGGTAAAACCCGGGCGTTGCCCGGGTCATTCGTATATAATAATTGTATAAACGAATGCAAGACAAAATCACCGCGAATGTTTCTTTTTTTAAGGCAATTTCTTTTTAAGGCAATTATCGTTATTTATCGTTAATTTTTGTTTCGATTTTATTGAAAAAAAAAACGATATGGTGCCTTTAAAAAATGATCTTTATTACTATGCAGTTTTCTATTTAGTCAATATACCTAAGTTCATGTTGCAAATGTAATTATCTCTATCGATTTAGTAGGTGAAATGCAAAAAAAAAAAGTCGACATGATGAAATCTTTATGAAAATTCACATTTTTATTTTTATATTTTCAAGACACACACAGTTTGGGGCGTGACGTTTCACAAGAGAGACATCCACGGCGCCAATTTATAATTGTAACGAATAGTATTTTAATTAAAACATTTTAAAAACACACAGTTTGGAACGGGACGTTTCACAAGAGTGACATCCATGGCGCCAATTTATAATTGTAACGAATAGTATTTGAATTAAAACGTTTTTAAAATATATACGCACTCGGGTAAAACCCGGGCGTTGCCCGGGCCATTCGTCTAGTAGATTATAAACACAAGGTAATAAGGCCAAATCTAATGATAAGGCAAAATTTGGAATATAGATTAGAAACAGAAGGTAATAAGACCAAATCGAATGATAAGGTACAATTTGGAATATAGATTAGAAACAGAAGGTAATAAGACCAAATCTAATGATAAGGGACAATTTGGAATATAGATTAGAAGGTAATAAGACCAAATCTAATGATAAGGGACAATTTGGAATATAGATTAGAAACAGAAGGTAATAAGACCAAATCGAATGATAAGGTACAATTTGGAATATAGATTAGAAACAGAAGGTAATAAGACCAAATCTAATGATAAGGCACAATTTGGATTATGGATTAGAAGGTAATAAGACCTAATCTAATGATAAGGGACAATTTGGAATATAGATTAAAAGGTAATAAGACCAAATCTAATGATAAGGGACAATTTGGAATATAGATTAGAAACAGAAGGTAATAAGACCAAATCTAATGATAAGGCACAATTTGGATTATAGATTAAAAGGTAATAAGACCTAATCTAATGATAAGGGACAATTTGGAATATAAATTAGAAACAGAAGGTAATACGACCAAATCTAATGATAAGGCACAATTTGGAATATAGATTAGAAACAGAAGGTAATAAGACCAAATCTAATGATAAGGCACAATTTGGAATATAGATTAGAAACAGAAGGTAATAAGACCAAATCTAATGATAAGGTACAATTTGGAATATAGATTAGAAACAGAAGGTAATAAGACCAAATCTAATGATAAGGCACAATTTGGAATATAGATTAGAAACAGAAGGTAATAAGACCAAATCTAATGATAAGGCACAATTTGGAATATAGATTAGAAACAGAAGGTAATAAGACCAAATCTAATGATAAGGCACAATTTGGAATATAGATTAGAAACAGAAGGTAATAAGACCAAATCTAATGATAAGGCACAATTTGGAATATAGATTAGAAACAGAAGGTAATAAGACCAAATCTAATGATAAGGCACAATTTGGAATATAGATTAGAAACAGAAGGTAATAAGACCAAATCTAATGATAAGGCACAATTTGGATTATAGATTAGAAGGTAATAAGACCAAATCTACTGATAAGTTACAATTTGGAATATAGATTATAAACACAAGGTAATAAGACCAAATCTAATGATGAGGCAAAATTTGGAATATAGATTAGAAACAGAAGGTAATAAGACCAAATCTAATGATAAGGTACAATTTGGATTATAGATTAGAAACAGAAGGTAATAAGACCAAATCTAATGATAAGGCACAATTTGGAATATAGATTAGAAACAGAAGGTAATAAGACCAAATCTAATGATAAGGCACAATTTGGAATATAGATTAGAAACAGAAGGTAATAAGACCAAATCTAATGATAAGGCACAATTTGGATTATAGATTAGAAGGTAATAAGACCAAATCTACTGATAAGGTACAATTTGGAATATCTATATTAATAAAATGCAAATTTCATAAGTGTACATCACTAAAAACTTTCGTTACAATGCATCAATTTCAACCAAATTTTCAACATTTATGTAAAACGAGATGGAGCAGGTTTTGCTTAACATCAAAATATTTTTCCCTAACATTAACATGCGTAACTTCGCTGTTATCGATTAAATACAAAAAAAAATCAACAGAGTTAATTTTATTTATATATAAATACAAAATTAAATTTCAACAGAGTTAATTTTTTTACATACTAGCTAATAATCTCAATCTAAAAAAATATTCAAAACAAGCAATTTTAAGATAACACCATATGTAAAACAGTCGGCCAAGAAAACAAATAACTTGTAATATATATATAATATAATATAGATTATAAACACAAGGTAATAAGACCAAATCTAATGATAAGGCACAATTTGGAATATAGATTAGAAACCGAAGGTAATAAGACCAAATCTAATGATAAGGCACAATTTGGATTATAGATTAGAGGGTAATAAGACCTAATCTAATGATAAGGTACAATTTGGATTATCTATATATATAAAAATAAATGTTTGTATATGTCCAATATACAAATTCGCAGTAGTTCACTAATTCAAACCAAAATTTCCATACATAGGTAAAAAAAACGGGGAAGACGATAGGCTATTTTAAAAATATATAAATCAATTAATAAAAAAACTATATATTTTTAGTCAGAAAATGATGATGACGATATTGCTGTATCATGTTTGATTATCAGATACAAAATTATATCGGGAAAAATTCCAAAAAGCAGAGACCACGGGTGAAACCAGTTCATTATTTTGTACGCAGGAACAAAATTCTAACAGAAAAACATTCATTCGAGCAGAAAACAAAAGCCAGATCATCTTTCTATAAAAATATCGCTTCTCAGACACAAAGTTTGGAGCGGGACGTTTCACAAGAGTGACATCCACGGCGCCAATTTATAATTGTAACAAATAGTATTTGAATAAAAACATTTAATCGGGTAAAACCTGGGCGTTGCACGGGTCATTCGGCTATAGATTATAAAAACAAGGTAATAAGACAACATCCATGATAAGGTACAGTTTGGATTATAGATTATAAACACAAGGTAATAAGACCACATCCATGATAAGGCACAATTTGAATTATAGATTATAAACACAAGGTAACAAGACCACATCCATGATAAGGTACAGTTTGGATTATAGATTATAAACACAAGGTAATAAGATCACATCCATGATAAGGTACAATTTGGATTATAGATTATAAACACAAGGTAACAAGACCATATCCATGATAAGGTACAGTTTGGATTATTACTATATATAGTCACGACCGTCTTTCCTCATCGGCCGCCTCTGTCACGGATAATATACAGTTATCATCGTCATGCGTTCTTAATTCTGTCACCGTTTGCTTTTGGTTCAGTGGTAGAATGCTCGCCTGCCACGCGGGCGCCCCGGGTTCGATTCCCGGCCGATGCATTTTTTTTACAATTTTTAAAACTCATTTATATATTATACAAGAATAACATCCACGGCGCCAATTTATAATTGTAACGAATAGTATTTGAATAAAAGCATTTAATCGGGTAAACCCCGGGCGTTGCCCGGGTCATTCGGCAAGTCTCTATATATATAAAAGTCAATGTCTGTCTGTCTTTTCGCGATAAACTCAAAAACTACTGAACCAATTGGTACCAAATTTTGCATGTCGCTTTTTATAAACCTGAGGAAAATTTTCGGCAACATTTTGATTAGTATTTTTGGCTATTTCTTTTTTTTTTTTTCATTTGAATATTTTTTTTTTACGCGGAGTAATCCGGAATGGAATGAATACCTAAATATAGCCATTTTTTATAAGCATCGGTGGTTCAGTGGTAGAATGCTCGCCTGCCACGCGGGCGGCCCGGGTTCGATTCCCGGCCGATGCATTTTTATTTTTACAATTTTTAAAACTCATTTATATTATATACTAGCGGATGTACCCGGCTTCGCTCGGGTTTTACCCGAGTAAAGGTTTGTCTAAAGAACATTTGTTGAAACAATTCTCTATAAACTTATAAAAAAATAATAGATATATTTTGATAATTTGAAACTCGTAAATTTGAATCTCTCGATAAAGTGAACATTTTTTCCCGGTCCCTGTGTGCCGTGTCATCCTGAATTTTGTCTTTCCTAATTTTCTACATTACAAAATCATCGTTTTATCTAGTGAACATTTTTCCCGGTCCCTTGAAAAATACTCGATAAGTTGAATAAAATCAATATTAATTGGTTCCCTCTGTAATTGGAAGTTAAAGGAATAGTATCTTGCCTTGGAATTGTATCATTTTTCTTGTCTCAAAAAAATTGCTGTGTCATCCTGAATTTTGTCTTTCCTAATTTTCTACATTACAAAATCATCATTTTATCTATTCTCCCAATATATATGTTGTAGATAAATGATAAAACTAACTTTGACTTGTGCGCAATTAATAGGTAGAAAATCTTACTTTTGATAAATAATCTTTAAGATAATAAACTCATAGATAAAAAAGACTTGTTATCATCATCGCAATGAGGGCGCTGCTTGCGAGTTAAATCTACAAATCTGGAATGGCGTTCCAATGAGTGGTTTGGTCAGGCATAAAGGACAGACAGACACACACACATACATTCATTTTTATATATATAGATAATATAAATATATATTATTATATCAACTATATATATATTAATTAAATCAAATACCTAAACACTAATATAATACAATTTATGCCATCACACACACTTTTTTCCTGTAGTTTATGTGTTACTTCTGTATTGCTATTCTATGGCACTTCTAATATTTATTATTGATATACTTTTAGTATGAAGGAAATTGCACCCAAGGGATTTCTCGGGCGAAGCCAGGTCATTCGCCTAGTATATATATAAAAATCAATGTTTGTATGTTTGTTTGTTTGTATGTCCGGTATACAAATTCGCAGTAGTTCACTAATTCAAACCAAAATTTCCATACATAGGTAAAAATACTGGAAGACGATAGGCTATTTTAAAAAATATATAAATCAATTATTAAAAATACTAGACGAATGGCCCGGGCAACGCCCGGGTTTTACTCGAGTGCGTATATATATTTTAAAGACGTTTTAATTAAAATACTATTCGTTACAATTAGAAATTGGCGTCGTGGATGTCTCTCTTTTGAAACGTCCCGCCCCAAACTGTGTGTGTCTTGAAAATATAAAAATAAAAATGTGAATTTTCATAAATATTTCATCATGTCGATTTTTTTTTTTTTTTTTTTGCATTTCACCTACTAAATTAACTTTATGAACGGAAAAATATGTCCAGGGTAGCCTAGTGGTCATGGCATCTGCCCGGTAAGCGGAAGGTCGTGGGTTCGATTCCCATCCCTTGACACTTTTTTTATTTTATCCATTCTGACCAAAATCTATCCGTGAACTTCACACAGTGAACTTCACACAGACAGAATAAGGCAATTATATAAGTAGATATATTCAAATTATTCTACTTAGCTCACGAACAGCGCCCTCTATCAAAGATTAGATTAAATTATGCTGATGCAAACAAATAGATAATGCTAATAACAAACAATTATAAAAAAAATCTATCTAAATTTATATCACTCGGGTAGATATGCACACGGGTCAATCCCGGGGCGAAGCCCGGGTCACCCGGCTAGTTGTAGATAAACCAGTCTATAGAGCCCCCTCTTGGAATTCACCAAAATAGGGTGCTATAGACTGTTCACTTTAAATGCAAATTGCATCGTACTATGTATTTAAAATTGGGCGCTATTTAGAGGAGGCGCTATAGACAGGTTTAACTGTATATTTATTTACACACATATCATCAAAAATGTTTAATATATTGTTATAATTAACCACTAGATAATTGTAATAAATATAGATTATTTTAAAAGAAAAAATATATACTAATTAAAAATATAATTTTCAAATCATTAGTGTAACCCCCTATAGATATGATGTATCAAGATGTATGAACTTGCTGTATCAAGATGTTAGGACTTGCTGTATCAAGATGTTAGAACTTGCTGTATCAGTTACATTAGAACTTGCTGTATCAAAATGTTAGAACTTGCTGTATCGGTTACATTTGAACTTGCTCTATCAGTTACATTAGAACTTGCTGTATCAGTTACATTAGAACTTGCTGTATCAAGATGTTAGAACTTGCTGTATCAGTTACATTTGAACTTGCTGTATCAGTTACATTAGAACTTGCTGTATCAAGATGTTAGAACTTGCTGTATCAAGATGTTAGAACTTGCTGTATCAGTTACATTAGAACTTGCTGTATCAGTTACATTAGAACTTGCTGTATCAGTTACATTAGAACTTGCTGTATCAGTTACATTAGAACTTGCTGTATCAAGATGTTAGAACTTGCTGTATCAGTTACATTAGAACTTGCTGTATCAAGATGTTAGAACTTGCTGTATCAAGTTGTTAGAACTTGCTGTATCAGTTACATTAGAACTTGCTGTATCAGTTACATTAGAACTTCCTGTATCAAGATGTTAGAACTTGCTGTATCAAGATGTTAGGATTTGCTGTATCAGTTACATTAGAACTTGCTGTATCAAGATGTTAGAACTTGCTGTATCAAGATGTTATAACTTGCTGTATCAAGATGTTATAACTTGCTGTATCAAGATGTTAGAACTTGCTGTATCAAGATGTTAGAACTTGCTGTATCAAGATGTTATAACTTGCTGTATCAAGATGTTATAACTTGCTGTATCAAGATGTTAGAACTTGCTGTATCAAGATGTTAGAACTTGCTGTATTAGTTACATTAGAACTTGCAGTATCAGTTACATTAGAACTTGCTGTATCAAGATGTTAGAACTTGCTGTATCAGTTACATTAGAACTTCCTGTATCAAGATGTTAGAACTTGCTGTATCAGTTTCATTAGAACTTACTGTATCAAGATGTTAGGACTTGCTGTATCAAGATGTTAGGACTTGCTATATCAAGATGTTAGGACTTGCTGTAGCAGTTACATTAGAACTTACTGTATCAGTTACATTAGAACTTGCTGTATCAGTTACATTAGAACTTACTGTATCAGTTACATTAGAACTTGCTGTAATAGTTACATTAGAACTTGCTGCATCAAAATGTTATAACTTGCTCTATCAGTTATATTATAACTTATTTATTCCCAAACAATTTTGAGCCTTAAAGTATATTCCTAATAGGTATGGAACTTTTGTTAATTAAATGGGCCACCTGATGTATTTTGGCAAGAATCTTCTCAACTCTATAGTCTTTCTTCACACAGCTTGCTTCAACAGATTTTATTCCTCTCCAGAAATTATTTTATATTTCTTTGTGGAAAAATTGGGGAATTACCTTTTAAATATTTAAAACGTAAATTTATTCCACAAAAGAAAGATTTTCTATAGATATAATGTTCACCTTTTTCGTAAAATTTGTCCCAAAACAATGCGCGCTCCAGCTGTCAATCTCTCGACTCTGTGATATATTACAAATTCTCTCAGGTTAGAGGCAAAGCTGCAACACCAGCTTATGAAAATTCAGAATGCCCAAATGAACTTTGTTTGTATGTCCTTGTAAGTTCAGAGCAGAGTCTTGCACAATGGATTTATCAAAACTTCTAAATTTTCCAAAGAACCTAGAAAACATCTGGGGTCGTTAGAAGTGTCCCATGTTTGTCAATAACACTTAAATAGATTCTTATAAAAGTCTAATTAATTTTAAGATAAAATCATTAGGGTTTCAGAGAATAGTTTCTTTTTAAAATTTCATTTAGATCTATAGCATTCAGGTATGAAAGTCCTTGCATCGTATTTTCTCATATAGAAGGGCTTTCATTCCCGAAAACTGGAGATCTAAATTAATTTTTCCCCAACAAATATACTTATTCCTTGAAGCCTAATGATTTCAACTTAATATTGGTACAAGAGATTAATTTATTAAATTTATTTTGTTGCAAACATTTATTTTGGCCTGAAATTTTTCGAATTTGACTGGAATTCAGGATGAGTTCTAATATCATTTTTTTCTAACCTCACGTTGTAGAGGGTTGTGTAACATATTATAATGTTGAAATTTGCTTACAATCAATCGCAGACAGACCTTTGCATGTTTATTCATTTAGACTATTCCTCTTTTTGTTTTTGACCTCTACAGAGTGATGTAAATTAGCAGAAGAACCCCTATCTGGTTTTGGCAATTTATTATCTGTACAATATTCATGCAAGGCATCGCGCGGTTAACCAGATCATATTCGAAATAAGGAAAAACCCTGATGACTATAGGTCTATAGCCTCTAGCGAAATATTGGATTCTTATAAATTAATATTTTTTTAATCAAAAATATGTCATTCAGTTAATCCTTCCTTATATCTTATCTCTCTATAAAAATGAAATTCAAAATCGATGTTTGTTATCGCATAGCCCAAAATCTACTGAATCAATCATTATGAAATTTCGCATGTAGGTAGCTGAAGATTTCATTTAACATATAGCGATACTGTGTAGCGAACTAACAAGCGATAGTTCCAGCCTTTTACCGCTTGAGCGCAGCACTGGTCGCGGCGATAAATGAATTTGATTTGTTAATAATTAACACGTGGTTTGCTTACACGTTGAATGTTAGTTTGTTCACACGATGAATGTTTTTAAAAGGTAAGATTATCCAATCCCCGTGAAACTTTAGGAAGTTATTTACTATACTACTGGGAAGATTTCTGGTTTGAATTCGATTTGAAATAAATATTCTTTGCAATTTTATTTGCAAATTTTCTACTTCCACTCGCAAGCAGCGCCTCTCGCGATATCTGGTGAATTACATTTATAAATTGTAAAAATTCTAAAATGTGTTCTAAGTATAATAAATTTAATTAGAAATATGGTAATACTGTATAATATTCCAAAGACGCGTTGTAAAAAAACTTGGCATTTCAATATTAATATATATTTAAAGAAAATATTGTAACGTTTTTGTGTTAAATGTTAAAATGTTGTAATAATTAATAGGTAATCCCATAATATTATGTTCGAATAAATAAGCTTGAGGGATGAGTCTCTTTTAATTACATTTATTTCAAGCTTTCGGGCTCAACCGCCCTTCGACAGGACAAATTATATTCGCTACTAAAGTTTTCAAATCCCCTCCCGTGGCAAGCCTCGTATTACACTCGAGACACAGGCGTATCTCAAATGTTTATATAGATTAGATTTGAAAACTTTAGTAGCGAATATAATTTGTCCTGTCGAAGGGCGGTTGAGCCCGAAAGCTTGAAATAAATGTAATTAAAAGAGACTCATCCCTCAAGCTTATTTATTCGAACAAAATGTTGTAATGTTAAAATATAGTTTTACATTGTTAATTTAATTTGCTGTTGTTTTATAATAACGAAAATGCAAATTTAATTGTTGTTTTTATTTATTTATTTCATCTCAATTTGCAGGCTATTTACACATGGCGAGTTGGTGGAGTAGAAGTGGTCCCCCTAGGCCTTGCAGGAGGGCAGCTGTTGGGCGATGAGCTCTTGACTAAGTGTCAGGGCCGGGTCGTCGGAATCGGGGATTGATATCTCCTTTATTTTGTAGAATATCTTGTATGGTTGGATTATTTGAATTTTGCATTTGAAGGTATAATTTCTTAACGGAAGTTTGGTACATATCTTCTAGATCGGGTTGGTTCAAGTCCTCCAGATCTTGTTTGATAGGTTGAATGGAGCTCCTATACTTGTCCGAAGGCAGATTCTCATAAATGCGTTTATCCTATTTTTGTTTGTGGTTGTAATATATTTACACCAAATTGAGAGTGCGTATGTTACTATCGGAAGGATACAACTTCTGTATAAAGTAAACTTTTGTTTTGTAGTCAATTTGCTTCTATAGTTGAACAAGCTTGATAAAGTTATTTTTGCGATTTTTGCTTTCTTTATGACATTTTTGATATGCATGTTGAATTTCAACTTGGAGTCTAAGGTAACTCCAAGATATTTAACGCTGTCAGTCCAGTTAATAGGGCTCTGGTTTACCTTTAGGATGGATTGTGGCTTGAATTTTTTATTGTCTAGTGGAGGAAAAATTATTGCCTGAGACTTTTTTAGGTTGATGTCTAATTTCCAATCATTGCACCATTTGGTTATACTGTTTATGTAATTTTGGAGTTGTGTAGTTATTATTCCTATTGATTTGGAGTTTGATAAAATTGCTGCGTCATCTGCGAAAAGTTTTATTTGACATTTTGGATGTGGAGGGAAATCGTTGATGTAGATGTTGAATAGGTAGGGTCGAAGGATAGAGCCTTGAGGGACTCCAATCTGGGTTGGTTTTGCCGTGGTTATATAATTCCCTTGCTTAATTGAAAAGGTTCTGTCCTGGAGATAGTTTTTCAAGAATTTGATAAAATCCCATGGAAATTGATTTTTTGTTATTTTTGCTATCAAGCCATCATGCCATACTCTATCAAAGGCTTTGGTAAAGTCTAGAAAAACAGCACCTACTGCCTCCTTGTGGGACTTTCTTATTTGGATGTAGTCTATTACTGTGATTAGCTGGTGGGTTGTGGAGTGTCCTTTTCTGAATCCAAATTGTTGAGGAATGATAAAGTTAATAGAATCCATGTATGGCTGCAATCTGCGAAGAACGATTCTCTCGTATACCTTACCGATGGTAGAGAGAAGGCTGATTGGTCTGAGATCTTCAGGTGATTTGAAAGGTGATTTTTTTGGAATGGGTATGATAATGGCATGTTTCCATGTTTTCGGGAAGTAGCACAGGTGTAATGCAGCATTGAAGATCCCAGCGAGGAAAACTATCCATTTGATGGGGAGGTTTTTAGTCATTTGCGGCGTAATATTGTCGTGGCCTGGAGCTTTGTGATTACCTAGGTTTTCAATCACTTCCTTGACTTCATTTGGCGTTGTCATTGATAGTATATTCTCTTGGGGATGATGGTAAGTGTTATCTGTTAGGTAAGACGGAACCTCATTCTCCGCCTTGGAAAAGTGTTTGGAAAAATGCTCTGAAAGATCATTTCCAATTTCTTTGTCGGACAGCAAGGTTTTTCCATTTGCATTTAAACTAGTGATTTTGTTAGTTTTTTTCC
Source organism: Cordylochernes scorpioides (assembly GCA_030710605.1). Lineage (NCBI taxonomy): Eukaryota > Metazoa > Arthropoda > Arachnida > Pseudoscorpiones > Chernetidae > Cordylochernes > Cordylochernes scorpioides. The sequence continues at coordinate 17,255,095 of CP092867.1, read as the reverse complement.
TAATGGGTTTTGTTTTTTTTTCCAGAAGTCTGTTGGGCTCGATTCAAGTTTGCTTAAAAAACTATTCCAATTTTCAGATTTCTCTGCTTCAAGGGCTTGATTTACCTTTCCTTGAAGATTGAGGTAAGTAGCTCTATGAGCTGGATCCCAGGTTGATTGCCATCTTTTCCTAGCTTTATTTTTCTCCCTTATTAAGGCTTTGGTTTTTGGGTTCTTTATTAATTTGGAAGATGAGACTATGGTGTTTTTCGAGTAGCTATTATTAATTTTCTCGTTTAAAATTCCAACTGCTGAATCAATATTTACTTCAGTTTTCAAGGGGAGTCTGGGGGGCGTGGTGGAGATTAGATCTTGTTGAAAATGAACCCAATTAGTTACTCGGCTGAGCTGGGTTGTGAATTCATCCTTTGGGCAATTCAATTCAAAGATTACAGGGAGATGGTCAGATGATAAATCGTCGGTGGTTCTGGCCTTTGGGGTCCAGGGAATGTTTTTAAGTACAGCGAAGTCTAGGAAATCAGGATTGCCGAGTGGACTGTAATGCGTGGGTGACGAAGGTGCGACAATGTCGAGGCTTTCTCTTTCAGAGAAATTGTGCAGCACGATTCCACTGTTATTTGAAGTCCTTGATCCCCAAAGAGGGTGTTTGGAGTTCCAGTCTCCTGCAACGATAATTGAGTGGTTGTGTTTTATCAGTTGGTTCAAATCTTCTTCCAATAAGGGTGCATCAGGCTTCTTATAAATTGCTGTGATTTGCAAGAGGGTTTTTCCATCTGGTTTTATCAAAATTGAAGTATTTTCCAAGTTTAAAGTATGAATCATCATATTTTTATATTTAAAAAAGGATTTTATAATGATGGCTGTTCCCCCACCTTTTCCTGTAATTCGGTCAGTTCTAATGGTTTGATAGTTCCTGAACTTTAGATCAATTGAGGGTTTAAGGTGAGTTTCACTGAGCAGAGCAATGTCAATTGAGTTATCTTCTAAAAAGTGCAATAATTCTTCTTTCTTTGATCTGATTCCATTACAATTCCAAGCAATAATTTTAAAAGGTAATTTGCAATTCATTGTAGGTATGTTTTGATTACTTGCATCAATTTTTCACACAGGTCCTTAGTTTCAGACCGAGAAGTTTTTCTTGTCGCAACCTCAGCATTGCTTTGGTTTTGTTGTTCAACAATTTTCGGCAGTGTTTCAGATCTTTTTGAAATCGGAAGTGGGTTGTTAGGTTTGTACTGACCAGGGTATCTTGGCTGTTGCTGATGTACTCTTGGAAACTTAGGGCATCCGCGGTAATTGGCTGTGTGGGCTTCTTCGCAGTTTGCACACTTTGGGGGAAGTTGTCTTGACTTTCTTGGGCAGTCCTTCGAATGGTGCTCCTCGGCACACTTGACGCATTTTGGTTTCAGGAAGCAGTTAAGTTGACCGTGCCCGAAACCCTGGCAGTTGAAGCATTGAGTTACACGGTTTGTTGTTCTGAAAGATTCTACTGCAATTTTCTGATAGAGAAGTTCAGTTATTCCATAAATTTTCTTGTTTTGTTCATTTTTCGGTAATTCTACCAGTACTAAATTTATTGGCCTTTTAGTTGATTGTCTATGAAGTCTCTTCACAGAGGTCTCAGCAAAGCCCATTGTTTCAAGTTCTATTGCTATATCTTCAGTCTTGTAGGCTGTTGTCACGCCCTTTAATACCACTTTGAGCGGTTTTTCTTCTTGGAGTCTATAAGAGTAGCCGCCATTGTTTTTTTTGAATATATTCCCTGATTTTTTTGAAGTCTGAAATATTTTTGGCCTTGATAATGTGCTTATTTCCTGAGATCGTGCATTGGAATTTATCTGTGCACAGGTCTTGGAGCTCTTGGCAGAGCAACTTCCAGTCTGTTACATTTTCTGCTATTACAGGTGGTATTCTTGGCTTTTTTGCATGTGTGACTTTTGTCCAAGGACCATCTTCATCAATGTTTTCTTCGTTAACCTGAGAAGGGGCAGCTGCGGACGTTTCTTGAGGGACTTCAGTTACCTCGTTCATGGAGACATAGTTTTCATTATGCTGTGAGACAACTTCTATTCTCGGTGTCTTATGGCTACGTGGTGTTGAATCTGATGGGGATTCGCGAGTTCGTTTCTTTGTTGAAGGAGTTTCTTCTACTTTGTACCCGATGCCACATCTTTCAAGAATTTTCAAAAGTATGTCGTCAAATGGTGTCGATTATACTGACCTTTTCGCCAGCTGGGCCAATCGTTGATTTGATTACAATAGGCTTATATTGTAAGGTTGGAAACAGGCAGATTATCTCTGACTTTTACAACGATCAAACTAATTATGAAATATTTCATTAGATTACAGGAAATGGAAGACAATAGACTACCTAAGCTATGCTGGAATAGATTGAAGGAAATTTCCTTAATGACAAAAAAACCTATAGGATTCTGTAAAAATATCATGGATATCATCAATCATTGTGGACTCACACGGCTAAACTTTAGGTTAAATTATGATGACATACAGACCGAACTTCCGAATATACTAAAAATAAAAATTGAACAGCTATTGCAGCAAGATCTGGCAAAATTATCTCTTACGAAAACATACTCAAACTATAGGTTACTTTATGATTCATTCATTCCAGAACATTATTTTTTATGCAATCTGTCCTCAGCTCTAGTGAGTTTCATTGCATAGATCAGGATAATATCAACATTGATCAAAGAAAATCATATCTACGTAATTAAGAAAGAAGAATTGTACTGTAGGTTATGCGGAAGTCAGATAACCGATGAAATATACCATTTTACTGCTGAGTGCGGGGATCTGGAAGGAGAGAGAAAAAAGATCCTGAAAAGTCTTCCTAGACCGCATTTGAACTCAATAAAGATAATAAAAACTGTTTCAGATAAGAAAAGTTGGGCAATAGAACTGTTCAACTACCAAAAAGCGGTTGTAAATAAAATTGCACTCGTGGAAGAGAGAAGAACTGGGGCAATATAAAAAATATATATATAAAAAAAATATATATATATATATTTGCCATACCTTAATTGTAAACACTCCATCTCTCCCTTTTCTCTTGTGTTGAATATTGTTAACAATTCTACGGCGGATCTGTACAGGGCAGGACGCCCTAATAAAGCTGATTTGTTGTTTGTTGTTGTTGTTGATTACAATAGGCTGCATCTTTTCATGCAAATTTACATCCAATTTAATAATATATCTCAATTGTTGTTTTATTTTATTTCATCTCAATTTACAGGTGTTACATTCGAGCACAGCTCACGAGTCACCTTGTCCAGATTATTTACACATGGCGAGTTGTAATGCTGGAGTGGCCCCCGAACCTTACAGGAGGGCAGTTGTTGGGTGTTTGGCTGTCAGCTAGCCATTGGGTCCAGGTCGTCGGATTCGGTGGCTGAGGTCACCAACTGTAGGAATTCTTCTTTTTTGAGTTTGATTCCGTTGCAATTCCAGAAAACGATTTTTAAAGGTAATTTGCCTTTCATTGTAAGAAAGTTTTGATAATTTCTAATAACTTTTCGCACAGTTCCCTGGTGTCAGAATGAGTAGTTTTCTTTTTGCAGTTTCAGCGTAACTTGCCTTTTGTTTTTCAACAATTACTTCTTCTGTTTTAGTGGAGCTTGCTTGAGGTATGGTGTTAGGGGAGTTTTGTCTGGGAGGCTTTAGCTGCTGTTGTTGTGGCTTCGGAAAATTTGGGCATCCGCGGTAATTGGCTGTGTGCGCCTCTCCGCAGTTAGCGCACTTTGGTGGGAGCTGTTTCGACTTTCTTGGACAATCCTTCGAATGGTGTTCTTCAGCACACTTGACGCATTTGGGCTTCAAAAAGCAGTTTAGCTGGCCATGCCCAAAACCCTGGCAGTTAAAGCATTGGGTCACTCGTTCTGTAGTCCTGAATGATTCCACGACTATTTTTTGGTAAAGTATTTCGGTTATTCCGTAGATTCGTTTATTTTGTTCATTTTTCGGTAGCTCTACTAGGACTATATTCATCGGTATTTTGGTCGATTGTCTATGGAGTCTTTTGACAATGACCTCAGTGAAGCCCATTGAGACCAGTTCAATTACGACGTCTTCTTCTTTGAAGGCTGTTGATACCCCCTTCAATACCACTTTCAGTGGTTTTTCCTCCTGTAGTCTGTAGGAATATCCTCCATTATTTTTCTGTACATACTCCCTGATTTTTTTGAAGTCGCCTATGTTTTTCGATTTAATTATGTGCTTTTTGCCAGAAATCGCGACTTGGAATGGTTCCATGCACAATTCTTTTAGCTCTTGGCAAAGAAGCTTCCAATCTGCTACATTTTCTGCAATAACAGGAGGAATTCTCGGTTTTTTCACGTTAGTGACTGTGGTCCATGGGCCATCGTTGTCGCTATTTTCGTCATCGTCTTGCGGTGGGTGAGCTGCGTTCATTTGTTGAGAAACTCCAGTGGCGGGACTTTGTTCGTCGATGTCCATTCTAGGCGTCTTCAGATTACGCTCGCTCCTAGTTGGCGATCTTGAGTCATCCGATTGGGAGCCGCGAATTCTCTTCTTTGATTGAACCGTTTCCTCAAGTTTATACTCGATTCCACATTTGTCTAGGATCTTCGTTATTAAGGAGGCTTCGATTATGCATAGTTTCTCGCCGGTTGGTCCGATCGTCGATTTAATTACAATCGGTGGCATATTCTTTTTTTTTTTCAATTGTTGTTTTTTTATTTATTTATTTCGTCTCAATTTACAGGTGTTACATTCGAGCACAGCTCGCGAGTCACCTTGTCCTGGCTATTTACACATGGCGAGTTGGTGGAGTAGAAGTGGTCCCCCTAGGCCTTGCAGGAGGGCAGCTGTTGGGCGATGAGCTCTTGACTAAGTGTCAGGGCCGGGTCGTCGGAATCGGGGATTGATATCTCCTTTATTTTGTAGAATATCTTGAATGGTTGGATTATTTGAGTTTTGCATTTGAAGGTATAATTTCTTAACGGAAGTTTGGTACATATCTTCTAGATCGGGTTGGTTCAAGTCCTCCTTCAGTATCTTGTTTGATAGGTTGAATGGAGCTCCTATACTTGTCCGAAGGCAGATTCTCATGAATGCGTTTATCCTATTTTTGTCTGTGGCTGTAATATATTTGCACCAAACTGGGAGTGCGTATGTTACTATCGGGAGGATACAACTTCTGTATAGAGTAAACTTTTGTTTTGTAGTCAATTTGCTACTATAGTTGAACAGGCTTGATAATATTATTTTGGCGATTTTTGCTTTCTTTATGATATTTTTGACATGCATGTTGAATTTCAACTTGGAGTCTAAGGTAACTCCAAGATATTTAACGCTGTCAGTCCAGTTAATAGGGCTCTGGTTTACCTTCAGGATGGATTGTGGCTTGAATTTTTTATTGTCTAATGGAGGAAAAATTATTGCCTGAGACTTTTTTGGGTTGATGTCTAATTTCCAATCATTGCACCATTTGGTTATACTGTTTATGTAATTTTGAAGTTGTGTAGTTATTATTCCTATTGATTTGGAGTTTGATAAAATTGCTGCGTCATCTGCGAAAAGTTTTATTTGACATTTTGGATGTGGAGGGAAATCGTTGATGTAAATGTTGAATAGGTAGGGTCCAAGGATAGAGCCTTGAGGGACTCCAATCTGGGTTGGTTTTGCCGTGGTTATATAATTCCCTTGCTTAATTGAAAAGGTTCTGTCCTGGAGATAGTTTTTCAGGAATTTGATAAAATCCCTTGGAAATTGATTTTTTGTTATTTTTGCTATCAAGCCATCATGCCATACTCTATCAAAGGCTTTGGTAAGGTCTAGAAAAACAGCACCTACTGCCTCCTTGTGGGACTTTCTTATTTGGATGTAGTCTATTACTGTGATTAGCTGGTGGGTTGTGGAGTGTCCTTTTCTGAATCCAAATTGTGGAGGAATGATAAAGTTAATAGAATCCATGTATGACTGCAATCTGCGCAGAACGATTCTCTCGTGTACCTTACCGATGGTAGAGAGAAGGCTGATTGGTCTGAGATCTTCAGGTGATTTGAAAGGTGATTTTTTTGGAATGGGTATGATAATGGCATGTTTCCATGTCTTCGGGAAGTAGCACAGGTGTAATGCAGCATTGAAGATCCCAGCGAGGAAAACTATCCATTTGATGGGGAGGTTTTTAGTCATTTGCGGCGTAATATTGTCGTGGCCTGGAGCTTTGTGATTACCTAGGTTTTCAATCACTTCCTTGACTTCATTTGGCGTTGTCATTGATAGTATATTCTCTTGGGGATGATGGTAAGTGTTATCTGTTAGGTAAGACGGAACCTCATCCTCCGCCTTGGAAAAGTGTTTGGAAAAATGCTCTGAAAGATCATTTCCAATTTCTTTGTCGGTCAGCAAGGTTTTTCCATTTGCGTTTAAACTAGTGATTTTTTCAGTTTTTTTCCTAATGGGTTTTGTTTTTTTCCAGAAGTCTGTTGGGCTCGATTCAAGTTTGCTTAAAAAACTATTCCAATTTTCAGATTTCTCTGCTTCAAGGGCTTGATTTACCTTTCCTTGAAGATTGAGGTAAGTAGCTCTATGAGCTGGATCCCAGGTTGATTGCCATCTTTTCCTAGCTTTATTTTTCTCCCTTATTAAGGCTTTGGTTTTTGGGTTCTTTATTAATTTGGAAGATGAAACTATGGTGTTTTTCGAGTAGCTATTATTAATTTTTTCGTTTAAAATTCCAACTGCTGAATCAATGTCTACTTCAGTTTTCAAGGGGAGTCTGGGGGGCGTGGTGGAGATTAGATCTTGTTGAAAATGAACCCAATTAGTTACTCGGCTGAGCTGGGTTGTGAATTCATCCTTTGGGCAATTCAATTCAAAGATTACAGGGAGATGGTCAGATGATAAATCGTCGGTGGTTCTGGCCTTTGGGGTCCAGGGAATGTTTTTAAGTACAGCGAAGTCTAGGAAATCGGGATTGCCGAGTGGACTGTAATGCGTGGGTGACGAAGGTGCGACAATGTCGAGGCTTTCTCTTTCAGAGAAATTGTGCAGCACGATTCCACTGTTATTTGAAGTCCTTGATCCCCAAAGAGGGTGTTTGGAGTTCCAGTCTCCTGCAACGATTATTGAGTGGTTGTGTTTTATCAGTTGGTTCAAATCTTCTTCCAATAATGGTGCATCAGGCTTCTTATAAATTGCTGTGATTTGCAAGAGGGTTTTTCCATCTGGTTTTATCAAAATTGAAGTATTTTCCAAGTTTAAAGTATGAATCAGCATATTTTTAAATTTAAAAAAGGATTTTATAATGATGGCTGTTCCCCCACCCTTTCCTGTAATTCGATCAGTTCTAATGGTTTGATAGTTCCTGAACTTTAGATCAATTGAGGGTTTAAGGTGAGTTTCACTGAGAAGAGCAATGTCAATTGAGTTATCTTCTAAAAGTGCAATAATTCTTCTTTCTTTGGTCTGATTCCGTTACAATTCCAAGCAATAATTTTAAAAGGTAATTTGCAATTCATTGTAGGTATGTTTTGATTACTTGCATCAATTTTTCACACAGGTCCTTAGTTTCAGAACGAGAAGTTTTTCTTGTCACAACCTCAGCATTGCTTTGGTTTTGTTGTTCTACAATTTTCGGCAGTGTTTCAGATCTTTTTGAAATCGGAAGTGGGTTGTTAGGTTTGTACTGACCAGGGTATCTTGGCTGTTGCTGATGTACTCTTGGAACTTAGGGCATCCGCGGTAATTGGCTGTGTGCGCTTCCTCGCAGTTTGCACACTAATTGTTGTTTATTTATTTATTTCATCTCAATTTGCAGGTGTTACATTCGAGCACAGCTCGTGAGTCACCTTGTCCAGATTATTTACACATGGCGAGTTGTAATGCTGGAGTGGCCCCCGGAACCTTACAGGAGGGCAGTTGTTGGGTGTTTGGCTGTCAGCTAGCCATTGGGTCCAGGTCGTCGGATTCGGTGGCTGAGGTCACCTTGATTTTGAACAATTTCTTGTATAGTTGGATTTGATGATTTTTGAAATTGCGAAAATAGTCTTGTCGCAGAGTCTTGATAAATCTCTTCTAGATTAGGCTGGTTGAGATCTTCTTTGAGAATTTTGTTTGAAAGATTGAATGGGGCTCCTATAGTGGCTCGTAAGCAAATCCTCATGAAGGCATCTATTCTTTTTTTATCCGTAGGTGTGATATATTTGCCCCAGACTGGTAGTGCGTACGTGATGATGGGTAGAATACAGGTTTTGTACAACGTGAATTTATGCTTTGTTGTTAAATTACTTTTAAAATTGAGCAGGCTTGATAGAGATATTTTGGCTATCTTTGCCTTTCTTATGGTGTTTTGGACATGTAGGTTAAATTTTAATTTCGAATCCAAAGTGACACCAAGATACTTGGCATGGTCGGCCCAACTAATAGTGCTTGAGTTTACTGTCAAGTTGGTTTGTGGCTTGAATTTTTTTTTTTATCTCTTGGGGAAAAAGTATTGCTTGAGTCTTAGTTGGGTTAATGTCTAGTTTCCACTCATCGCACCATTTGATTATGTCATTTAGGTAATCCTGAAGCTGAGTAACCAATAGGTTGACTGATTTAGAGTTGAATAAAATTGCTGTGTCATCTGCGAAGAGCTTAAGTTTACATTTAGAGTGCAGTGGGATGTCATTAATGTAAATATTGAAAAGGTAGGGTCCGAGGATAGAGCCTTGAGGTACTCCAGTCTGGATTGGCTTTGGTTCAGTTATAAAATTTCCTTGCTTGACTGAAAAAGTCCTGCCCTGTAGATAATTCTGCATAAAATTGATAATGTCACTTGGAAACTGGTGTTTTGTGAGTTTCTTTATAAGGCCATTATGCCAAACTTTATCAAATGCTTTCGCAAAATCTAGAAAGACAGCACCTACCACTTCCTTGTGGGATCTTCTTATCTGGATGTAGTCCAGAACTGCAATGAGTTGGTGAGTTGTTGAATGCCCCCTTCTAAATCCGAATTGCTGCGGGATGATGAAGTTAGAGTTGTCCAAGTACATCTGAAGTCTACGTAAAATATTCTTTCGTAAATTTTGCCGATGGTGGGGAGGAGGCTGATAGGTCTTAGATCTTCAGGGGATTTAGCGGATTTTTTTGGAATTGGAATTATGATAGCATGTTTCCAGACTTTGGGGTAGTAACACAAGTGCAGTGCGGCGTTGAATACTCCAGCTAGAAATACAATCCATTTGATGGGAAGATTCTTGGCATTTGCGGAGTGATATTGTCATGGCCAGGAGCTTTGTGGTTAGCTAAGTATTTAATCACTTCTTTGACTTCATTTGGTGTCGTCATTGTGAGCATTTTTTCTTGTTGGTGATTATAAGTTATATTTGGTTGGTCTTCTTTTTCCTTGGAGAACTGGTTGGAGAAGTGTTCTGCAAGTTCATTTCCGATTTCTTTGTCGGTCAATAAGGTTTTGCCGTTCGTTACTAAGCTTGAGATCCTTTCCGTTTTTTTTCCTGACGGGTTTTGTTTTTCTCCAGAAGTCCTTTGGGCTTGATTCAATCTTGTGTATGAATTGATTCCAGTTCTCGGTGGAGTCGGATTTGAGGGCTTTGTTAACTTTTCCCTGTAGGTTTAAATAAATGGCTCTATGGGCTGGATCCCAGGTGCTTGCCACCTCTTACGAGCTTTATTCTTTTCTTTTATCAAGGCCTTGGTCGAGGGGTTCTGTTTTGATGAAGAGGATGATATAACTGTGTTTTTCGAGTAGCTGTTGTAGATTTTATCATTTAGTATGGTCACTGCTGAGTCAATATTGGCTTCCGTTTTTCAAGGGTACTCTAGGGGGCGTACTGGAAATTAAGTCTTGTTGGAAGTGTACCCAGTTAGTGAGTCGGCAAGCCCTAGTCGTGAATTCATCCTTCGGGCAGGTCAGCTCTAGGATTACTGGGAGGTGATCTGAAGATAAGGCATCCAGGGTCTTAATCCTCGAAGTCCAGGGGATGTTTCTAAGAATTGCGATGTCTAGAAAGTCTGGATTACCCAAAGGACTGTAGTGCGTGGGTGAAGAAGGTGCGACAATGTCCAGGTTTTCTTTTTACGGAAAAAATTATGAAGCACGGTTCCACTATTATGGAGGTTCTTGAGCCCCCAAAGAGGGTGCTTGGAGTTCCAGTCTCCTGCCAGCGATTACTGATTGATTATTCTCTAACAAGAGATTCAGATCTTCCTCCAGGAGTGGTAGATCGGGTTTCTTATAGATTGACGATATCTGCACTACTGCCCTTCCATCTGGTTTCATTAGAATTGTGGTGTTTTCCATGTTAAATGTTTGAATCAGCACTTTTTTATATTTAAGATAGTTTTTTAGAATTATTGCCGTTCCACCGCCCCTTCCAACGATTCTATCGTCTCTTATTGTCTGATAGTTTCTGAGTTTGAGGTCGACAGATGGTTTTAAGTGTGTTTCACTGAGCAGTGCCATGTCTATTGAGTTTTCTTCTAAAAAATGTAGAAATTCTTCTTTTTTGAGTTTGATTCCGTTGCAATTCCAGAAAACGATTTTTAAAGGTAATTTGCCTTTCATTGTAAGTAAGTTTTGATAATTTCTAATAACTTTTCGCACAGTTCCCTGGTGTCAGAACGAGTAGTTTTCTTTTTGCAGTTTCAGCGTAACTTGCCTTTTGTTTTTCAACAGTTGCTTCTTCTGTTTTAGTGGAGCTTGCTTGAGGTATGGTTGTTAGGGGAGTTTTGTCTGGGAGGCTTTAGCTGCTGTTGTTGTGGCTTCGGAAAATTTTGGCATCCGCGGTAATTGGCTGTGTGCGCCTCTCCACAGTTAGCGCACTTTGGTGGGAGCTGTTTCGACTTTCTTGGACAATCCTTCGAATGGTGTTCTTCAGCACACTTGACGCATTTGGGCTTCAAAAACAGTTTAGCTGGCCATGCCCAAAGCCCTGGCAGTTAAAGCATTGGGTCACTCGTTTTGTAGTCCTGAATGATTCCACGACTATTTTTTGGTAAAGTATTTCGGTTATTCCATAGATTCGTTTATTTTGTTCATTTTTCGGTAGCTCTACTAGGACTATATTCATCGGTATTTTGGTCGATTGTCTATGGAGTCTTTTGACAATGACCTCAGTGAAGCCCATTGAGACCAGTTCAGTTACGACGTCTTCTTCTTTGAAGGCTGTTGTTACCCCCTTCAATACCACTTTCAGTGGTTTTTCCTCCTGTAGTCTGTAGGAATATCCTCCATTATTTTTTTGTACATACTCCCTGATTTTTTTGAAGTCGCCTATGTTTTTCGATTTAATTATGTGCTTTTTGCCAGAAATCGTGACTTGGAATGGTTCCGTGCACAAGCCTTTTAGTTCTTGGCAAAGAAGCTTCCAATCTGCTACATTTTCTGCAATAACAGGAGGAATTCTCGGTTTTTTCACGTTAGTGACTGTGGTCCATGGGCCATCGTTGTCGTTATTTTCTTCATCGTCTTGCGGTGGGTGAGCTGTGTTCATTTGTTGAGAAATTCCAGTGGCGGGACTTTGTTCATCGATGTCCATTCTAGGCGTCTTCAGATTACGCTCGCTCCTAGTTGGCGATCTTGAGTCATCCGATTGGGAGCCGCGAGTTCTCTTCTTTGATTGAAACCGTTTCCTCAAGCTTATACTCGATTCCACATTTGTCTAGGATCTTCGTTATTAAGGAGGCTTCGATTATGCATAGTTTCTCGCCGGTTGGTCCGACCGTCGATTTAATTACAATCGGTGGCATATTATTTTTTTTTATTATATCTTTGTAGATATCACTTTATTTAAAGCAACAAAACTATTTATAATTGTTGTTGTTTTTATCGTTTGTTTATATAAAAAAATTACATTGTATGTGATGATGATAACAAAAATTATTTTTTAAATTAATATACATAATTCATTGAGAAAAAAAAAGAAATAATAATTATAAAATCCACAAACGCGTGACAATATCTTATTTAAAAATTAATAAATGTTTTTAAAAAAATTATGTTTCAAAAATATATTCAAACGCATATAACAATATTTATATACGTTTATAAATCTATATATAGGTGGATTGGATGTTTTCTAGAATCGTTTTAGCAAATGTTCGTTAGGCAAACTTTTACTCGGGTAAAAAACCGGGCGAAGCCGGGTACATTCGCTGAATACAGTTATTTACAAAAGTTCGTTTGTGGCAAGATACTATTCCTTCAACTTCAAATTACTGAGTGGACCAATTAATATTGATTTTATTCAACTTATCGAGTATTTTTAAAAGGTAAGATTATCCAATCCCCGTGAAACGGATGGCCGGCGCCCTCCTATTGGACGGCTACGATCACGTGTCATCGTTGGCGCGTAGGTGACCTTGAGTGACGTAATGCCCCCCCCCCCCCTGCCGGTGGCGCGCGCCCGTTGGCTGCCGGCGAGCACGTGACCTCCCTGTGCGCGCGCATCCGTGATAGAGGCCGATGAAGAAAGACGGTCGTGACTATATATATTAATAGAAATATGTAGAAATAGGATTAGTTGACTTTATAAGGTAAACCTATTCATACAGTTCGTATCCCTCGATAGCTCAGTTGGCAGAGCGGAGGACTGTAGATGTAATTAAGCGGTGATCCTTAGGTCGCTCGTTCAAATCCGGTTCGAGGGAGTTTTTTTTTTGTAGATGCGCGCGCATCCGTGACAGAGGCCGATGAGGAAAGACGGTCGTGACTATATCTATCTATATAAAATTGAATGTCTGTCTGTCTGTTTGTCTGTCTGTTTGTTTGTACTCTATAGATTCAAAAACCATACATCCAATCGCCGTGAAATTTTGGGATATTATTAGGTATATCACCGGGAAGGTTTTAGAAAAATAATTTCATGAATATCTTGAATATCCTTAGAGTTATTTGCAGATTTGTAGATTTAACTCGCAAGCAGCGCCCCCATTGTGACGATGATAACAAGTTTTCTTATCACTAAGTTTGTTATCTTAAACATTATTTATCAAAAGTAAGATTATCTCAGGATGACACGGCAATGTGACACGGGAAAAAATGTTCACTAGAGAAAACTATGATTTTCTATATGATATAAAAAGCCAACAATGAAGAGTGAATGTAATATAAAAAGCCAACAATGAAGAATGAATGTAAGATAAAAAGCCAACAATGAAGAATGAATGTAAGATAAAAAGCCAACAATGAAGAGTGAATGTAATATAAAAAGCCAACAATGAAGAATGAATGTAAGATAAAAAGCCAACAATGAAGAGTGAATGTAAGATAAAAAGCCAACAATGAAGAATGAATGTAAGATAAAAAGCCAACAATGAAGAGTAAATATAATATAAAATGCCAACAATGAAGAGTGAATGTAAGATAAAAAGCCAACAATGAAGAGTAAATGTAATATAAAAAGCCAACAGAGTGAATGTAAGATAAAAAGACAACAATGAAGAGTGAATGTAAGATAAAAAGCCAACAATGAAGAGTAAATGTAATATAAAAGCCAACAGAGTGAATGTAAAATTAAAAGCCAACAATGAAGAGTGAATGTAATATAAAAAGCCAACAATGAAGAATGAATGTAAGTTAAAAAGCCAACAATGAAGAGTAAATCTCTATCTATATATATAAAATTGAATGTCTGTCTGTCTGTTTGTCTGTCTGTTTGTTTGTACTCTATAGATTCAAAAACCATACATCCAATCGCCGTGAAATTTTTGGATATTATTAGGTATATCACCGGGAAGGTTTTTGAAAAATAATTTCATGAATATCTTGAATAACCTTAGAGTTACTTCCAGATTTGTAGATTTAACTCGCAAGCAGCACCCCCATTGTGACGATGATAACAAGTTTTCTTATCACTAAGTTTGTTATCTTAAATATTATTTATCAAAAGGAAGATTATCTCAGGATGACACGGCAATGTGACACGGGAAAAAATGTTCACTAGATAAAACTATGATTTTCTATATGATATAAAAAGCCAACAATGAAGAGTGAATGCAATATAAAAAGCCAACAATGAAGAATGAATGTAAGATAAAAAGCCAACAATGAAGAGTGAATGTAATATAAAAAGCCAACAATGAAGAATGAATGTAAGATAAAAAGCCAACAATGAAGAGTGAATGTAAGATAAAAAGCCAACAATGAATAGAAAATGTAATATAAAAAGCCAACAATGAAGAATGAATGTAAGATAAAAAGCCAACAATGAAGAGTAAATATAATATAAAAAGCCAACAATGAAGAATGAATGTAAGATAAAAAAACAACAATGAAGAGTAAATATAATATAAAAAGCCAACAATGAAGAGTGAATGTAAGATAAAAAGCCAACAATGAAGAGTAAATGTAATATAAAAAGCCAACAATGAAGAATGAATGTAAGATAAAAAACCAACAATGAAGAGTAAATATAATATAAAAAGCCAACAATGAAGAGTGAATGTAAGATAAAAAGCCAACAATGAAGAGTAAATGTAATATAAAAAGCCAACAGAGTGAATGTAAGATAAAAAGCCAACAATGAAGAGTGAATGTAATATAAAAAGCCAACAATGAAGAATGAATGTAAGTTAAAAAGCCAACAATGGAGAGTAAATCTCTATATATATATATAAGTCAATTTCTGTCTGTCTGTCTGTTTCGCGATAAACTCAAAAACTACTGAACCAATTGGTACCATATTTTGCATTTCGCTTTTTATAAACCTGAGGAAAATTTTCGGCTGCATTCGATTAGTATTTTTGGCTATATCTTTTTTTTTTTTCATTTGAAGAACTTTTTTTTACGCGGACTAATCCGGAATGGAATGAATACCTAAATATGGCCATTTTTTTAAGCATCGGTGGTTCAGTGGTAGAATGCTCGCCTGCCACGCGGGCGGCCCGGGTTCGATTCCCGGCCGATGTATTTTTTTTTTTTACAATTTTTAAAACTCTTTTATATTATCTTATATATATAAAATTGAATGTCTGTCTGTCTGTACTCTATAGATTCAAAAACCATACATCCAATCGCCGTGAAATTTTGGGATATTATTAGGTATATCACGGGAAGGTTTTTGAAAAATAATTTCATGAATATCTTGAATATCCTTAGAGTTATTTGCATATTTGTAGATTTAACTCGCAAGCAGCGCCCCCATTGTGACGATGATAACAAGTTTTCTTATCACTAAGTTTGTTATCTTAAATATTATTTATCAAAAGTAAGATTATCTCAGGATGACACGGCAATTTATTTGCGACAAGAATAATGATACAATTCCAAGGCGAAGATACTATTCCTTTAACTTCCAATTACCGAGGGAACCAATTAATA
Source organism: Cordylochernes scorpioides (assembly GCA_030710605.1). NCBI lineage: Eukaryota > Metazoa > Arthropoda > Arachnida > Pseudoscorpiones > Chernetidae > Cordylochernes > Cordylochernes scorpioides. Next base: position 17,239,791 of record CP092867.1, on the reverse strand, counting down.
TTGATTTTATTCAACTTATCGAGTATTTCTCAAGGGACCGGGAAAAAAATGTTCACTAGATAAAACTATGATTTTCTAATGTAGAAAATTAGGAAAGACAAAGTTCAGGATGACAAGGCACACAGGGACCGGGAAAAAATGTTCACTTTATCGAGAGATTCAAATTTACGAGTTTCAAATTATCAAAATATATCTTTTTTATTTTTTAATAAGTTTTTAGAGAATTGTTTCAACAAATGTTCGCTAGACAAACCTTTACTCAGGTAAAACCCCGGGCGAAGCCGAGTTCGTTTTATAAGTTTAAAGAGAATTGTTTTAACAAATGTTCGTTAGACAAACATTCACTCGGGTAAAACCCGGGCGAAGCCGGGCGGGTCCGCTAGTATAGTAATATTTAATACGGATGTACTCTGTGCATCAAAATATTTACACATTAATGTCTTATATATTTTTATATTTAAAACAGCTTAAAAATCATAGTTTAAACGGTAATCTTTACAAAAATACACAATATAGAAGGAAAGTGTCTTACCTCATGTACCCCTTAATACAAAGAGAAGCACTTTTTACTACTTTTTTTTTTTCGATATGTATATACAATTAAACCTGTCTATAGCGCCCCCTCTAAATAGCGCCTTCCTCTCTATAGCGCCCGATTTTAAACATTAAAATGTAAACATTTTACATTAAAAGTGACCTGTCTATAGCACCCCCTCTCTATAGCACCCTATTTTGGTGAGTCCAAAGAGGGGGTGCTTTAGACAGGTTTAACTGTACTTAAATTCCAACATGTGACAACCCACAGTTATACAAATTATACATAACAGTAGAAACAAATATTTAATTTACAAATATCTCCAGTTCTACACAAAGGTTGCTGCAAAGTTGTTTTAAAAACAAGATCTCAAGAAGAAAGGGTTAACTATGATCCTAGGTATTTTAATGTACTTATTACGACCAATTAGTTTAATAACATCACAGAATTAAAAAAATATATTCTATTAAATATATTCGCAGTTAATAGTAGCATTCGTTCCAAAAAAAAATCTAATAAACTTAATTCAGGCATTAAAGAAATATCCTGGCCGTGAATGTAATATTTTATTCAATTGTGGTTTTACAATCATAAGCCGCATTATATTGTACTAGCGGACGTACCCGGCTTCGCCCGGGTTTTACCCGAGTAAAGGTTTGTCTGACGAATCTCTCGATAAAGTGAACATTTTTTCCCGGTCCCTTGAAAAATACTCGATAAGTTGAATAAAATCAATATTAATTGGTTCCCTCGGTAATTGGAAGTTAAAGGAATAGTATCTTGCCTTGGAATTGTATCATTATTCTTGTCTCAAATAAATTGCCGTGTCATCCTGAATTTTGTCTTTCCTAATTTTCTACATTACAAAATCATCGTATCGTCATGATAATATTTAGAGCAGATTGTTGAATTATAACAGATAAATTAGAATATTTATCTTGACTATTTTTAGGCGAAAAGTTATTTCAAAAATTTTATTTGCTAGAAACCTTTCCAGTACTATACTAAATAACTTCCCAAAGTTTCATGGCGTTCCAATGAGTGGTTTGGTCAGGCATAAAGGACACACACACACATACATTCATTTATATATATATCGATTATAAATTACCTCATATAATATTTACGAATGGAAACATATGTCCAGGGTAGCCTAGTGGACATGGAATCTGCCCGGTAAGCGGAACACTGTGGGTTCGATTCCCATCCCTGGACACTTTTATTTTTCTTTTTTATCATTACTCTTCACAATTTCATACTTCATCCTTAAGGTTAGAAATAATCGTTATTTCTACTTAAAAATAAATTTCAATTTTTCGTTTATATAAAAAAGAAACACATGCGGGATAATTTTCAATTGTCGTTTTACAATAGATGAATATACAGTGGTACCTCGACATACGAGTTTAATTCGTTCCGCAACCTTGCTCGTATCTTGAATTAATCGTATCTCGAAGCAAATTTTCCCATACAAAACAATTGAACTACCATTAATCCGTTCCAACCTCCAAAATGTCACCCCAGTCATTTTTGTTACGTGGTTTTAAATAATAAAAAAGTATTTGTTAATATCAAATATTTATTGCACACCTCGAACACCTTGCTCATGTTTTTCTATAATTTCACGTTTTAATTCAATACTCATCATATTTTTCTTAGCACTTTCTTTTTACAAACTTTCTTCCGATCCATGGTTATAAAAATAAATGAACTAAAACTGTAAATGTAAACGCGAACACAAAACACAACTTATCACAGCGGAAGCACGCTGCTAACTGATCGTGATGGCGCGACTGCGTGTTACTACCTGTTGTGTTTTAACTTCAAAAGCACACAAAAATATAATAAATTTGAATTTGTTTATTCAAGTCTCAAAAAACAAAGCTTTGCATATAGAACAAATAATAATGAAGAAGAAGAACGAAACATTTTAGGAAAAGCAAAAACAAAACAAAAGTACTGGTCAAAAAGAAACATTTAAAATCACAGATTAATATCTTCAACACTACCGAACCGAACTCGTATCTCGAATTTCGCTCGTAACTAAAAGCAAAAAATCACTTGCTCGTCGGCTCGTATCTCGAAAAACTCGTATGTTGGGGCGCTCGTATGTCGAGGTACCACTGTACTTGTCAAATGGCCGGTCTAAAAAAAAAAAAAAAGAACTGGTCTAGAATAATAACCAGTCCTAAGCCTTATTTAAGTTTTACATTTATCCAAACCTAAAGGATGTGTGTGAAGTGAGATGTATCTTATAATATATTTTGTACCCTACCTAATGTAAATTCATATAAAAAAACTGATTAGTATATATTATTTTAAAAAATTCTATATCTATTCTCTTAACATATAGAAGAAGAGCCGCCAAATATCCAATTTTTTATATTGATATGAAAGCGCTCGCTTTATAAAAAAATATATATATATAAATTTGACCATTTCAGATTTTATTTTTCCAATTGTATAGCTACAATGATATTCCAGATGTTCAGTTAAGATAACCAGAGCTATTTGAGGACAAATGGGGGCTAGAACAGAGATGATGTATGACACACGTGTTTGTTTAATTCTCTCTTTCAAAGTACCATCAGCTACATCAACCTTGTGTTTGTTTTCATTAGGCCAACCTCGATGCCAACCGCTCATTCGTAGACTCGGCTTCTTGATGGACAATTTTCACTATATACTGCTTTGTTGTTTCTTATTCCCCTGTGTAAAGATTACACGAATTCCATGATCTCATAGAATGGGGTATAAGGGTTCAGCTTTCATTGATCATAGCACCATGATCCAGGTACACTTTGGTGAAGTCTGACTTTACCTGTATTTTGAGGCCGTTTATAACATGGAAGCCTTTGCTGCCGACTCTAACGTGGGTACAGACGCAGCTCCTCCATATCCCTGAAGTAGGACCCTTGCTGAGGTCCATCAACCGGGTCAGTTGAACTCAGGATTTTTAGAGAGGTCTTTCTCCTCTTCTAACAATACAGCTGTTGTGTGGTCCGCGACTGCTTATTCGTCAGAGTTATTCTGCTTGTTTCGCAGCTGGCCTTCATATCTGAAGGTTGTTCCCCTATCTGCCACCTGGGGATACGCCCTGTAGCAGTCAGCTCTGCCGAGGGATATACTGCTTTTGGTTGTTTAAAATGTTTGATAGATTTATAGTGTTCGCCATTTAATAATAGCAACACTTGGCTTTTTTATTATTTATTATTTTTTATTTTTGAAAAAATTTCCATCGCGTATTCTTAAAGAAACGTTTCAATAAAGTCTCATAGGTGGTCTGAATGCTGGCACTCGCGCATTCAGTGTCTCTTTAGAGACAAATCACTTATCATAAATTATGCTTGCCAATTTTGTGTAGAGTGATTTCTATTTTAGGTATTCAATCCCTTTTGAATTAGACTACCTTTTATTGAGCGTTTAAAAAACAATCTAAATTAAAAGTTATAGTTTTTTATATACCCAAACAATGAATTTTGTTTGAATAATACATAATATACTTTTAAAAACCTAATACACAATATATATATCTGTGTGTGTTTGAAATCAATATATTATTTATTTTAAATATTTGGAGAAAATATTGTGAAGAAGCTAAGCGGTTCCAATCACGAGAGGCCCCATGGGACGTCTGTCAATCATCGCTGGACACCGGGTGTGAGGGGTTCTGGGGAATCTGGCCGGCGGGGGGAGCTGACGTCCCTCATTAGGATTAACTCTGTCTTGGGGTAAGTTGTATTGACTCTCTCTCCCTATAAATACCCCTTTTTAATAAATTAATTATCCCCAAACTTGCCCTTGCTTTATTTATCTCCGCGACATATTTTGGCGGAGACGCTGGGTAGCGTGACGGAACTTCGAAGAAGTCGACGTCTACAGGGACGTGAACCAATTCTTCAACCTTTGCCACAACGAATAGAAATGGAAGACGACCACAGACCTACTGTTAGCGGATCCTACCTCCCTTGTCAGCGCCAACGGGATCCTTCTACCTTTTCTGGAGATGGAAATATAAACCCTGGACAGTGGTTGAAAGAGTACGAGAGAGTGTCGAAGTACAACAGATGGGACGAGACCATGAAGCTTGCCAACGTCGTATTTTACTTGAACGGAACTGCTGGAAGGTGGTTTGATAATAACGAAGAATCACTCTACTCGTGGAAAAGCTTTGAAGACGCATTCCGCGGTGTGTTCGGACTGCAAGAGGATTCTGCTCGACGCGCCGAGGAAGTTCTGAAGTCAAGAGCACAGAAGGCCGAGGAATCCAGCGAGTCATACATCCAGGAGATTCTTAGTCTCTGCCACCAGGTGAACCCTCGCATGGAAGAAGGTGAGATAGTTGCTCACATTATAAAGGGAATTTCGGAGGACACATACCAGGTATTGGTGGCGAAAGACATACAGACAGTAGATGAGATCCTGAAGTTTTGCCGTCATCTGACAACCGTCAAGCAGCGCCGGATCGGCCGTACGAAATTCGCCAGGTTGTCAAACGTAATGCCCATTTCGTGTGTTGACGACTCAGACGACTTGGCCGGCTTAATTCGCCGCATCGTTAGAGAAGAGATACAAAAGGTTTTCTCAGCACCTGAAGTGATCAATCCGCTCCGAGAGGTGAACGCCCTGGAACAGACTGTGAGGGAAGAGGTCAGCCGTGCTCTACAACCTACCAGACCACAAGTCAACGTGGTACAACAACAACCACGAACGCCCTATTATAATATCGACCGACCAACCCAACCCAGGAAAACGGAACATTGGAGAACCTACGACGACAAACCTATCTGCTTCCACTGCGGACGACCCGGACATGTCGTCCGTTATTGTAGGGAACGACGGCAGGTCTTTGCTGAAGCCAGGACAAGGAATGGCGGAGAAGAAAGAAATGTTGGATTTTCGAGTCGACCCCCGAGATATGACGCCGACGACGACTATGTAACGCCCCAAACCTCGACGTACTTCTACCGGAGCTCTTCCCCACATCCAAGCCGCGCAAGGTCGCCAGCCCGAAGACAATCCCAGTCGCCAGCCCGTCGTTTCAGCCGTTCTCCCAAGCCTCAGAATGTGAAAAACTAATTGGAGCGGCTTCTAACGGGGGTGAGGTCGCCATTGAGGAAAATCCTTCAGGGTATATCGCCGCTAAATTAAAAGAAAATTTTGTTATGGTCGAAATAAATGGACGCAAAATTAAAGCATTGGTGGATTCAGGAGCCGACTTTTCTGTTATTTCAGACAAATTTCGACGCGAACTAAAGACACCTCTCTTCAAAGAACCAGGTCCCATTCTTAAAGCCGCAAACAAAAATTTAATAGAGACCCTAGGAAAATGTGTCCTGAACATAGAAGTTAATGGTCCGAATATCTCATTTGAATTCGTTGTTATGGTGGAATGCAGCCATGACATCATATTTGGATGGGACTTCTTCAAGGCCACCGAGGCCGTCATTGATTGTGGCAGAAATGAACTCCATCTCGGGGAAACCTCCGTCCTGGAATCTCGAGAGGAGGAAAACCAGAGATTGTTTGCTTCCGACGACTTTGTCATCCCGCCTAAATCAATAAAGAAGATCAGTGTGATAAACGAAGAAATATGTGGTGTTAGAGATGTTTTAGTCTCAACTTCTAAGGACTTATTATTAAGAAAGGAAGTTCTTATACCAAACTCATTGGTTCCATTTCGACACGGCCGAGGTAGCATTTGGGTGGCGAATGGAGCGTCTTGGCCGCAACTGATTCCATCAGGAATGAATATGTGCACCATGGAAAGTTATGAGAATGGGAATATCTGCAGTCTTATTGAATCCAGCGATAAGTTACAAGAAACGCAGCTAAAGTTACGTGAATGGTCACAGAAGATAAACCTTACTCTAGATCCAGGGCTGTCTGAAATTCAAAGGTTACAGCTTGTTTCATGCCTTGACGAGTTTATTGGCATATTTGACTTTGGGAGTACTCCTATTAAGCCCACCAGTACTGTGAAGCACAAGATAAACACAGGCGACCAGTCTCCTATCAAACAGCGGCCCTATAGAGTAGCACCAAGTGAACGACGACTAATTCAAGATGAAGTGAACAAGATGATTGAAAATCACATCGTGAAGCCCTCTGAAAGTCCTTGGTCATCCCCAGTTATTCTAGTTCGAAAGAAAGACGGGACCTGGAGATTCTGCGTAGATTACCGTCGATTAAATAAGATAACAAAAAAAGATGTTTACCCGCTGCCACGCATTGACGATGCCTTGGGCAGTTTAGCCGGCTCTAGTTACTTCTCCACGATGGATCTTCGGTCCGGGTATTGGCAGATTGAAGTGGACGAAAAAGACAGGGAGAAAACTGCTTTCATCACTCCAGATGGGCTGTATGAATTCCAAGTAATGCCTTTCGGTCTTTGCAACGCCCCAGCAACATTTGAAAGGATGATAGATAGTGTTCTGGGCAGTCTTAAATGGAACATGTGCCTTTGCTACCTGGACGACATCGTAGTTTACGCACCTACCTTTGAGGAACATCTACGTCGTCTACAACTTGTATTAAGCTGCATCCAGAAAGCTGGACTAAGCTTGAACCACAAAAAGTGTCTTTTTGGATCAAGGAGGATAAAGATTTTGGGACACCTTGTTGACGCCAATGGAATTCATCCAGATCCAGATAAAGTTGAAGCCGTCTCTAAATTTCCGAGGCCAAGGAATATCTCTGAACTGAAGAGCTTTCTTGGATTATGTTCCTATTACCGAAGATTTATTGAGAACTTTGCCGACAAAGCTAGATCTTTGCATGACCTACTGAAGACTGAAAAACAATTTTATTGGGATGCAGCTCAAGAGAAAGCGTTTGAAGTCCTTAAAACAGCTCTAATTTCAGAGCCTGTCTTAGGACACTTTGATGAATCCGCTGATACCCATCTACACACGGATGCAAGCGGACATGGTATTGGAGCTGTTCTTCTACAAATACAAGGTGGAAAGGAGCGGCCTATAGCTTATGCATCTAGAAGCTTGACAAAGGCTGAAAATAACTATTCTACAACGGAAAAAGAATGCCTTGCTGTAGTCTGGTCTATTAGCAAATTCCGCCCATATTTGTTTGGTCGACCATTCACGGTTGTCACTGACCATCATTCTCTATGTTGGTTGGTAGGGCAGAAAGATCCTTCTGGCCGTTTGGCAAGATGGGCGCTGAAGTTGCAAGAATTTGACGTGACCGTTATCTACAAGAGCGGACGCAAACATAAGAATGCCGATTGTCTGTCAAGGAGCCCGCTTGAGAACGATCAACCAAGTGCTGTGATGTCACTAACCAACGTCGATATAGAGCAGACTAAAGACCCGGATTTAGCTAAAATAATCGATAATTTAAACTCGGGCTACACCAGAAAGGAATTCAGCATTATCGACGGCATCTTATACAAGAAAAACTATAGCACAACTGGAAGACCCTGGCTTATGATGATCCCTAAGCACTTAAGATCGGAAGTTATGGCAGATTTACATGATGCTCCTACAGCTGGGCATTTGGGTTTCGCCCGGACGTATGACAAAGTCAAAAACGATTCTATTGGCCTGGCCTTTATAGAACTGTTCGCCAATATGTAAGCCATTGTCGGGAGTGTCAACGAAAGGAGAAATTACCTCGACGTCCGGCTGGACAACTTGTATATCCATACCGCCCGTAGAAAAGCCATTCTATAAAGTCGGGGTTGATCTCCTTGGAAGATTTCCAGTTTCTAAAGATGGAAACCGTTGGATCATTGTGTGCACCGATTATATGACAAGGTATGCCATAACGAAAGCGATCCCAGACGGAGGAGCAATCGAAACAGCTAAGTTCCTGGTTGAAGACGTCATCTTGAAGCATGGAGCTCCTAGAGAAATGATAACAGATCGCGGCAGAAATTTCATTTCTCAAGTAATAAAAGAGATCAATGCTCTGTGCGGAATTGTGCACAGATTTACAACGGCCTACCATCCCCAGACCAACGGCCTGACTGAAAGGTTCAACAAAACTCTAGGAGACATGTTGTCCATGTACACAGGTGTTGAGCAGAAGGACTGGGACCAAGTTTTGCCCTATGTAACTTTTGCTTACAACACTGCTAAACAGGAGGCGACCGGCTACACCCCGTTCTTTCTTGTCCACGCCCGCGAGGCCGCGTCAACTCTCCCGATCACGCCTTCTACAATCACAGGCGAAAGACCGTAGACTATACGACCAGAAACATACTCCAGTCTATTACCAGAAGAATGATCTTGTGTGGGTTTTTACTCCCATCCGAAAAGTAGGACTATCAGAAAAGCTACTGAAGAGATACTTCGGTCCCTATAAGGTGACCAAAAAGCTTTCAGAAGTTACGTATGAAGTAGAGCCCGTGGACCCCTCTCCCCGATCACGGAAAGCCAAGGATATCGTCCATGTCATTCGGATGAAGCCCTACCTGGACCCTGAAGAACAACATTCTATTCTGCTAGGGAACACCAGCCGTGATAGATTTCCTTCCAGAACAAGGGCTGAGACAAGCTAATCAGCGGGTTGCTGTATTTTTTCTAAGGAGGGAGTAATGTCAAGAAGCTAAGCGGCTCCAATCACGAGAGGCCCCATGGGACGTCTGTCAATCATCGCTGGACACCGGGTGTGAGGGGTTCTGGGGAATCTGGCCGGCGGGGGGAGCTGACGTCCCTCATTAGGATTAACTCTGTCTTGGGGTAAGTTGTATTGAGACTCTCTCTCTCCCTATAAATACCCCTTTTTAATAAATTAATTATCCCCAAACTTGCCCTTGCTTTATTTATCTCCGCGATAATATTATATTCATAGAGTTTTTAAAATTCTAAATTTCCTTATTTAAATATCTCTCTTTATTTGAAATATATTTTCTTTCCTATATATAGTTTTAAAATATTTTCAAAAATATAAATAATTAAGCTCTCTATAGAAAAACGAAATTATGGATATATTTTATGCTGTTATACCAGATTATGTTAAAAAAAGTTATGATTGAAGAATTAGAGAGGTTTAAAATAGAAGCGGAAAAAAATGAAGAATGTAAAGAAAACACTAAAAATGATCAGTCAAGGAATCAAAACGTTCAATGCAGATTTAAATCCAGAAAACGAAAATACCCTTAAAATCGATACAATCGTCTGCTATGGATTAGGAACTTTGGTAAATCCTTATCCCTATATTCAATTTATATTACTTCTAATGATGAAAGAACGATTTTCTCCCGAAAGGATTTACATTTTTGATCCTGTATTTACCGACCTGGATAAAGCAATCTTTGAAAACTATGGAATTATTGTAATAAAAGAAAATGAAGCACGGAGAAGAATACGTGAAGGCCGTACAATGCTTTATGCTCCTTATTTGGATTATAGTATAGTTGATAATTTTATTGAAACGAACTGGAAGGAAGATAGGCTACAAGATATTATGATTGTCTATCCTCATCTCACAGGATATACTAGTTTACATCCATGCGTGTTTCCCTATGTTTTAAAATTGAAACCACATTTCAAAATATTTTCAAAAAATAGAATTAGGTTTCAAGGCCTAGCTATAAGTGATTTTTCATTTTATTATATTCCTCGACATATTATAAAGGCTCAGAACCAAGAATTTTGGCTACCTATTAAATACAAAAAAACGAGAAAGTAAAAGGGATTCTTATTATGACATATTTAAGAAAATATAATCTTGAATATCTATATGTATATATATATTATCATCTATCTTTATTAAAGCTACACTTTAAAAAATATATAATGGATGAAATCGCTAGAGTCCCATTATTTTTAAATTGAAAATAATCTGGAATATTATCTATTAACAGTATCTTTATATGCTGCTCCTGTATATATAAATATAGTTACTTTCAAATAAATTTCATATATATATATTTTTTTTTAATAAGGCATATATTGGATCAAAATATCATTTATTTTACCAATATTACAGTTGGCTGAACGCCAACATTTATCAAGGTATAATAACATATAAGCAATTTTTATATAAATTATTTTTTAACTCTCGATCTCTTATATTTTATTTTAAAACTAGAAGAATGACCGGCTTCGCCCGAAAATTTCCCAAAGTACAATTTCCTTCATACTGAAAGTACATCAATAATAAATAGTATAAGTGTCATAGAATAGCAATACAGAAGTAACACATAAACCACAGGAAAAAGTGTGGTGATGGCAAAAATTGTATTATATTAGTGTTTCGGTATTTGATTTAATTATTTTTTTGCAATACATTTAGCTGTTTCAAAATCAATATAGTTTAAATAGATGACAGCTTTTCCACATAACCCCCGAAGTACCCGCCCCAGCGCATTAACCCTTGAAATTGCCTGAGTTGAGTGAGTGAATGCGATGGATCTTGACTGCGATGTCCATCTTCTCGGTAAGAAAAAGAAAAAATAGGCTTATAAAAAAATTATCCAAAAAACTGGCATGTAACTATTTTTCTGTAAAAAATAAAAGAGCACATGGAAAATAGGCAAACAAATGCGTTTGCCAATGACTGCGACTGCATTTTAAACGATTTAACAAAAATTAATAAAAAATACAAAAGCCATTATTTACATACAGTAACGCTAATTTTGTAAAGTTTTTTTTTAAATTGCATATTGTGCCCTTACCGTAACTTAGTAATATAAATTTATCTCTCAATATTCAATACTTAAAAAAGTAACACTCATATAAAAAGATATTTCAAAAAAGTACGCAATCTACTTGAAAAAAAATGCAGAACGCTTATTGGTCTTTTAATTGGCCTGGTGTTGTTACTTCGCCTCGTAGTATTTATTCCTTGTAAAAAAAGTTCTCTAAATGAAAAAAAAATAGCCAAAATGTAGCCGAAAATTTTCCTAAGGTTTGTAAAAAGCGACTTGCAAAATTTGGTACCATTTGGTTCAGTAGTTTTCGAGTTTATCGCGAAACAGACAAAAGACATTGACTTCTATATATAAGATAATAATTTATTGTGAAGTGTTTTTAATTCAAATATATCACATTTATTTTATAAAAGCTTATACACTGCGTGACATTGAAAATGGAACACCAAGAAATAGTGGCCAGAAAGTGATGAAACTCGGCAGACAGAGAGAGACAGGGACGAACAATAAGTGATCTTTATTTCAAAATGATAGTCATAATACAGAGCGAGAACGGCGTCGGCTTAGTAGCAAGTAGGACCACCGCGGACGGCGATGCACGCAGCAACACGTCTAGGTAGAGAGTCAATCAGAGTACGGATGGCATCCTGAGGGATGGCTCTCCATTCCCTCTCAACCATTTGCCACAGTTCGTCTTCTGAACGCGGCTGTGGCAAGGCATGCAAACGGCGTCCAATGATGTCCCAGACGTGCTCGATTGGTGAGAGATCAGGAGAGTACGGTGGCCAGGGAAGCATCTGTACATCTTGCAGAGCTTGTTGGCTAATGCGAGCAGTGTGCGGGCGGGCGTTATCCTGCTGATAAAGGGCATTGGGTACCCCCTGAAGGTAGGGGAGTGTCACCGGTCGCAGCACATCATCAACGTATCGTTGGGCCGTCATAGTGCCCTGAATACGAAGTAAAGGTGACCTGGAATCATACGCGATTGCGCCCCAAACCATGATTCCACGTTGTCGCACGGTGGGGCGTTCCACAATTGCTGCCGGATTGGACCTTTCTCCACGTCGACGCCACACGCGTACACGGCGACTATCACTGGACAAGCAGAAACGCGACTCATCTGAGAACACGACCCTGTGCCATTCCGTCATCCACGTCGATCTAGCCCGGCACCATTCCAAACGTTGGCGCCTATTCGGTGGGGTCAATGGCAGTCTTCTTAGCGGACGGCATGAGTGCAAGCCATTAGCAACCAATCGACGGGAAATGGTTCTGGTCGAGATGGAATGATCTAGGGTGTCTTGCACATGTTGCAGGATGGCGGTACAAGTGGCTTGTGGGGCCGCCACTGCTTGTCGAAGGATACGCCGATCCACAAGTGCTGACGTCACTCTGGTTGCACCGACATTCCTATAAATTGCCACATTTCCTTGTTCCAACCATCTTCTCCACAGTCGGTGCACCGTGGACGCACCAAGGTGTGTATCAGCTGCGATTTGACGTATGGACCAACCTGCCCTTTTCAGTCCGATCACCATGCCCCTCGTAAAAGCGTCTGTCTGCTCGAACTGCCTCCGTTTACGATGACCTGGCATTCTCTGTTATTACACGTGTCTTTTGACACAAGAACAAAATTTCTACAAAGATTTTCCTTTAAGAAATAACGACACGAATACTGTCCTTTCTGCAAGTTCCTTCCCTCATATCTTACTCCATGTGCGCACGAGAGCTGCGCATTTTACATCATTTGCATAACTCGGATAGGCGCGTCTACCCTGATATTTGCATAATTTTCTGGCCACTATTTCTTGGTGTTCCATTTTCAATGTCACGCAGTGTATTTAACTTGCTTCCTTATATGTCTGTCTACAAATATTTTTGTAATCAAATTTTATTATACTTTTAGAAAATGTAGAAATCAAAATTTTTTTACACTCCTTAGAATGAAAGTTGACAAATTTTTAGACTTTTGAGTTGTGTTGGAAACAGACAAATTGCCTTTCGAATTTTGTTATAAGATTTTAATATACTTCCAGACCACATAGAAGTATGAAATTTTGAGCATTCGCTCAGGTAAATAACAATGCAAGTGCAAAAATTTCAGACATCTGGGTGTTTTAGGGGGGCTGGTAATGAGCAGATTTCTATATTTCCTTTTAAATCTCAGGTGTTACGTGATTTAAACTCAGAAACTGTAGGGAGTCGTGACTTGAAAAATTTCAGAGAATGTTATTAACTTAAAAAAAAAAGGAATTAATCCAAACATCCATGGAATCGATATATAATAGATAATACGCTAACAGAGTTTTCAGTTGTAAAGTTTTAAGCAATCTACTCCAAAGATATTGAACTATACAATGCAATCTATATACCAAAATTTTTGCTTCGTGTCTCACACTTATTTTTATTTATTAGTATTTATAATTATTTTTTATTTATTCAATTTTCCACACACATACATAAAAAAAATTGATTTCAAATTATCAACTTTATTTATCTTCACCAAATTGCTTCTTGTTTTCAAAACATGTGCGTTTGATTTATTGAATTATATTATTTTCTAATGATAGATATTTCGTGTTTCTAATTTAACTTTTAATTACCTTCATAATTTTATTTTTTTACAAGAAAATAACATATTATAATTTATCTATCATATTTCAGCAATCTGATTCTCTGATATAATTAATAGCAATCTATATATTCTCAAATTTATTTTTATTCTCTAAATATTAGAGTTGTTATATTTTATTCAATTTTCCAATCATAGATTTTTGCTTCAAATTTTACTTTATATATTCATCATCACCAATTGCTTTTTTTTAAACAAGTGCGTTTGTATTATTGAATTTTATTAATTTCTAATGGTAGATATTCAGTGTTTCTAAATTAAGTGTTAAGTACTTTTTTGCTTATAATCATAAATTACTTGCAGAACATTTTATAGAATGTTCATGGTTCTGCCATTTTCTTTCAACCTGGAAAATTAGCCTTTCAGTTTTCCTACAAAACCAGATAGCTCAGCAGAGAACCCTCTGGAAAGATCCCGCCCCATTGCCTTCCTTAATACTCTAGCCCTGATATTTGAGAGTTGCACTCTGGCTCTACAATTAGTTAGCAGGTCTGTACAACTGGTTCTCGCCTTTTACACTATACACAGGCAATCCATCATTGAAGCATTTACTTTACAAAAACCTAGAAGTCGAACAGCTCCCATCCCATTGTAGTTCTTCCCCCCGAAATGATTAATTGCAATGTAGACTTCTGTCCAACAATGAGAAAATCGAGAATATCTCTCATTTTAGAGCTAGATAAATCGGTGTCTACTTTGTAATGCCTATAATTCAGCGTTTAGGTTTGTTGAAAAAATAGGAAGGAGAAGGCCGGGAATCGGCTTTTAAAGATAGAAAGTTTTATTAAGTTATGCTCAAAATTTACATAAACACAAAGCAGCTTGCTTTACATACTCCAATACGACAATGATAGAAATAATTTATATACATGGCGGTCAACTGGTCAAAAACAAATAAAAGAAGAGTAGAATGTTGAAATTGATTATTCCAACACCCTCCCTCAATTTCTACATTCCCAATCCAGCAACATGTTTATCATACAAGACTCTTGGCAGACCTTTAGTAAGGATGTCGGCAACATTTTCCTGGGTTGGTATGTGAACGACCTCGATAAAGCCATCGCTGCAAATGCTTCTAATATAATGCCATTTGATGTCAATGTGTTTAGCTCTGGCATGATGGACTGGATTTCTCGCCAGCTGTTGAGCGCCCTGGTTATCAGTCTTTAAAACCGTAGGTTCATTCAATAATTCACCAAATCCCATCTCATCCAACAGCGCTCTAAGATAGACTGCCTCCTTTCCCGCTTCACAAAGTGCTATATACTCAGATTCCGTGCTCGAAAGGGCGACAGTCTGCTGCTTCTTCGATTCCCAAGCTATTGGACCTCCTGCTAAGAAGAAAACAAGTCCCGTTTGAGATTTTCTATCCGCGAGGTTTCCACCCCAATCAGCGTCGACACAACCATAAAGGGTCTCATTAGTTTTCTCGTAAGTTATTTTCAAACATAAAGTGCCCTTTAGATAGCGGAGGACACGCTTGGCCGCATTCCAGTGCTATCGGCTTGGCCTCCTTCATTCTATATTTCGCCAGAAGTTCTTCAATATATTTCTCTTGATCTATGGATATTGAGCCATCCTTTTCCGTTTGTATTCTTATACCCAAGCAATAATTTATCTTTCCAAGATCTTTTATTTTGAATATCTTCTTCATACTTTCTTTAAAGGATATCAACGTGTCTTTTCTTTCAGCTGCAATTATCAAATCATCAACATAGATTGCGACCAGAAGAACTCCTTCTTCTCTTTTAATGTAGACACAGTTATCAGTTTTCATCTGTTCTAGGCCCATTTCTTTTAATACTGAATCGAGCTTTGCATGCCAAGTCATTCCAGCCTATTTCAGACCATATATAGCCTTCTTTAGTTTACATACCCTTCTTGGATATTTCTTTGACTCGAAATTTTCTGGTTGTGTCATGTAAATTTCTTCTTTGACATCACCATTCAAGAAGGCAGACTGAACATCCATTTGATGGACCAGCAAATCATATTCAACGGCCAAGGCTAAAACTGTTCTGATCGTACTGTGGCGTACAACTGGTGCAAAGGTTTCCTCATAATCAATACCGTATTTTTGGGAATAACCTTTTGCTACAAGTCGAGCCTTATACCGTTCAAGAGAACCATCACTACTGTACTTTCTCCAGAATACCCATTTGCTTCCAATTACGTTTTGGCCCTTAGGGGGATCAACCAGTTCCCAAGTTTTGTTTTCAATCAATGAATCAAACTCCTCCTTCATTGCTTTCCTCCAAAAATAAGAATCTTTTCCAGACAGCGCTTCCTCTGCGTCTTTTGGATCTGGGGAGTACTTCACTTCTGAAAATTCCTGCGTGGATAAATTTGCCGTAGGATATTCCTTTCTTGGTCGGCCAGGTTTTCCCGTTCTAATATACCTTGGTCTTCCTCTTCCTCTCTGCGAGATGACTTCCATTGTTTCGGATGGTTCGCCTAAAAAATCCGAATCAGTTCCGGGCAAAGTGTTTTCATCATCCTGAAGACTTTCCTCCTCCAATGATGTATCTTCCCTTTTCTGTGGTATAGCTTCAATTTGCACCACGTCATTCCTTAAGGTAGAGTTTTCAGATTCGAGGAAACGTACATCTCGACTTTTTATCATCATGCCTGTTCCAGGCTTCCATAATCTGTACGCCTTTGATTCGGGAGAATAGCCAACCAGTCGGTATTCTTCACTACGAGGAGCGAATTTTCCTCTTCTCGGACGGTTGTCAACAGCGAAACATTTACATCCAATCATTCTTAAATGAGAAACGGTTGGTTTTCTTCCTGTAAATATTTCATACGGAGTTCGACTTTAATTTGTTCTTGGGCATCTGTTTCTGATGTATGTAGATGTATGCAAGTTCAGCCCAAAGTGGATCTGGGAGGTTCGCTTGAATTATGAAACATCTAGTCATTTCTACCAGAGTTCTGTTCGCTCTTTCAGCAACTCCATTTTGTTGCGGAGAATATTCAACTGAGAGCTGATGTCTAACTCCTTCCTCCAAAAAATATTCTTTAAAATCTGAACTCAAATACTCTGCAGCATTGTCACTTCTGATTGCTTTAATTTTCTTGCCAGTTTGTTTCTCAGCAAATCTTTTAAAGACTTTAAATCCTTTGAAAATTTCACTTTTTCGTTTCATAACAAAAGTGAATATCATTTGTGAGAAATCGTCAATGAAAGTTGCGAAGTACAATGCACCGCCATATGACTTTGTTCTCATCGGTCCACATATGTCAGAATGAATAAGTTGCAGTGGCTCTGTTGACTTTGTCAGAGAGACTTCTGGGAATGGTAATCGAGTCTGTTTACCCCTAATACAAGTTTCACAACTTGTTATACTTTTAAATTCACCCTTGGGTAATCCATTGACTAAATTCTCTCTCTGCAATTTCTTAAGGTCATCAAAATTAAGATGACCAAACCTATTATGCCAAATTTCACTGCTATTTTTGTCTATACACATTCTGGTAAATTGCGTTTTTGCATATTTAGTTTGACGCAATATGTAAAGTCCGTTTCTTTTGTAAGCTTCTATGCACATTTTCCTCAATGGATTCACAATTTCCGCTTTTCCTCTCATAAATTTTACAAAAAATGATTTTTCTGTGCAGGTGCTGACCGAAATCAAATTTCCCTTCAGTCCTGGGACGAACAACACATTTTCTAATTTTAATAAAAATGGTTCACCATGTTCGAAAACTTCCAATTCTACCGTTCCTGTACTTAAAGCTTCTATGCTTTGGTCGTTCGCTAATTTAACGGGTATTGGCTCTGTTTCTCTTAAATTTGAAAATGCGCCTCTTAAGCAGCACATGTGTGCAGTTGCGCCGCTATCCAGGCACCACTCGTTAACATCAAGAATATTTTCATCTCGAATTCCTAGAGAAGCAGCCATTCGCGTATTGTTTCTTTTAGAGTTTCTTTTTGACCAGCAGTCAGCCGCTTTGTGGCCTTTCTTTCCACAGTAATAGCAGTTAAGTTTGAACTCCTTCCGATTTGGTGGTTTAGTGGAATTGGTAGTTTTTCTTTCTGGATTTCCAAAAAATGCATTCTGTTCTCCAGACGAAGTTCCCTCCATTTCACGTTGTCTTTGATCTTCTTCTATGATCTTGACCTTTAAAGTTTCAAGTTTTGGGAGCTCATCTCTGGTTTCTATTGCAGTCCTGAATCCTTCATACGATTCTGGGAGACCACACAACAAGAGTATAACTAAAAAGTCTTCGGGTACTTGAGCCCCAATTTCACCTAGATTGTCCACTAATGAGGTAAATTTACTCAGGTAATCTTTCAAATCATCATTAGGCCTCATTTTCATCTGTATTAGCCTTTTGGTCAGGGAAACTCTCGTCGCAGGTCCTTTAGGTCGATAAACTTCTTCTATCTTTTTCCAGGCCTCCTCGGCAGTCTTGCAATTCTTAACATGTATTAGTTCTGATGGATTCAAGCTCAATACAATTGTAGCAAGAGCCTTCTGATCCTTATTTTGCCAATTAGTAAACTCTTGGTTACCGGGTTCAGGTTTGACATTGGCTTCATTAACATAAATCCACAGATCAGAGTGAACAAGAATCATTTGCATTTGAAGCCTCCATGTCTCAAAGTTTTGCTTATTCAACTTCTCAATTTGATATAGACTGGACATGCTTGATTCTTAATATCTTAGACAATCAGTTCTGGGCCCATAACCTGTTGAAAAAATAGGAAGGAGAAGGCCGGGAATCGGCTTTTAAAGATAGAAAGTTTTATTAAGTTATGCTCAAAATTTACATAAACACAAAGCAGCTTGCTTTACATACTCCAATACGACAATGATAGAAATAATTTATATACATGGCGGTCAACTGGTCAAAAACAAATAAAAGAAGAGTAGAATGTTGAAATTGATTATTCCAACAAGGTTATCAAATAGATTCTCTCCCTTTTCTTAAGTTGTGTCTGAGAAGATTGTTCATTTTGGATGGAAAAGAAGACTAGGGAGAGAAAATATTCCTGTTAAAAATTATGTAACCAAAGACAGCCAAATTAATTCACATTGAAGGGACGGTTGTTTTTTTAAACTATTTTAATTGCCTGTCTGTCCCTTTTCTTAGACTGCAGAAAGCCAACCTTTGAAGCTATTTGCCACAATACCTATTAGATATTTGTACACATTAGGTGTCAAGGTTGTGCATTGAATAGGCTAGTATTTTACATCTAATATAAATTTATTAACAAATTGATGCGAGAGAGAAAAGGGGAATAATGTTAAAATACATATATATTCAATTTAGAAAATAATAATATATATATTCATAAATTAAAACCTTCGAAAGACTATTGCTGATAGCCAAAAATAAATATGAAGGAATAGGAACTTACTGTAGGGGGGAAGCCACCGGCCATTTGTTGGGACATCTCGTGACCATAATATGCCAAAATAACCCAGAACCTCACCTAACTTAACCATATCCCACCTTTATCCATCTAAGCCACAAACCTCTGGTGATTGCGAGGTGTCGAGATGGAGCCTGAAGCCACCTTTTAGCCTTGGCAGCACAGAGCCAGAGACTGTGATCCCCTTCCTGTGGTCAAGCCACCTGACCTGTGATGGATGACCTGGCCCTACCAAGCTAGTCTGAGATGGACTCAGACACCCCTTCCTGGTGGTCGAGCCACATGTCCGATGGTGGCCGACTTGACCACAAGCCAGAGTCCAAGATGGACTCAGACGCCCCTTCCCTATAGTCAAGCCACCGACCTATAGTGCTTGACCTGACTCCACGAGTATCAAGCCAGACTCCAGCATGCCTATGGGCAAGCCACAAGCCCATGGTGGGTATTATAATCACCATCTTCATGCAGAACACCAGCTCCACCACGAGCCCTGAACCTTTCCCAAGATTCCCAGAAACAACAATATTTTTTATATTTTTAAAAATATATTTTTTAATTCAATATTTTCGTATTTTTTATTTTTTTTGAATTTTTCTTTAATAATCTTTATATTTAATTTATTTTTATTATTTTTAAAGATACCTTTTTATTTTTATTTTCTCAGAAAGAAGGGTGATGATAGCCTTGACTGCGGCCTTAGCCGCCCTTTTTCGAATCCTGGACTTGGGTGGCTGGATGTCGAGGTAGGTGGGGATAATATGGGACTTTGGCATGATAGGCCTTTTTTTTAAAGTTTATATATATACCTTTAAACTCCTCCCTTTTAACCTTATATATATATACTTTTTTAATCCTTTTATTTTATATATTATATACGCATAATATTATTTAAGTATATATATTTTTGTTTTTATCACAATTCTCTGTTGTACATTGAAAATTTATTTTATTATAATAAATAAAATATGTATAGCCAAAAATGATTAGTTAATTTCCCCATCAAAATTTATTGCTAGCCGGCACAGCTTTAGGTCTCTACATGTGCCATAGATGAAAAATTTCGTGGTCTGCTTTTCTGCAGCCACTGGCGCCCGGATATTTGGACATGTAGATATCAGGAAATAGTTTTATTTTAAAGACAACAGCAACTAACAAACTTTACGTTTAAACTAAAAACTAAACTAAAAACTTTAACTAAAAAACTTTGCTAAAAAGTTTTATGTTTCAAACTCTTTGATTTAAGAGCTCTGCACACTTTTGTTTTGGATGAAGCGGATATTATGATCGATATTCAAGGCCATCATGATCAATCTATCCGAATTCAAAGACTACTAAACTCCAACTGTCAAATGATGTTCTTCTCGGCTACATTTAGCGAACTGGTGGTGAAATTTGCTGAGGTCATTGTCCCCAATCCTATTATCATGCTGGTTCATCGTCAAGATCTATCGCTTGACAACATTAAGCAATATTACATCGAATGTCGAGATATTGATGATAAAATCAAAGCTCTTGAAGTTATTTATGGACTTACAACAGTTGCACAAAGCATTGTTTTCGGCCCTACTCGTAAAGTTGCTTGCTGGCTTGTTCAACATCTTAAGAAAAGTCACCTATCTGTTGGCCTTCTTTCAGCAGATATGAGTGCTCTTCAACGTTTAGAAACTTTGAATAAATTCCGTAATGGTACAGAAAGAATTCTGGTAACTACGAATGTCTGTGCTCGAGGCATTGATGTTAGGCAAGTCAATCTGGTTGCCAACTTTGATCTTCCTCGCTGCAGAGATGGAACTGTAGACTATGAGACATATATCCATCGAATTGGACGTACTGGCAGGTTTGGCATGCGTGGCTCAGCATTCAACATGATCCAAACAGAATATGATAAAGTAATGATTCAACAAATCATCATGCATTTTAACCATCCTATTACTAAATTTGATATCAATAATCCAGATGATATTGAAAAATTATGTGATACCTAAAATTGATACATAAACTGCTTTATACGCTTATTAAAT
Source organism: Cordylochernes scorpioides (assembly GCA_030710605.1). Lineage (NCBI taxonomy): Eukaryota > Metazoa > Arthropoda > Arachnida > Pseudoscorpiones > Chernetidae > Cordylochernes > Cordylochernes scorpioides. The sequence continues at coordinate 17,218,602 of CP092867.1, read as the reverse complement.
TTGAAATAACATTAAAATGTGTATTCCTTTTTTACTTTCAAGTATTTAGCTTTATTCTATGATTGCATAATTGTTCTGTTAGCTAGGAAAGAGTAGAGTGAGGTCCCTCATCCTTTTCCACCTGCAATACATGGCCAATATGCTGTAGACATCTGATGGACATTCTGATTCCAGAAGATCTTGATTGAAAGAAAACTTTTGAATGATTACATTTGAACATCTGTGGTGTGTCGATTTATTAGTCCAGCGATGGCCCAGAAAGTATTTCAAAGTTAGTGTTTTATTGGTATCACTTATTAGCTACATTTTTTTAGGAAGAGAAGAAGGACAACACCCTAGAATGTCTGTTCTGGTTCTCATTGACTTCCGCCGATGTGCCACGCCACGCAGCGGTGGTCATCTCCTATTTCATGGCGCCGCTTGTATGTTTGTTGACGGCGTGGTCCGTCATCCCAGCAGGCTGGAAGGAAGTCTCTCTGCCCCCACACAGCCATCTATATAAATATTAATGGCAGTGTTATACATTTTGTATTAAATATTTAATACAGATGTGCTCTGTGGATCAAAATATTTACACATTAATGTCCTATATATCTTCTTCTTCTATATATATAAAAATCAATGTTTGTATGTTTGTTTGTTTGTATGTCCGGTATACAAATTCGCAGTAGTTCACTAATTCAAACCAAAATTTCCATACATAGGTAAAAAAAATACGGGGAAGACGATAGGCTTTTTTAAAAAATATATATAAATCAATTATTAAAACTATATATTCAAATTATTCTACTTAGCTCACGAACAGCGCCCTCTATCAAAGATTAGATTAAATTATGCTGATGCAAACAAATAGATAATGCTAATAACAAACAAATATTAAAAAAAATCTTATCTAAATATATATCACTCGGGTAGATATACACACGGGTCAATCCCGGGGCGAAGCCCGGGTCACCCGTCTAGTATTTTATATTTAAAACAGCTTAAAAAGCATAGTTTAACATTTAATCTGTACAAAAATACACAATATAGAAGGAAAGTGTCTTACCTCATATACCCCTGATTACAAAGAGAAGCACTTTTTACTACTTTTTTTTCCCATATGTATATAGCGTCCCCTCTAAATAGCGCCTTCCTCTCTATAGCACCCGATTTTAGACATTAAAATGTAAAAATTTTATATTAAAAGTGACCTGTCTATAGCACCCCCTCTCTATAGCACCCTATTTTGGTGAGTCCCAAGAGGGGGCGCTATAGACAGGTTTAACTGTACTTAAATTCCAACTTGTGACAACCCACATTTTTACAAATTCTACATAAAACAGTAGAAACAAAAATTAAATTTACAAATATCTCCAGTTCTACACAAAGGTTGCTGCAAAGTTTTTAAAAAATAAGATCTCACGAAACAACAGTTAACTATGATTATGATCTCCGATCTTTTAATGAAATTATTACGGCCAATTAGTTTAATAACATCACAGAATAAAAAAGATATATTAAATATGTTACGCAGACTTTAACTTTATCATCATCGGTGCTGACGTCACACACTACGCTTCAGACTTTTCTGTTTTGGTTTTTCGCTTGCTTGTTTTTAAAACATTTGTATTGGAACAAGTCGTTCCTTAAATAAATATATATATTAGTTTATATCAAAAGGGATGTCCTCGTAACTACAAAATAAGTGAGTACAAAACAACTTGGAATCTTTAAATAGGAACATCGTATTTTGCTAAGCCTATCAATTTGGTAGAAGAGCGTGGTTTGGGCGCGCGAATTGGACTAACCGCCAATTGATCCATTTAAATCAAAAGGAAATTAAATAATTGGACTAACCGCCAATTTAGAAAGAAAAAAATTGAATGAAAATGGATACATATAACTTAGCAAAAATCGAACAGTTAACAGAAAACAACTATACAACGTGGTCCATGAAAATGGAAGCAATTCTAGATTCAAAAGATCTCTTCGAGGACGTAATTGTAAATGACGAGCCAGACTTTACAAAAAATAAACTAGAATATCATATTTGGAAGAAAAAGAATCGGAAAGCATACAGCCTAATAATATTGTCACTTTCGGATGACTTAACAATCATCTTTCGAGGCGATAAAAGGGCCAAAAGAATTTGGTACGACATAAAGAAAAGGTTTGAAGGATCTCTAGAAAATAAAAGGATAGACCTAATGTTGGATCTAGCCAAACTAAAATTGAACTCAAATGAAAATGTTAACATGTATATTGTACGAACACAGAAACTGGCACAAGAGATCACCCAGCTAGGAAAGACTGTAACAGAAAGAGAACTTGTACGATACATTGTTAAAGGACTCACACCTAACTTTGACAAGATCACAGCAGCACTGTCAATAAACAGAGAAATCTCCTTATCAGACTTGAGACAAACTCTACTGGATTTCGAGAAGAAAAGACAGGACAGAAGCAAAAATCATGAAAATGCTTTCAAATCACAGGCAACCAATTCGAAGAAAACTCATGCTACATTTGCAAAAGAAAAGGACATTTCAAGAAAGACTGTTGGTTCAACCCCAACAACAAAGGAAATCAAAAGAATACAACAAACAAAAATAACATGGCCAGTACAAGGAACTACCATAAAGGACCAAAACAAAACAAAGACACGGCCAGATCAGCAATCCAAGAACGAACGGAGGAACCATCCCAACGAAGAGACTCCACTTCAGAATGCGCACTACATGTAAGCACAAGGGAAGAACGCCCGACGACTCAGGACGTGTGGATAATTGATTCTGCGTGCACAAGCCACATGACTTCCCATTGTGAATGGATCGAGCATAAGACGAAGGAGAGAAGAAGCATACAAGTGGCGGAAGAAGGGAGACACATCGAATCTGCCTCATCAGGATCAATCCAAGCTACTGTACAAGGTAAGGACAAACTCAACAACGCTGTAACCATACATAATGTCCTCCATGTACCACACTTGAAAGGAAATCTAATGTCCATTCCAAGCGTGGTAAGAAGAGGGAACTCTGTTCTTTTGAATTCTGAAGGAGCATACATATGCTCTTCTGATGACAAGCTAATAGGAACAGGCAACTTTGATGGTAACATGTACACATTGAACCTATCACGTTTATCTGAAGCAACTCATGTTCCAAATGAACATTGCTTGATTTCAAAGGACAATTCTAGGACTGCATGGCACAGAAGGTTAGGACATCCTAGTGACAACAAATTAGACCTGATTTTGAAGAACAATCTTCTAAAAGGTTTGGACTCTATAAATGGTACCCTTTATCAATGTGATGCTTGCTCCTTGGGAAAAATGACCAAAGTACCCTATGTTCACACAGATAGCAATCAGGAAAGCTACTCCTTTGAAGCCATTTACGTCGATCTCTGTGGTCCAATGAGAATAAACTCCTTGGGCGGAAGTAAATATTTCTTGACCATCGTAGAGGGATTTTCTAGGAGAATATTTGTAGAATTTCTCAAAGATAAACTCTCAGCAGCAGAAGTTTTGAAGAGGTTTATTGTAAAGAGAGAAAACGATCTAAACTCAAAACTAAAACGACTTAGAACAGATAACGGAACAAAATTTATCAATAAAAACCTTGAAACCTTCATAGAATCCAAAGGAATTAAACATGAACTAACTACACCGAACACCCCAAGAAGCAATGGGAGAGTTGAAAGAGCTAACAGAACACTATTAGACAAAGGCCGAACACTTCTGGCAGACTCCCAATTACCCCTACACTTCTGGGCAGAAGCTGTGAATACAGCTGCATATCTGTACATTCTAACTCCCACAACCAATGACCCAGACACTACCCCTATGGAAAAATGGAAAGGTAAAAAGCCATCCGTCTCCCACATCATGAGGTTTGGTTGTGAAGTCTTCTATATACTCGAGAATCATCAAAGACACAAACTAGAATCTAAATCTAAGTGAGGAATATTTGTGGGCTATTCAAGATGCAGAAGAGCTTATCTAGTATTTGATATCACAGCGAGAGTCATTCTTGAAACCGCAGACATTCACTTCAGAGAGAACAACAATGTCATCTCGGAAGAAAAACAAAGTGATAATATAACGGACACTGACACATATTTCTTCATTCAGGAGGATGAACAACTGGACAATCATGTTCTATCAGATGTTGATATTGAAGAGCCAGCACCAGATACCATGATCAACAGACAGACAGAGTCAAGTGGATCAGACAAACCACAAAGAACTCGAACAATACCTAAAAGATTTGATGACTACGTTCTGGCTACTACGAATGAAACCATTCCGAAAGACTATGATGAAGCCATCGCATGCGAAGACAAGAAACATTGGGAGAACGCAATGCTTGAGGAAATACAGAACATGTACTCGCATCAAGTATGGGAACTGGTACCTAGACCTGTAAACGCTAAAGTTGTCAAAAGTAAATGGGTGTTCATAATATCTAAATACCAAGAAAACAAAACTTACAAAGCTCGACTTGTTGCAATGGGATACAACCAAATCCCAGGAAGAGATTACAACGAAAGTTTCAGCCCTGTAATTAAAATTGCCACCCTCAGGACTATTTTGTCAATGGCAGCAACAAAAGATTTAGTCATTAATCTATTTGATGTGAAAGCAGCCTATCTAAATGGAAACATTGAAAATACAATATTCATGGAACAACCTGCTGGATTTGTTCAAGACAGAAACAAAGTTTGCAAACTCAACAAAAGTATTTATGGTCTACCTCAATTTGGAAGATCGTGGTATGAGAAATTCAGTCAAGTACTTCATGACTGTGGACTGGAAAAACTTAAATCTGATCCTTGCTTATTTAAATTAAAGAATGAAGATAAATACTTCTATGTAGGGATATATGTTGATGACTTTATCACTGTCTCAGATTCTGAAGATACCTCAAACGGATTCATCAATAAATTGAGACATCACCTGGAAATAAAGGATGTAACATGTAAAGGCGTGTTTTTAGGAATCAATATCATACAAGACAAGGAGGAAATTTCACTACAGCAAAGCCACTATGTACAACAAATATTGCAGAAATATGGAATGGAAAATTGCAAGGAAGTTCCAACACCAGGTTCCAAAGAAATCAATTTGGACAATCATATTGAAGATGACAATTGTGATCAGCACACTTACCAAGAAGCCCTTGGAATGCTAATGTTTCTAGCTGTTAACACCAGACCTGACATCGCTTACATCACTAGCAAACTTTCACAGTACTCCAGACAACCAAAACAGATGCACTGGACAGCAATCAAAAGAGTGATGAGATACCTACGAGGAACAATTGACCTAGGAGTGAAATTTGAAAGAGGGAAGACTGGAATCCTGAAGTCCTACACCGATGCCAGCTGGTCGACCTCCCATGATGGAAAATCCTATGGCGGATATGTATTGAAGCTCGGCGAAGCAACTATAGACTGGAAAAGTAGTAAACAACCACTCGTCGCCCTCTTCACATTGGAAGCGGAAATGGTAGCTGCTTGTGAAAGCTGCTGTCAGATCAAGTGGATAATAAACCTGTTACGAGAGTTGGAAGAATGGAATTTCATGAAAAAAACCAACTGCGATCTATACAGACAGTCAGTCATTGATCAACTGGATCTCCAGCCCTAAACAAAGCAGTCGCTGTAAAAATATCAACAGAAAGTACCACTTCTTGAGAGACTGTTATGAATCCAGAGACATCTGCCTTCTGTACAAGCCATCTCAGGACCTGGAGGCGGATATCTTCACAAAGGACCTATTCAGAGACCAGATGAAGAAACACCTGAAGAACCTCAGCATCGTAGGAATAAAGACAAAGTAAGGAGAGAATTGTTACGCAGACTTTGACTTTATCATCATCGGTGCTGACGTCACACACTACGCTTCAGACTTTCTGTTTTGGTTTTTCGCTCGCTTGTTTTTACAACATTTGTATTGGAACAAGTCGTTCCTTAAATAAATAAATATTTATATTACAGTGGACCCTCGGTTTGCGAGCATAATCCGTTCCAGAGCCATGCTCCTACTCCAAAACGCTCGTAGTGCGAAACTAATTTCTTATTTTTAATAATTGAAACTCGGGCAATTCTTCCATGAATTTTAGTTTAATTAGAGTCGGTAAACACTTCGTGATAAGTATAAGAGAAGCTTGTACTCCATTCAATATTTGAAATCATAGCTATCATATTTTTAATGAAAGATTCGAAAGAAAAATTTTACACGTGATAGTTACTGAATTTCAAACCTAGTGATAAGTAAATAAAAAGATAATGCATAAATAAATGTATAAAAAAAAGATAAAATAAACAAAAATAAAAGATAATGTTGGGATGGCTGATGCAATTGCGTTAAAAAACCACTATTTGATGGAAAAATGGTATAAAAGGGTTATTTTATAACATTTTATTTTTTTCTTTCAATTTTATCGAAGAACTGGTCCAATGACTGTTGCTTCTGCCTCTTTTTGAGAATTTCACGGAAATGCGACATCGCATTATCGTTGAACTGATCCGTCGCTCGCAAAGCAGCCGGCTTATTCGGGTGGTGCTTTGCTACGAACAATTGCACAGTTTCCCACATTTTACATATTTCCCGAATCTGATCTGAAGGGAGGGATCCCAGTGAATTTTCATCCTCCTCTTCCCCAGACGAGATCACCTCCTTAACCTCTTGGTGTTGCTCGCGATGAAGATCGATCAGTTCATTTGTGGTAAGCTCCTGATCTTCTACCTCCACAAGCTCTTGAATGATTGGCTCATTCACCTCCAGTCCTAAAGTTTTCCCCAGAGACACAATAACATCGATAATTGGTGGCTCCTGTTCACCAGACAACCCCTTAAAATCATATGCATGGACGATGTGAGGCCACAATTTTGTCCAAGCAGAAACGAGAGTTCTCTGGGAGACTCCATTCCATGCTTTATCAATGATCTTAAGGCAGTGGACAATGTTGAAATGATTCTGCCAAAACTCTCGGAGAGTAAGGTTTGTTTCTTCAGTTAATTCGAAGCATCTCTGAAAAAGTTCTTTGATATATATTTTCTTAAAGTTGGAAATGACCTGCTGATCCATAGGCTGCAGTAGTGGGGTGGTGTTAGGAGGGAGGAACCTGACCTCAATAAACTTGAATTCATCCAGTAAGTGATCCTTAAGGCTTGGTGGATGAGCAGGAGCATTGTCCATAACCAGCAACGCTCTGAGTGGCAGTTTTTTTCCGAAAGGTATTTCTTCACTGCAGGGCCGAATGCTTCGTTCATCCACTCAACAAACAACAAACGAGTGACCCAAGCCTTAGTATTCGACTTCCACAAAACGTTCAATTGGCTCCTTTGCACTTTGTGTTTCTTGAAAGCCCGTGGATTCTCAGAATGATACACGAGCAGTGGCTTTGCTTTCAAATCTCCACTTGCATTAGCACACAGCAAGAGGGTGAGACGGTCTTTCATGGGCTTGTGACCGGGCATTGTATTCGCTTCGGCTGTAATGTAGGTTCTCTTCGGCATATTTTTCCAAAAAAGTCCTGTTTCATCACAGTTAAAAACTTGCTGTGGGAGGTAACACTCGGTAACAACGAGCTTCTCGAACTCGGCAGTGAATGTCTCAGCTGCTTTAGCATCCGAACTTGCACCCTCTCCATGCCTCGTGACACTATGGATGCCACTTCTCCTCTTAAAGTTTTCGAACCACCCCTTGCTTGCTTTGAAGTCTGCATGTACTTCGTTCTCTATTGATGTACATGGTATTTTACTCCCGAGTTCGGCGTACAAGGCCTTTGCCTTTTCACATATTAAATTCTGGGTTATGGTATCACCTGCTAATTGCTTCTCGTTTATCCATACAAGAATCAATTTTTCAACTTCTTCTAGAAGACGTGAACGCTGTTTTGATAGTCTTGTGACTCCTTTTGCTGCATCTAACTCCCTTAATTCATTTTTCTTCTTCAATATTGTGCAAATCGTTGATGTCGACTTCTTATAAAATCTCGCTATTTCTGTCACCCGCATGCCACGTTCGTGCTTTTCAATCATTTCCCTCTTTGCCTCCATTGTGATAATATCCTTCTTCTTACCCAATTCTCTTTCAACATATTTCTTCACGGGGCCCATTTTGCAGTGGTTATAGGATTTTTATAGCAAGAGAGGTAGAAATTGTCACCAATTTTTGAAAATACATATATAATGTAAAAAATAAATAAGAAATTAAAAAAAGCTATTCCTTTATCATTGAGAGATAATTTTATCGTTGAATTAAAACTAGTCAAAATGATATACAGAGTATTTTAAGATTAGAGAAAACTTTTTAACTTTAATAGCAACTTTTTAAATTTTAATAACACCTTCGAGCCTTTGTTTACAAATAAAAAAGTTATCTTAAAAATTAAAAAAGTTTTCTTTAATTTTAAAATACTATATACATGTATATATATATATATTATATTAAAAAAAAAAAAGATACTATTTCTGTTGTTTTGGATCATGTTGAGGATTATGGTAATGGTGATGCAGTCGTGGTTGAAAATCTTGAAAGAATAATAATAAGAATAGTTTTGATCAGATATTGCTTTGATTGAACTTATGAGATATATAGAAACACAATAAAAGTAAAAGTGCTGCCTGGCTTAAGGCGTAAGAATAAATAAAACAAAATATTATTTACATAATTACAAAGTTTTGGGTCGGCCACGGGGAAGAACAACAATGAGATTTTATATGGGAAGCATGACCTCTGGCGGTCGATTTAAACAGAGTATTTATATCTATGACATTATAATTCCAAACAAAATAACACTTTAACATAATTCTAAATAAAATATTTTAATTGAACATTATAAATAAATTATTTTAATATAACATTTTAAATAATACCTTTATATAACATTTTAAATAAAATATTTTAATATAACATTTTAAATAATATCTTAATATAACATTTCCTAAATAAAATCTTTATATAACATTTCCCCCCAGTGAAGAAAATAATATGGGTTCATTCAGAGAAAAGTGATAAAAAATATTGTTAAAAAAAAGATAAAATGATTTATAGAAAGAAAAAAGTGGTGATATTCATATTCCATTATACTATTGGTTTTTGGGTGGGAACCAATATAGAAAGGAAATCACAAAAATGATGCACATATAAATGATAAAATGTAAATAATAAAACAATTGGGAGCAAGTGACAATAAAAATGTGATAATCCATAATCATATTGGTTTATTGTTAACCAATAGATTGGAAATTACAAAGTGTGAATGATGATAATAAAAATATGGTAAAGAGTAAAAATGTGATATTCCATAATCATATTGGTTTGTTATTAACCAATAGATTGGAAATAGAGACAAGAAAAAATGCACATATATATGATAAAATGAGGAAGTAAAAAAATGAATAAAAATTGAAAGTTAGAAATAAAAAGATGATACCCCTTGATCATATTGGCTTGTTGAGAGCCAATAGATTGGGAAAAACATGAGAAAATGACATTATTAAAAATAAGAAAAATGTATGATATTTATAAAAGTACATAAATGAAAATTTAAATATGATTCTGTTGAATGATCATTTGAGAGAAAGAAATAAGTTGAGACAAAGTTTATGTACAAAGTAAAATGTGCAAATAAGGAGTGAACATATAAAGATTATAAAATAATGATAGGAATAAAGAATGGGCATTTGAAGAAAAAAAAAGAATCAAGGTGGATGAAAAAAAATAAGAGCTAAAATTTACATATGTTTACTACGCTAAATTTGCATATTTGTTAGGTGATATAAGAAATGATGGAAATAATTGTGTTATCAAAATAAAATAAAAAAAAGAAAGGTTGAAATATGTTAAACAATAAAAAATATTAGCTAATTATTTAAAAGATATTGATAGTGTAAGAAAATGCAATTTATTATTGTTGTTCTCCTGGCCGACTGTTTTACATATGGTGTATTAAAAATGATAGTTGTAAATGGTTTAGCTTAAAATGCAAAAGTTTAAAAGTATAATATGGAATGAAATATATTTAAGTACAGATTATGCAAAGCAAAATAAGGTGTAACAAGATTAAGAGGTGTTGTGCAACCTAGAAGAAAAAAACAGCTATTGGAAAATTAATTTGAAAAAAGGGGTATATAAGTATAATAGGCGATTTAAAACTATTGCAAATCATGGACGAGAATTAAAAAGTTAAAATGGAGAAAACTACGAAAAATGGTAAATACAAAGTACCTTGGGCTAGATGATGCTGGCTGGAGTTGGCTGTAGATGACTGGTGTTACAGAGGATGGGTGGAGTTGATTTCTGGAGATGGCTGTATGGAAGAAGACTGCTTGTTGCGTGGAAGCGGGTGATGGTTGAAGTTATCCTGAGTTGTTTGGAGTTAACTGGAGATGGCCGCTGGAGATGACCATGGCTTGAAGCTATGACTTTGAATGAATTAGGCTATCAGATTGAAGAAATCTTTGTTTAAAGTATTTGTATTTTTGATATTGAATAATTTTGCTTTTGAAAATTTTGAACGAACAGGTAAATATCCTGTCGACTAATATTATATATTAAAAAAAGATACTATTTCTGTTGTTTTGGATCATGTTGAGGATTATGGTAATGGTGATGCAGTCGTGGTTGAAAATCTTGAAAGAATAATAATAAGAATAGTTTTGATCAGATATTGCTTTGATTGAACTTATGAGATATATAGAAACACAATAAAAGTAAAAGTGCTGCCTGGCTTAAGGCGTAAGAATAAATAAAACAAAATATTATTTACATAATTACAAAGTTTTGGGTCGGCCACGGGGAAGAACAACAATGAGATTTTATATGGGAAGCATGACCTCTGGCGGTCGATTTAAACAGAGTATTTATATCTATGACATTATAATTCCAAACAAAATAACACTTTAACATAATTCTAAATAAAATATTTTAATTGAACATTATAAATAAATTATTTTAATATAACATTTTAAATAATACCTTTATATAACATTTTAAATAAAATATTTTAATATAACATTTTAAATAATATCTTAATATAACATTTCCTAAATAAAATCTTTATATAACATATATATATGTATCGATTTGAATATATACATTATAGTATGTATTAAATATATATACTGTGTGTGTTGTGTACTTATATTATAATGATTAATAACAATCCATAAATAAAATAATATTTAATATAAAAAATATGCCCTCATCCCGCCGCTAAAGGTGGAAATGGAGAAGAGGGGCAACCATCACGAGTTGCTCGTAATGCGAAATTTCACTCGTAATCCGAGGTAAAATTTTTCAAAAAATTTTGCTCGTACTGCGAAAAGCTTGTACTCCAAGGTGCTCGTAAACCGAGGGTCCACTGTATTCATTCTTATGTCTTACAATTACAATTTTTTTGATTTCTATTAATTATACGCAAGCTATATATCATTAATACCATTCTCGTTTATCTTTTATATCGCTACCAATGCTTGTATATAAACCTCTCTTTAACCAATTAATTTTCCAACAAAATTATTTTTTTTTACCTGAACAGAACTCACTCAGGTTTCACCCCTCGTGAATTCTTCGCATGTAGGGGGCGCATCTGTCATAATTTGTACATACTGGATGCAAACCCGACCCAATATGTATGCAATGTATGTTTTAAAAGATTTAATAAAAAACAAGGCTTAAAGAAATCTGGGAGAGAAGGCCTACAAGAGGACAATCATTAGCAGGGTTTATTATCCCGGAACTCATAAAAATTGAGTTCAAGAACCTAGCACTTCCTGGTCAAGTCAGAACAAGTCCAAAGGACAAAGAATTAGCAAAGACCAATCAGAAAGCAGCTCATTAGCGACGAACCTATAGCGAGACTACACGTCACGAACGACCAGCCAATGAGAAGTCAGAAGAGCTTTCGTCTTAAATCGGGAACGAGGTATAGTCAGTTGGGAGCTGGACAGCACGCAGTTAGGAGCTCGGCACCATCGCAGCCAGTTAGCCATAGGAATCAGCTTGGAGAAAAAACCCATCTCCCCTCCTCAGATAAGTTAATTTTCAATCATGCAATAGAAAGTCGATAGTCAACTTCGATCAATTCCTCACTCCTTCTCTCCCTAGATTACTCGCCTTTTTCAACCCCACCAACCCTGTGTTTTTTCGTTATTTTCCCCTGTTGTGAGCACCTTACCACTCAGCATCAACGACTGCGCCAACATCTCATCAATTATCAACCAACATCAAAAGATTTCGCAACGATAATACGATATATATATATATATATATATATAATTATTTATTTAATAAACATCCTGGAATCAAGAAATGAGCTACTCAAATTATTAAACTTGTATATAAAATTTCTAAATACATATATACATATACCTTGATGTTTGTTTACATATATATAAACTAGACGAATGGCCCGGGCAACGCCCGGGTTTTACCCGAGTGCGAATATATTTTGAAAACGTTGTCTTGGGTGGTCGCTATAGACAGGGTGGTCTGTATAGACAGGTGTATGTATCACACAGCTGATAACAGGGTTGTCTAGAGTGGCCGCTATAGACAGGGTGGTCTGTATAGACAGGTGCATGTATCACACTGCTGATAACAGGGTTGCCTAAAGTGACCGCTATAGACAGGGTGGTCTGTATAGACAGGTGAATGTAACACACTGATGATAACAGGGTTGCCTAAAGTGACCGCTATAGACAGGGTGGACTGTATAGGCAGGTGGATGTATCACACAGCTGATAACAGGGTTGTCTAGAATGGCCGCTATATACAGGGTGGTCTGTAAAGACAGGTGGATGTATCACACAGCTGATAACAGGGTTGTCTAGAGTGGTCGCTATAGGCAGGGTGGTCAGTGGTCGCTATAGACAGGGTGGTCTGTATAGACAGGTGGATGTAACACACTGCTGATAACAGGGTTGTCTAGAATGGCCGCTATAGACAGGTGTATGTATCACACAGCTGATAACAGGGTTGTCTAGAGGGGGGCAGGGAGGACACGTGTTCCCCGGCAGCCAATGGGCGCGCATTCTATCCGTGAGCTTCAGACAGAATAAGGCAATTATATATATAGATAAACCAAAAGGGTCTCAAATAAAAAAAGGGAAGGAAGAAAGACAATTAATAATATGCAAATTATGGATGTTTTATTTGAATCCAATGATATATTTTTGCACACAATTATAATACATAAAAGATGATGTTGGCCTAAGTAAATTGTCTAATAAATTAAAAAAAAACTAAACTAACCAGAAAAAAGTATAAATCTTAACTTCCTATTGATGACTTAAAAAAAAAAGAATTTTTTTTTACTTACATTTGCAGTTGTTCCCATTGTGGGGGGGGGGGGGCTTTGGCCCAAGGCCCCTGTTGTCCTCTCCTTGACTGCCCTAAGACTGACTGGTCACTGACTGTCCTCTCTCAGGGTGACCAAAAAGTTATAACAGAAAAATAATAAAAAAAAAAAAATCTTTGACTGGTCACCCTCTGTGATAGGTCAAAAATAATAATAATATACCTAGGTGAAATATATATATAATTTATATATATATACTGAAATAAAATCTGAAATTATATCCCCATTACAAATTAATTAGATAATTCATGAGAATTATCTAAATTAATATATTCTAATTTAGAAAAAAATAATTAATTTATCAATTCCCATGAATCATAAAACCAATTTGTAAAGATGATTTTAAATTTATTTAATAAATAATTCAGATTAATTATTTCGAATCTACTCCTACTATTAAACAAAAAATTGCCTAGGCCAACATGAAAAAAAATATATATATAAGAACAAATAAGGCATGCGTTAGAAATTTGTATGTTGTAATTTGACGTTCCTCAGGCCTTTAAAAGGTTCTCCTCAAGCTGTAGGATGCATAAGCCACTGGATTTCAGGCCACATGATAGGTCATCGCATGATGTGCCAGTGTTCTGCAGAATCCGGCCAGGGGCATCCTGCACATCCAACATCCAGCCGAGAACTCTGTTTCCTTAAATTCACTCATGTTTTCATTGTTGGGTCTGAGTCCAAAATGGACCCAACATATGTACTCCTGGTCCAGCCCAAACGGCTCTAATTGCGGAGATAATTCTAGCGCTAGACCAAGCACCTCAGGTCAGTCTCTGTTGGGTAAAGGCCACAGTGGAGTTGCAGGCAATGAACTGGCTGACCAGGCAGCAAAGACTGCAGCATTCTCTAACCTGGAACAATCCTACTCCATCCTTCCCAAAGCTTTGCCCGCAGCCGTGCCCATTCATCTGCTATGGAAGTTTGGACCTTAGTCTACACCCAGGATTACCATAACAGAAAACTAAAAAGATTTGCGACCTCCCCAATCCGCCTTAGGTTATTCCTGTCCAAAATACGTCTTGGGATGGCCACCACTACCATCCTTACCGGTCACGGCCACGTTCTGGCAGATCTAGCGCTCTGGCATAGAGATCTAGATCCAACATGTCCTCACTGCCGGGAAGAGTCACAGACTGTAGACCACCTCCTCTTCTCCTGTCCAGCTTTTATGCTACACAGGCTACAGACAGCCCTTGTTGGAATTGATTCAGGAAGACGGCTCTAGATAGCGCGCGCCAAGGGATGCGCCACAGAGTCCGTCCACGTGACCTTATACGACTATAAAAGCCGGAGAAAAAGGTATGAGATCGGGGAGGGGGTGAATAGAGGGCGTAGTAGCGCAAAGGTTTAGTAGGGTAAGAAGATTAGAGTGCCAGAGCCTGGGAGTCAGGGAGCTCGAGCTCAAGTGAAAAGGCAAAAGAAGTTTATAAGAGGCCTGAAGATAAAGTTAAAGTAAAAGAAGATAAAGTTGAAGAATAATTAAAGGTAAAGAAGATAAGGTCAAAGAAGAATTGGAGGTAAAGAGGATAAAGTCCATTGAAGAAAGTGAGAGAGCTGAAGTGGAGCTGAAGTAAAAGAAGCCGAAGCAAGCTTACCCTAATAGTTCGGCATTGTTTTAGATTGAAATTAGTCCATTTTTTGTATTTTGCCATATGTAGAATAAAAGCTCATATGTTTAAAGTCATCAAATCCGGCTGATCATTTCCTCCAGAATAACACCAGCCTATCGCTATAGTAATTATTGCAATAGTTAGAAAAAAAAAGAATTATTTAAATTATTAATTTTGCCTATCATTTAATTTCTAAATTTCTACTTCTTTTTTACATTTCTGGTGAGCCGGACGCGATAGGCTTGGTGGTAAGATGGAGGAGGTGAACGAAGGAATAAAAGCTGTGAGAGGTACTTTTACTGAACAAGTCAATGATTTATATACAGAATTGAAAAAGACTTGCATTGATAAAGATAAGGTTTATGCAAAGTTTGATCAGCTTGAATGTTTGCATAATAAGCTTGTAGCTTTGAATGATCAGTACCAATTAATTCTGCTATCTCAAGAAGATATTTCTGATGAAGAAATTGATAGAGAATTCGAAAATTGGGAAATATACATACAGGAAAGATTTAACATAGAGTATAAAATTAGCGTAATGCGTAAGCAGGAAAAAGATGCTCTTTCAACTAATGGTAATGATGAAGTTGAATCTAAAGAAGAAATATTATTAAAGATAAAGAAGAAGCGAATGATAAAGCTGATCATAAAACTGAAAATGGTAAAGTCAAATATTCTAGAACTGATCATTTTAAAGATGATGAAACTGAATCGATTGATGATACTGAGGAAAGAGTTGTCAAAGTTCCAGCATCGAGGAAATTGGTGGAAGCAAGACCAACTGGAGATACGGAATCTAAAATAAAGGATAATTATAAAGAAACAGAATCCAAAGATTTGAAAACCATAAATAAAACTGATTATGCAGAGAATAAGGACGATAAATACAACGAGGGAAAAGATCATGATAGAAATGAAGCGAAAAATATAGATGAAGAACATTATACAGAGTCAAAGAACTTGGAAGAAGTGAAAAAGCTGAATGTGGAACAAGGAATGGATTCAAAGAGCACTGAAGAAGTGAAGCAGCTAGATGCAGAACAAGGTACTGAATAAAGGTGGAAGAAAAGCTAGATGTAGAACAAGGTACTGATTCAAAGGTGGAAGAAAAAAATATGGATCCAAAAGATTGGTTGAGTGAAGGGTTCATCGAAGGAGTTAATGAAATTCCACCTAAAGTAAAAGGTTACTATTTGCCCCATCGCCCTGTATTTAAGTGTGAATCCAAAACGACTCCTATACGGCCAGTATGTGACGACGCTTCCTGTCGAGGACACAACGGACTCTCCTTGAGTCGGTATTTAAAAAAAGGGACCCAATCTACTGTAAAGAATCCCTGAAATAAGGAAAAAAATTGGAGAAAATAAGTTTGGAGTCTTGGCAGACATTGAGATAAGAGGATGCCAGCGGGCGACGCTGGCCTGGGACGCTGGGAATTCTGCGAGAAGCGGCGGCTGGCCAGCCGGCCTGCGCGCGCACCGGGGGCTGCGCGCGCACTTTTCGAACACCGCCTGATGTCGCCGGCTGATTACCGCGCGTCGCTACAACCTGCGGCGGTTCCTTCCATTATATAATACTCTAGGCGCTGGTGGAGTAAAAACTGTACTCCACCTGCCTCTTATAATTGTATGTAATTTTTGGACACTTATTAAAATATAAATTATTAATTTATAGTTCTCACTGCAGCTCGAACCTTTACCCTAACGCGGTAGAACAGACATAAGAAGATATTTCGAGATGATAGCCATTAAGGAGAATGATCGAGACTACCTCAGATTTCTTTGGAAGAAGAGGATGGAAAACTGATGGCTTTTCGGCATGGAAGACCTGTTCTCGACCTGAATTGTAGTCCATTTTTGCTGAATGCCGTGGTTGAGTGTCATCTTTAAACGATAAAGGGTTCTCTAGAAAAGATGGCAAGGATGTTGACTCAGTCCTTCTATACGGATGATTGTGTTGCCTCTCTGGAAACAAGGCAAGAGGTCGAAGATTTTCTAAGGTCTGCCACCGAGTTTATGGAAAGGGCGAAAATGAGCTCAAGAAGGTGAGATTTGAAAATGGGATGTGATGCACCATTGCCTGAAAGTATGGCTCGTGAGTTTAAAACTTGGTGTGTGATCAAATGAGATTCATTGATTTAATAAGGATACCTAGATATATGTGGAATGATATTATGTTCCCCACGGAAAATCACATCTTTTGTGACGCCAGTCAAGTGGCTTATGGGGCAGTCGCCTATTAAAGGAGTGAAGTGGATGGAGGATGTAATACAACTTTGAAATGGAGTAAAGCAAGATTGGCGCCAGTAAAAAGGATTACAATCCCTCGACTGGAATAGATGGCCAGGATACTGGGATCTAGATTGGCCAACTCTATTCACACTGCTCTGAAAGGGAAATGTAAAATAACTCTTTGGTCTGATTCTTCTACGGCCTTGAGCTGGATAGAGAGAGATATTGAATGGAGGGTTTTCGTAAGAAACAGAGTTAAAGAAATTCAATCTACTACCAATTTGAACGATTGGAGGTTCATACCAGGACACTTGAACCCAGCTGATCTTTTGTCTCGAGGATGCTCTCCGTGCCAGTTTGTGCGAAGTAGATGGTGGGAGGGCCCCGGATGGTTGAAGGAACCTAAAGAATCATGGCCTAAGTCGGAGCCCAGGATAGATCAGCGGGAAGTCTGTTCTGAGGAGAGGATAGTGAATACAAATATTAATTTGAACGTAGATTGTAAAGATTGGTTGTTGAAAAGAAGACTGACTATCATCTCTGTGTGTGCGTCATTGGGAGCGACCTTGCAGTTCGCGAAAATTGCACCGGGGCTAGGCCTGGTGTTGAAAAACCAAGGGGTGCACACAGTAATACCACCCTCTCGCCTCCGCGTTGGTTTCCCCGCGTCAACCTCAGAGCCTCAGAGGTCCTTGATTCGACGGCAGATTCAGGGAGTACTGTGATCAAAGGTTCGAGGGCTAAAGGGGGGGGAGTCCTATTGGAGCTTTAGGACGGGTTTTACTAAGTCCGAACGAGAGGGCTCGGTCAGCAACCTTGCTATGAACTCTCGGAGACGCCTGTGAGTGAGTGGTCAACCCCATTGTAGCCAGACCATACTGGCGGGCGCGAGGGGCCTACCAATGGCCGCTCGGTGCATGGAGAATGCATCATTCCTTTTGGCTGTGTGGACCTAGATTACGGCGAAAGCCTGGGATGCAAGGGCCATAGAAGCCTATATCATCCCTGGCTCAGTCTTTGATTGAGCCGAATTTTTTATTCTCTTTATTCTGACTATCATCTCAACATCAGAATAATGTCTTATGTTTTAAGATTCATAGGGAAACTTAAAAAGCAGTTCACAGAAAAGGGTCCTTTGACAGTGTCTGAGTTGGAATTTGCAGAAAAGAGACTTGTTAAAGTGATTCAAGAGATGGTGTCTATAGAGAGATTGAGTTCTATCAAGGGTTTGAAGATCTTTAAGAACTCTGAGGGTCTATGGTGTGTTGAAAGTAAACCTTTGCATGGGCAAGTCCCAGAAGAGTTCAAAACTCCAACCATTCTGCCTGGAGGTCAACCCTTTGTGGAACAACTAGTTTGGGAAATGCACACAAAAAGGGTCATGCGGGGTTCAGTTCATTTTGGCAACATTAAGGGAAAAATTTTGGATAATCAGGGGAAGAAAAACTATAAAGAAAATCATTAGTAAGTGCATAGTTTGTAAAAGGTTCAATGAAAAGGCTCTGCAAAGACCAATGGCAGCTCTGCCTGCGAGTAGAATTGGACTTGGAAAACCTTTCCAGATTACAGGAGTTGATTTATTGGGTCCTCTTTATTTGAAAGATGGCAGAAAGGTGTGGGTAGCCGCCTATACTTGCGCGGTCTATCGCGCCATACATTTGGAATTGGTTGAGAATTTAGAGGCAAGAGCCTTCATGATGCCCCTCCATGGATTTATTTGTCGAAGATTTAATTTTGACTATTTCTTTGTCAAAATTGGTGGGAGTATGTTGGAAATGATTCAGGAAGACGGCTCTAGATGGCCCGCGCCAAGGGATGCGCCACAGAGTCCGTCCACGTGACCTTATACGACTATAAAAGCCGGAGAAAAAGTATGAGATCGGGGGGGAGGGGGGGGGGGGTGAAGAGAGGGCGTAGTAGCGCAGAGGTTTAGTAGGGTAAGAGATTAGAGTGCCAGAGCCTGGTAATCAGGGAGCTCGAGCTCAAGTGAAAAGGCAAGAAAAGGTTATAAGAGACCTGAAGATAAAGTTAAAGTAAAAGAAGATAAAGTTGAAGAATAATTAAAGGTAAAGAAGATAAGGTCAAAGAAGAATTGGAGGTAAAGAGGATAAAGTCCATTGAAGAAAGTGAGAGAGCTGAAGTGGAGCTGAAATAAAAGAAGCCGAAGCAAGCTTACCCTAATAGTTCGGCATTGTTTTAGATTGAAATTAGTCCATTTTTTGTATTTTGCCATATGTAGAATAAAAGCTCATATGTTTGTTGGGCCATATTTTCACAAAACAGACCAAACAATGATGTAAACATTTTACATCATATATGTACAGTATCTCGTCGAAGTGCTTGTTGCCCAGATGGAGAATTCACCACCGAAGAAAAGCCGAAAAGATGGACGACGATGCTCCAAAGACCAAAGCCGGGGAAGATGCCCAGTTGGAGATGGCACTGACCCTCTCGAAAACTGACCAACCCCACACAGAAGGACAACGACGAGGAGAATTAAGAGATGGAGAAAGTACATATGTATATATGTAGTAAACCCGATGTGGAATGTACTGGGCAGTCGTGGTAGTGGGTGCGTGATGGGATTCCCGCACGGGGACAGCAAGAGACAGAGGCAGGTCTAGATGGTAGCTCCAAGAAGTAGAGGTAGACCACGGACGAAGGTAGTCGAACCACGGGTGTCGCGGATGCCCTAGCCGACCGTATAACGGCGTCGCTCTGAAAACAACTGCTTTGACTAATTTCTGTGCCTTTTTATACTGGACTCCCGCATGTGGTGGAGAGTCCTGATTAGTTCCTATAATCACGCCACTTTCTTGGCGCCGGGTTGTTTTCGTCTGGCCTTTGTCGTCGTCTACCTCTTTGTTTTATTTGTCACTTCTATTGTTACAAGATCGATACATATTTTTATATAGAGATGGGGTTATAATAAATATCAGAAGAAGGTTGTGAACTATCTAACTCTAAATATACTACAGAATGTGCCCCCGGTGATGAAGGTTTGGTTGGGGGAATGACATGTAATGAATGATGACCTAACAAACCTATTATAAAAAAATAAAATAAATAATTTGTATACAAATTAGTTAAAATTATTATTAAGCTACAAGTTAAAAGAGGAAGATGTTGTAATGGTGGTGTATCAATGAAATAAAAATCAAGGTTATAAAAATAAAAACGCACTAAATGAACGATAAAAGATTAAGAGAAAGTATATAATACAAGATGGTAAATATGGTAAAATGAATCGTACAAGGAAAATAATATCTTATTGCATAAAAGATGAGAGAAAAAAAAAAGAAGTTAGTTTATTAACTGAACGTATAATGTGACGCTAAGGTTGAAAAAGGGAAAGGGAGTATCTGAGCATGTTTCTGCAAAGTAGTATCCCAAGCATTCTGCAATGCAATGTGAACTTGTTTAAGTGAGGCATTGTTTTCATTAACAGAAGGCCCAAGATATTCCGTCTGCATCATTAGCTCAGACAGTGAGAAGAGGTGGGAAGATTGAAGGATGTAAAAGGGAGAGGTAGAGGTAAGAGGGATAAGAGGGATCCCTGTTGTCCATAATGATTGTGCCCGGTTGAATTATGAGAAAAAAAAGTGAAAATTTGAAAAAATGGTGAATTGATATGATGAGTCGGGCGATGAGAAAAAAAAATAAAAAGATCGCGCTGGATATCCTGAACTCACTATTGAGAGTGGTATAGCGAGGAAGGATTGTTCCAGTCGGGTTAATCAATGAAAAAAACAAAAATGTTCGGCGAACTGGAATCCCTTGGAAGGTAGTTGGAGGTTTGAAGGATGTGGAAAAGGAGAGGTGGATGTAAGAGATTTATTGTTGTCAATTTTGATTGTGTCCGACTTGTGTGGTGAAAAGAAAAAGTTGAAAAATGAAAAAATGATGAGCCGGACGATGAGTGGAAATAGAAAATTCTAACTGGGTCTCCTGAGCTCACTATTGGGAATTATATAGCGAGGAAGGGTCTTCTAGTTAGTTTAATCAATAAAATAAAATAAAAATTGACTGACGAACAATAATCTCTTGATGGATGTAAAAAGTTGGGAGGAAAATTCATAGGATAGAGTTAGAGGTTGTAAGGGAAGCGTCAAAAATAACATTTTGAAAATCTATTAAGAAAAATAAAATGATAAATGTTTTATCTGTTTAAGAAATATTATAAATATTGTTAGGTGTAGGCTTTTTAAAATGGTGCCTAAAATAGTTGAAGTTGTAAAATTCTAAGTCTAAACATGATGAAAAAAAAAAAGAAAATAAAAATATTAAAGGTAATAATATATAAAGGGTTGATTGGTAGTTAATGGCATTAATTTTGATGGTTAATAAACAAAATGATATTATCGATTAATATTGAAATGCTTTATCTACATCTGTAAGTTAAAAAACAAAGTCCAACACCACAAAACTAGGTAAACTGTAAATCTATTTACAATAAATGAGAGAAAAGTTAAAAGAAAACAAAAATATTCGTTCTTGAAAAAAAAAGAACATATTTACACACAATGTCTAGTTGTAGGTGCAAGATTATTGATGTCTTTCTAGTTTGGCCTACGGGGAGGCAATGTGGCCCTATGTCGCTTTGGTCCGGTCTGAGAAGTTGGTCTTTGCCAGATCTTCCCGATTATATTATGTGAGACCAGACGGGGAGCGATCTTGATCCCTAAAATGATGTCATTGTAGTGGAAGATAGGACTTTAGGTACATGTAGTATGTAGTGCATGTCTTAGGCGCTAAAAAGATTGCAGAGCGCTTTATGCAGTTGGTCTGCAAAATTTTTAGGTGAATCTACCCAAACGCCGGCTTGTTACACGTTTGGGGAACATCATTTAAAATATTAATTTAACAGATCTTTTCTCCATGTAACATTACGTTACATTTGGGGAAATGAGAGGCGACAAATTTGACAAAAAAGAAAAAGAAAAGTTAAAGCCTTTTTGATTCCTAACAAGGGAGCCGGTAATGTAGTGTATGTTCGTATTAAAATGTACCCAAAAGCCCTATAATTGAATGATTGACAGACAAGAGTGTTGAAGATTGGAATATTGTCGTGGCGATGGGCGCCATTTTGGGGATTTAATTATCCTTTTAGGAGGCCAATATGGCGTCTCCTTTGGTCTCATGTATAGGATCGATAACATTATAAAAATAAGATTTGCTATAAAAGGGATTAACTAATTAACTAGTGTATAAATAAATGTGTTATGATCATGTGAAATGTGTTAATGGAATATGTGATATGCGAGAGGAATTAAAATTGATGTGAACAATCTAGAAAAGTGCGAGATAACAATGTGTGTTTGAACAGGCAGGCAGGCATTTAACGGCGCCAAAGTGGCGCGAGAAAGTCGAGCTCGTGCAGCCTATGTAAGCAAACTGGACACCGCGGTGGCGGGCGTTATGTTTTGTTAGGACGGTAATATCATAGCTATTTATGTAACATGGATTGTTTGCCACTCAGGGGCGTCTGTGTACCAAATGTTTTTCTAATCGAGTTAATATTGCGAATACTTTTATCAATAGATCAGGATATGTGAGGGAGGATCGGTGCTTAAGTAATTCAGAACCAAGGGGTTGGTGTAGAGGCATATAAAGAGAACAGGTTTTGTGAAATTATTGGGGAATATAATATCATAATTTAAGAAAAAGAAGCTAACTGGGATAATAAAAAATAATTACATAATATTTCTTTGTTTTTATATACAGTGTGTGTGTGAATTATATTCTCGGAATTGCGCTATTCCAGTCCAAACAATTCCGAGGGTTAGTCTTAAGTAATCAGTTGTGTGCCTAATAGAAAGAGAAAAATAGTCATAACATTTGAAGGAGAGAAATTATTGGTGGCGGAAAAGGTAATCATGAAATGGTGTTGAATGCTATATTTATTTAATTGATTACTTTATGTCGAGGAGTTCGCCAGACGTTCAGTACCTAGATTTCACTAATTTATGAGAATAGATGGGGGGACAAGTGATTAAATGGTTCGGAAAATCTATGAGCTAAACTTTTTTCTATTGGACTAAACAAGTTGGGACCTAAATGTCGGAAAGGATCTATTATTCTATTTATTTTTAGGGGTTCTATATATATATATATATATATATATATATATAATTTGGGTGGTGAAATATAGAGGACCTCTTCATTATAATATTGTAATTTATATACATGTACAGTATCGCTATCATTACCTGTAATCCTATTGGGTCTATTTATACGTACGACATTATCAGAAATTATTTTAGTAATTTTATATGGACCTGTAAAGTAGGGTACTAACTTACCGCTATTTGGATGATGATACGCCTTTACTAATACTAAATCTCCTGTATCAAAGTGTGGATTTTTATGTTTGTTATCATATTTAAGTTTCTCTTTGTCGTGTCTGTCATTTGTACGTTGTATTGCTAGTTTTCTACTTTCTATTATATTGGGATAGGGGTTTAGGTGGTTATTTAAGTCTGAGGGGATTATATTATACATTAAAAATACGGGGGGAAATCCAGTTATCGTATGGGGGGTATCGTTATATTTATTAGTTACTATCTTAATTAACTTAGTCCAGGAGGTTCCTGGATTCTCTAAGTTCAGTAACCTCAGCTTCCCGGTGAGTGTCGCGTTAAGACGCTCGCATAAACCGTTAGCTTGAGGGTTATTTGCAGTGGTTAGTAGAGGCTGTATCCCGTTTTTTATTAAGAATCTCCTGAACTTTGGGGAAGTAAATGCAGGTGCCCGATCCGGAAGAAGGCGTTTTGGGCGGCCACACTGCAATACCTTTTTGAGACACTGAATGTATGTGATTATATTAGTTGACTTACTGGGGAAGGTCCATGTATACCGACTTAGGTGATCTACAATTACGTGTAAATAAGACTTAGAATAACCGTATTTAGAATACCCTGAAATAGTGTCTATAGATAACATATCGTAGGGTTGTAAAGCTATAGGGGGGGCGTTCTAATCTACCATATAATGGACCCTTCGGTTTCTTTATAAGTTGGCATGTGGGACAGGACCTATTATACTTAACTATAGATTTGGTCATTCCACACCAAGTATACTGTGTGGAGATGAGCCTAATCATTTGGGATACACCAGGATGGTTATATTCTAAATGTACTTTATTAATTAGCGTTTGTTGTAAGGAGGGGGGAACTATAATCTTGACAATATCTTTACATATGATTGTATGGAGGCCATCTATATTCGTTTTGATAAGTGTAGCTGGAGGTAATTGCGGTTGCTTTTCTATTATTTGGGTGGTCGTGAGAAAACCACATAAAGGGTTGCGGGACAGTAGGTCTGCCTCGTACTGCGTTTTACCTTTTATATATTTTATATCGTATTCGTATGCGGACATCTTTAAGCTCCACCTAAAAAGTCTACCCGTTGGTTTTTTTTAAAATGGTTTTTAACCATTGTAATGCATGGTGGTCCGTAAAAATTGTGAACCTTACACCTGCGAGATAGATGCGGAATTTTTCCACACTATCTATCACAGCAAGGCATTCCAACTCTGTGATGGTATAATTTTTCTCGTGGGGTCGGAGTGCTCTGCTGTAATATTGCACGGGGTGTAGAGTGCCGTCTGGATGTTGTTGTTTTAGGATGCCAGCTATTCCCTGAAGTGAGGCATCACAGAATAGCTGACAGGGTAATCCTTCTTTAAAGAGGTGTAGTACCGGTTTTGTGATGAGACATTCCTTTAGAGTGTCAAATGAAAGTTGGCATTCTGCATCCCAGTGCCATGGGGTATCTTTCTTAAGTAGGTTATTGAGGGGGTTCCTAATGCGGGCGTGATCTTTTATAAATTTATTATATACATTGATGGAACCTAAGAATGATTGGAGGGATTTAACGCTAGTGGGGACCTTAATGGCATTAATTACATCTAAATATTTTACTAATGGAGTGTATGTGCCTGATGATCAGTATAGCCTAAAAATTCTATTGTAGTTTTAAAGAAGTCACACTTATTATAATTTAATCTAAAATTTTCCCTATTACACGTATCAAAAAATTGCTGTAAGTGATCTAAATGTTCTTCTATGGAATTTGAAAAGATAATGAAATCGTCGAAATAATGTGCTATAAAACCTAACCTATTTCTTTGCAATATCTGACTGACTGCTCGCTCATACACCTGGGGTCCTATTTTAATCACGTATGGTAATCTTTTTAAATTATACTGACCCTCTAACGTGACAAAAGATAATAAATTTCTATCAGGGGGACTTATTTCGATGGACCAGTATGCTGATGAAAAATCGGCGCGGGAGTAAATTTTGGCGTTGGCTAATTTATCTAAGATATTCTCTATAAGCGGAAGGGGGTGAACATCGGGGAAAATTATTTCATTCAGGCGGTGGTAGTCTACGCAAAATCGTTTTGTCTTATCCTTTTTGGTAACTAAAGTAACGGGGGATGAATAGGGGGAGAAAGAAGGCTCTATAATATCATATTCTAGCATTTTCCCTACTTGTTCTTGTATTTCACGTTGATCTGAAAGAGATGTACGATACGGTCTGAGTGCAATTATTTTATCTGAATTTGTCCTAATATTGATAGGGAGAATTTTCAATTTTGGGATGTTATATTTGTCAGTAGAAAAATATTTGAGTAATTCTTAATAATATTCATAAAAGTTAAAGGGATATCATTCCTAACACATAAATTACAAGAATCATTAAAAATTTTACATTGATGTTCAGAGGGATATAGTGGGGGTAATTGTTCAAGGTAATGGGACATGGTATAGGATGGACATTTTCCCCTTGCAACAATGGAGAATGTGAGTTAGGCATGTTTTTTAAATGACCCATATTGGGCGGATTGTGGTTACTCTCTCCATTATTACATGGGGTTACATAGGTTATATGGTACCATTTCTTAGACAAAGGAGCATCACATTGATAAATAGAATGATTATATAAATTTAAAGTCAAACAAAATTGACTAATGGAATTTAATGATAATATACCAAAAGGTAATAAATTATCTATTATATAAAATTTAATTGATTTTGTAATTTTTCCTATGGTAGTGGTCAAAAATGTATATCCTATCGAATTTATTTGAGTAGATATGGAATTGATTAATATATGGCATGGATATAATTTTAAAGGATTAGATAAGTTTTTACTAAGATGGTTAAAAATATTTAAATTAATTATGTTAATAGAGGCTCCTGTGTCTAAGAGGAACGGGCAATAAAAATTATTAAAAATTTTAGGTTTACATAGAATATTGGATAGTTTAGGGACAAAAACTGGAGTTTTTGTTGCCTTGTGGTGTGCGAGAAGACCTGGGGGCCGGCACGGGAAGATTGTGGGCGCCATTTTGTTCTGGTGGGAAATAATGCGCCGTAGGTTGGCCGTGGTAGGCCTGCTGCCTGTAGGGTCGCCTGTTCATGGAACATTCACTGTTCCAGTGATCACCTTGGCAGTATTTACATGGTGAGGGTGGTCTCCTGGCACCAGAAGGGTATCTTGGAGTATTGTTTGTTGAAAAAGGATTGTAGTTCCTTCCCCTAAAAGGAGTTCCGGTATCACGGTGAAAGGCACTGGTGTTGGTAACACCTTGAAATGGTTCGGATGGAGTAGGGAGTGAACTGGTCCCTTTTATTCTAGTCATGGTAGAGTACCATTCGGTCAGGGTTTTAGGGGCTATGGCCCTCATGAGGCGCTGATCACTGGCCTGGAGGCCTTCCGTTAATGCTTCTACTATGATGGGATTGGTTAGGCCCAGTTGTAATCCCATAGTTATTTTTTGACGGTAATATTCTCCTAATTGGATCTGATTAGTTAATTTAAAAGTTAAAAATTTGGTGAAAGTGACCTCGGATTTTCCGGGGTAGAGGTCTATGAGAGTTTGTTTTGCTTGACTGTATGGCAGAAAGGCCAGATTTAGTTCGTTGTAGAGGGAGGGGGACTCACCTTTGAGTAGTGTACGGAGCCGGGTTTGCAGTGTGGTGTCATCTTGCGGTCCCTCGCTCGTCCGCTCGAGTTGTTGGATGAAGTTGCTTGCTGCGTAGGATCCGTCGAAAGGAGAGATGAGGGCTTCCTCCACACGAGGCACGGCTATTCCCCGAATGGCGTCTGTTAGGCGGCTTACTAGGTCTTCGCAGTGGGGCTGCATGTTGGTGAGGGCATCCGCGAAGTATTCGTCTCCAGCCTCCGTCATCCTCTGCATGTTGCTGTCCTCAGTCATCCTGTCGGCTTTAACGGGTTCTGTAGTAAACCCGATGTGGAATGTACTGGGCAGTCGTGGTAGTGGGTGCGTGATGAGATTCCCGCACGGGGACAGCAAGAGACAGAGGCAGGTCTAGATGGTAGCTCCAAGAAGTAGAGGTAGACCACGGACGAAGGTAGTCGAACCACGGGTGTCGCGGATGCCCTAGCCGACCGTATAACGGCGTCGCTCTGAAAACAACTGCTTTGTCTAATTTCTGTGCCTTTTTATACTGGACTCCCGCATGTGGTGGAGAGTCCTGATTGGTTCCTATAATCACGCCACTTTCTTGGCGCCGGGTTGTTTTCGTCTGGCCTCTGTCGTCGTCTACCTCTTTGTTTTATTTGTCACTTCTATTGTTACAAGATCGATACATATTTTTATATAGAGATGGGGTTATAATAAATATCAGAAAAAGGTTGTGAACTATCTAACTCTAAATATACTACATATATGTATATAACTTATCCCTTCCTTTATATGCAAGATCAAAGGTCTAAAATTTTATTACCATCTCGAAAATTCTAAATTTATTTTATTCAAAAGAATAAAATTAATTATATATATATAATTCTATATAGATTAGATATTTTTTTAAAGATAACAATATGATTTTTTTAAAGAAGAAATTACTAAATTAAATTTTCAAGGAATAAACCTGTTACATTTTTTATTATTTTATTATTAATTTAAATTTTCTTTTACTAAAAAGAATAATATTTTTATTTTTATTTTCGAATATATTCTGCGAAATTAAATTATTTTTTTCTTTTTACTCTGTAAAAAGAAGATGATAAATTTTTTTGGAGGGACGCAACTTTAAAAAAAAAAAAAAATTGATCGGTGGAAAAGAAACAATCGAGCAGTCGAGACGAGGCCTAGGTCGGGACGTGAGGAAACACAATGGTAAGTTAATATTTTTTAAAAAATTTAGTTGTGCGGGTGAAATGACCTGATAACAAGTTAGGAGATTTTTTTATTATCACATTTAGTAAGTTTTATTATCTAAGAATTTTTTATTTTTTTTATGGTGTCGAGCTATCTTGTAAGCCCGCGACTTTCCGCCATACATGGTGTATTCCAAACAAAGAATAAGAATTCTTTTGTTATATTTTTTTTATATACATCAGTAAATTTCAAAGTAGAGGTCTCGCTTGCATAAAAATATGAAATTCTTGGTTAGCCCACTTTGAGATTTGCCCCTTGGTACCATGTTATAATAACGAGGTTGAAACTTGTGTAAATCAGTGTTTGTATAATTGTCGTGGCGAGTTTTAAAAATTTTCTTTATGAGTTTAGTATATCACTTAATTGTCAATACAAGGTATTTCTATATGCACAAACACTAGATCTAACATGTTTAAAGTCATCAAATCCGGCTGATCATTTCCTCCAGAATAACACCAGCCTATCGCTATAGTAATTATTGCAATAGTTAGAAAAAAAGGATTATTTAAATTATTCACTTGCCTATTATTTATTTGTCTCTAAATTCTATTTCTTTTTATTCCCAACAGCCCTACTGCTTGGAGTAAAAGACTTCAGCCCGACAGCCCTGCCCCTACTTCCTGACTCCCTGCCGGCCTGGAACTACCTGGTTCACCTCAGCAATCTGCCCCCCCCCATGACCAGACTTCTCCTCTAGACTGTAGCTGTACAGCCCGGGTAGTTGGCGATTTACGCTCCAGGAGCCCGGGTTACCTCTATTTTCTCTCTCTCTTCTCTAAATAAATATTAATTTTGGTTCATTCTCTCTATCTATTTATGAATAACTTCAGAGAAACGATGTTACATTAAAAATAATTATTTTCTGTTTATTCTTTAAACCTTATTTAGCTAACCCAAGGCCCCTGGAACATACAGAAATTGCCAAATATCTTATTTAAACCTTAACCTTGACAAAGGTGACAAAAAGTTATAAAAAACGAATTATTGCTTGAAATGTTATTTTTCTCTCTGCATCTACAAGAGAAGAATTTTTTTTTTAAATGGTAATGAAATATAAAATCTCCATCAATCAATTATTTCATAAGAGGCTAACAATTTAAAGTTATTTATAACTAATTAATATAGCATATGTATCTCTCTCAGGTCTTATCAAAAGTCATCACTAGACGCAAAAATCTTTTGTATCTCACTTAAATTGTTTCAAATAGCGCTTCAAAGTTGAAAGTAGCATCCCATGTTGTCCTCAATTAGAAATCGCGGCACCCTTTAGGCATATTACTTTTTATCTCTGACCTTGCATTTAAAATATTGAATACCACCTTTGTTGACACATCTATGGCCTCGTCTATCACATTTTTGTGCCGAGTAATCATGTATTTTATAATTTAAAAAATCAGTAACCACATTTGCTGAACATTCCAAGTGATTCTCCCCAAATATGAATGCTCAATATTTTTGAATTCCCCATGTAGGTGATGCGGAAATGACTCTATTTAATGTGCTTAGTTTTAAATAGCAGGAGGTCTGAAGAAGTTTAAAAGAAACTGAAGTGACGCTTAATGAAGGGGGTAATGTTAACAAAAGAACTCATCTGTGTTATTTTGTAGTTTATTTAACATACTACAAATTAAGATAATATCTTATTTTATTATCTTTAACAAAATGTAAACATTAGGGCTATACACATTCCTTTCTTCTTCACTGCCAGGGTTGCTGAAACACATTTATTTTAAAAATCTGTATGTGAATATTACAAGAGCTTCTAGTCAATCGAGGCCCAATCCTAATAGCCAACTGGACCCTGACTGCTGTAACATGGAGTCCAAAGTTACAAAACCAAGGCAATTCCACACCATCCAGTGGTCCAGAACTCCATAGGCTTCTGAAACCCATGGCTCCATAGGCTACTGGACTAGGATGTGTGTGAGGAACTACACAGAGCCTGGTGTGAGGATATTTGACATCCTTATAGAGCTGGAGAGAGTGGACAAATAATTTATCAAATAGAAAGGACTATAGACTGACCTCGCTTTCCTCATTGACTACCCCATCAACCAACTTTGCCCGCTGCACCCTGACGCCATGAGCCCCGCATTTATATGTTAGGACACCTCTGTTACCTTTGTACAATAGTATGCCATGATTCACCCAAAACCCCACCTAATCTAACCTTGTCCCAACCATCTCCTTCTCTTAGTTGCAAGGCTCTGGAGATTGTGAGGGTTAGATAGGGCCTAAAGTTTTCAGCCTTGACAGCACTGAGCCAGAGCACATTAGATAGATTCAAACGCGCCTCTTCATGTGGTAGAGCCACATGACCTATGGTGGCTGACCTGACCCCACCAGCTCCAAACCAAAGTCAATCAAGGATTCTACCTAAATGCCCAATCCCTATATGCAAGCAACAGACCCAAGGTGGCTGATAACATCACCATCTCTGATAGGACACCAGTGCCACCACGAGCTTTGAAACTGATTTAATGCGCATCCATCTGATTGACAGTGGGTAATCTGCACAAACGATAAATTTCATATTGACACTCAATATGATGAACCACATACTATCTTAACGACATTTTCCTCATGGTTTCGACGATTTATGATACTTGAAATATTTAAACTGGATCTTTTTGCATGGTGTATAGCGTAGTTTCTTCTAGACCAGATAATCCTTCATATTTTTTAAGGCGTTTTCAAGAAGCACTTCCAACCCTTGATGATTAGGTTATTTGGGGCTTCTCCAGGGCCCGGGGCCCATAGAGTGTGGGTAGGTTCAGATGCCTGCAGTCCTCTGCCCTCGACGAAGAGCGGTAGAGGTCTGCACTTTCCTACCCGAAAGAGGGTATTAGGGGCTAACTGAGCATGCCAGATCTGTGTTGATTCTGTGGTAGAGCTAGAAGCGCTAATAGGGGTCTGAGATCGAAGTGACGTTCTGCCACAAACTACGCATAGTAAGGGAGCCTGATGACTACCTTCATATACTGATTAGTTTATTCTTGTTGTGCGTCCTGAACGTATTCTTAACAGGAACACAACCAACGCTGATAGCTATGTTCAGGCAACTAGTGGTCACCTGGTCATCACTGAACTGGAACATTAACTTATGATCAATACAATTAACAGGAATGATTAAACATACAATATCTCTGGATAACGACTGGGATGTGGTACAGAGCAAATGCCCGGCCCATCTAAAAACACCGAGACCGTTTCTCAGGGGTCGCACGCACCCTCAGTTTGGACTGAGGTCCAAACAGTTAGTGACATGGAAACCTCAAAAGGCCCCTGGAAGTCGTT
Organism: Cordylochernes scorpioides; assembly: GCA_030710605.1. Taxonomy (NCBI): domain Eukaryota; kingdom Metazoa; phylum Arthropoda; class Arachnida; order Pseudoscorpiones; family Chernetidae; genus Cordylochernes; species Cordylochernes scorpioides. The sequence continues at coordinate 17,186,907 of CP092867.1, read as the reverse complement.
GTTACCTCAGAAACCTCTATCCAAGCACTCTCCAATGAGAAGAGGCTCTTGATAAACTCGCGAGCGGACATGAAGTTAGACGACCCAGCTGACGCTCCTCTGAAGTGGAGGACGCAATCATGCACTGACTCTAGATCCCGCTGGAGGAAGGAGGGTTAAGCCAGGAGACACTGGAGGGGCTGAACCCGAGCAAGGTGAAGGAAGTTTGTCTGGTAATTTCGTTTGTGGGTATTGATAACTGCTGTGTTCAAAAGCTTGGTTTGGTCCAGGAGCTACTAAAGCTAAAGGAGCGTCATATATAGACTACTTGGAGCGGTAAAGATCTTAAATAATCCAAGCTTCCCTTCATTTGTAGCATCAGGGCTTAATTAACCACTTACATCACCAAAATGCCCTCAGGAATAGAAGCATGTTGTTAGACGATGGAGACACATGGTACACAGCTGTGAGGTGGCAGAAGATATTCTTGGTAACATATGGAACATAGGTTCCAAGATTGGGATGTAACGTTTCCAAGATGTAATGCTCTGCACACGATTTTTTTCTACATGAGGAGTCTCACCCCCTTTACTGCTTCTCAAATGTTTCTAAAATAACTGGAAACTGTACTGCTCACTTTGGGAACCTATAGTCTATAATTAATTTCTATGGGCCTACGATCATTCAGTTAATTCTATAAGCACCAAAGCTTGATAGTACTTTAGTGACAAGTACGCGCATTCCCTGAATTCGGTAGGACTTTTTTTCTCAAGTTAATTTTGCTATCCACCAAGCTACATTCCTAGGTCGATTAAAAACAAGCAGGAATGTGTAACCTTGAGAATTCTCGCCTTCTTAAAAAAAATCGTTAGACATCTTTATGGATCAGGGTGTTTAGTTATTCTAGGATCTTTTGTAGCATGGAATGATTGCCACTTGGTGTTCCATCTTTGTAATGAGGAAGTTGTATTTAAATATGGGGCCATTTTAGAGAGAAAAACAATATGGCTTCTGGTGTTAGGAATCAATGTTTGCCCTCTGCAAGAGTAGGGAAAGTGGTGTGATACTTGCATTCCATGTGAGCTGGAAACAGTGCATTATTAGATGATTAATCTTTAAGCATTTTGAATATGGTATAGAAAATATAATGTATTGCTCTTGCATCCATCTTGGAAACCTTTAGACCATCATTCAAGAAAGAAAAATCTCAAGTTGTCACTCCATTCAGGTATCCAGCTTGAATGTCTTCATGATAGCTGTGATGGAGATCCTTGGTTGCAATGTCTTGATGATGTTTTAATCTTATAAGACAGACTTCCAATGGATATCCTATTTCATGTCATTTTCCATAAGCTATTTGACCAACTATGGACTCTAATATGATTACTTGGTTACCTTCCCCCAATTGTTGTATACACCCTCTACATAATTTCTTCTTTAAAATTCAAACCTCCCTAAATGTAGACATGTGATTATACAGTTAAACCTGTCTATAGCGACCCCCCCCTTGGGACTCACCAAAATAGGGTGCTATAGAGATGGGGTGCTATAGACAGGTCACTTTTAATGTAAATCGCATCATACTATGTGCTTAAAATCGAGCGCTATAGAGAGGGAGGCGCTATTTAGAGGGGGCGCTATAGATAGGTTTAACTGTATTAACATTTTTATAAAATTGAAAGACTAGATTGTTACACCTAGTACCAACACCAAAAACGAGTCTCCAAGTAAAGACAAAGTCCAAAACAAAAATAATTGTGCCTTGCATCCACACCCCATGACAAGGAGGATCCTCCTGGACACTACCCCTCCCCCTCCCAATAACTTCAATATTGATGGAGGTATTTATTTTCTGAGTGCCATCCATCAACCATATTTCCCATCTCTCAGGTCCAGGAATACTCCACAGTACCAGCTTTGGTAAACCTCAGTTGCCCATATGAAGACCATGGTTTCAGGCTTTGTATAAGAACTCTCTCCCAAGGATACCTTTTAAAAAAAATCATTTAAATATGTCAAAGAAGTACTTGTTATAAAATGAAAGGATTTAAAAGCACGAATGTTTCACCACTGATGAGCCAAGCCCTCCCAATATATTTTTTCATCACAGTAAGGGCAGTAGAAGTTTGTATTATGTATAAAAGAAACATTCGTGCTTTTAATTTTTTTCATTTTATATGTATAGATGACGCGTTATTGCTTTGTGTTAAGTATTTGTTATGTACAAGTGGAATGGGCTATTTTATGGTTTCAATATTGTTGGAAATTTTTCAAAAATAATCTTAATTCTAGAAGCCTGATGTTTTAACTTTAATTGATGCAGGGAGTATTTCATGGAATTTCAATATTTCTGAGTCAGTCAATGAAGGGTCTTACATTTTATTAGGAAATCCTCCTGCAACAGGAGCACAGGTTCAATGGCCCATATCTATCTATACTCAACAAGAATAGAGGTCACACATTATGTTACAATCCCATTATGTTTTCTGAATTCTAGAGATTTGCAACTGTACTCAAGTGCACACATGGCATCTGCCCAGTAAGCAGAACACTGTGGGTTCGATTCCCATCCCTGGACACTTTATTTTTCCATTTATCATTACTCTTCATAATTAATCCTTTCATACTTCATCCCTAAGGTTAGAAAAGGTCGTTATTTCTCCTTAAAATAAAATTCGATATTTCATTCAAAAGAAACATTTGTGGGATAATTTTCAAACGTCGTTCTACAATCATAAGCTGCATTATAATTGTATTACACACTACAAGTATTTGGATTTATTTGTTTACATAAACTCACAGGTAGGGTTGTTCAAGAAACAGGGTATTCTTCAGTCTTTCCATAAACATCACCATTTATCAGACTCCTGTAGGTTGGAGTTAGGTAACAACAGAGTTGAGTTGTAGGAATCCACATTGACAGGATTCCCAATGTTCCCCCATAATAGTTCATACACAAGTTACCCACAAAGACACATACAATAATAAAAAATGAGTATCATTGAAGGAAGTAAAATGTGTGTTTAGTTTTAAAAACTGGGAGCACTTACTCTTCAGTAGCAGGCCAATGTAAGCTCCAATATAAAATGGCCACCTCTGACATAAGGAACCGTTGCAATGTGTAGCCACTCCTAACTTGGAGTACAGATCATCCTACATCCCTGGATCAGGAGCCTTTACAAGGAACTATCAACCTGGCCAACTGAAGCCAGGGGGTGAATAAAATTTAACCCTTTCTCTACCAAAATGGGTTAACATATTTTCTTTAGTTTGAGTCAAAAGGCGATCTATCAATTAAATTTATATAAAAGGGTGTACCTGGATCTGTGAAGAAAAAAAAAATTTTTTTCTCAAAATATTTCGAGAGATTGCTCCTTCCTTATCAATTTATTGCACAGTTCAATTGAAATATTTTGAGGAAAATTTGTTATATGCAGGTAAACTCCTGTTGACTACCTATACTGGAAAGTTTGAGGCTAACATCTGCATGGGGCCATTGCTGCTACACTTAGACCAGTTGCTTGGCCATAGTAATGTCTAAGTGTACATCTATAATATAGCTCTAATATCTGTGAGGAGAGAGAAAGAGGTATCTGGTAAGGAGCGATTTTATATACATATTTTTTTTAGTCAGTGGTGGGACCATAGGAGTAGACGTAGGTACTTTTTTTTAACACAGTTTTAAACAAAATAACTACATTCTCAAAAAAGACAAAATCATTGAAGATCATTTGTTGGTTGGAAGTTGGTTTGGAAAAATACATCCACATCAACCAATAATTTATTTAATTCTCAATATTTCAGTGACTCTCTGGCACTTTTTTCAAGAGAAATGATAAAGCACAATTTGGATTATAATATAAGAAAATAAGACCTAGTCCAAATAATTTATTAGTGTGTGACGTTTCAGCAACAACATTGTCACCAACATAAGACATTCATTTATTCTTTTGTCTGATGATGGCTCTCTGTATAGCAACAACATGGTTATAACATCATAATTCTATGGTCCTTTATTCCTATTGTTTTGACTGTGGTTATAACAACAAGTGAACCACAGTGAACCATCATCAGAGAACACTCCCGTGCTAGAGGACATTCCTCTTCAAAAGACATTTTTCAACACCTAAAATTAGCAACTCTCCAGTAAGAGACACCTCTCTCTAAAGGACACTTTGGCTCTGCAACTTGGCATTGTCCTTTACAGAGAGGTAGAATGATGATGGTATTACCATGTTGTTGCTATACAAAGATATATAATGTGATATAAAACCCACAGGAAACTCTTCTTCTTCTTTCTTATCTCCACTCAATCACACTAAGGTATCAAGCTTGTAAAGCTTGAGATTTTTGATGGTGTCTGCCGGGGAAGAGTAGAGCTCATCAGTGGATGAGTCAATAATGTCTTGGGGTTGCGGGCTGAGAATTGCACTTTGTACATAGTGGGAGAACCTACAGGAAACTAAATAACACATCTAATAAATTATTTGGATTAGGTCTTATTTTCTTGATGTCAGGAGAAATGTTGAGAATTAAATAAATTATTGGTTGATGTATTTTTCCAAAACCATAGTCATTTATAACACTAGGTACCAAAAAAATATAATTAAAATGTAATTCTGATTAAGAGAACCAGGATGATAGATCTTGCATTAGATACACTAAACAGGACCTTTGGGAGAGGCTGCTGCTCATCATAAAACAGCTCGAGGAGCATGAACTCATGGAATTCGTGTAATCTTTACACAAGGGGATAAGAAACAACAACAACAGGATGATAAATGCTGAGGTTTTGATTATACTGCCACAATATGGTGGATACCTGACTTAAATCCCAGGTGAGCTGCACCTGAGTTCAATTGTAGCTCTCTGAAGTGTCTACTGGTTATTAGACTCTATGTCTTAATTCAGGTTAATTGATTGTTTGAATAAAAAGAAAAAATGAGGCATAAATATTCCATCTCTTCATTCAAATCTCATTACAGTAAACTACCTCTCTGTAAAGGACAATACCTAGTTGCAGAGCCAAAATGTCCTTTAGAGAGAGGTGTCTCTTA
>CP092867.1:17071693-17181771 GCA_030710605.1 Cordylochernes scorpioides | reverse complement strand
CATATTAACACACAACATTCGGCTTTGAGATCTCGAAATACAACATGACACAAGGACAAAAGGCACACGAAAAGGTTATTTAGATTCCCATGTCTCCTGTATACATAATATTAAATTCGCACTTGGGACAGGTCACGTTTCTACCCAAGTGTCGCACAGGAAAAGACAGAAAATCTATAGGGCATAATTAATTGATTGCGAAAACTCGATTATGGCATTTAGATACAAAGCGGGTTACGAACCTCGCTATACATTTTCTTTGTTATATATCATTCATTTACATTACTTTCTTATATTAAATTCAAATTACTTAATCCAATTTATCATTTGTCTAATACAATTTATTACCACTTATTTTAGCAATTACTTACCATATTATTTACCACCTCTTTTATATTTCCATTTTATCAACGAAAACTCATTGGTTTTCGGTTAAATTTAGACATTAGATTATCCTTTAATTTACAACAAAAACCTTTTTCATTTTTCTTTTTTTTTTCATGCAACCAAGCATTCAACTTTGATTTCATTCAACTTTTTTATTTTTATTTTATTATTTTGATTTCTCAAAAGACCTCATGAAATTTCCTCGTTTTCCTTCCCAAACTCGAGCAGAAAAGTAATTAGGCAATTCATTTCTTTTTTTTCACCAATGCAACAAAGCAATTTTTCTTTTTTTTTCTCACCACGCAACAAGATATTTTTCTTTTTTTTTTTGCAACCACGCCTTCACTTTGATTTCACTCAACCTTTATTTTATTTTTATTTTTTGATTTCTCAAAAGACCTCATGAAATTTCCTCGATTTCCTTCCCAATCTCGAGCAAAAAGAGTAATTAGGCAATTTTTCTTTTTTCCTATGTACCATAGTATTCATTCTTATGTTTTTACAATTACAAATTTTGATTTCTATTAATATTATAAGCAAACTATATATCATTAATACCATTCTTTTAACTCTTATATCCTTATCAATGCTTGTATATAACCTCCCTATAACCAATTAATTTTCACACAAAATTATTTTCTTTTCCTTTACAGAACTCACTCAGGATAAACCCCTCGTAAATTCTTCACATGTAGGGGGCGCATCTGTCATAATTTGTACATAGCTAGATGCAAACCCGACCCAATATGTATGAAATGTATGCTTTGAAAGGTTTAATAAAGAACAAGGCTTAACAATTGGAGAGAGAAGGCCTAGAGAGAGAATAATCATTAGCAGGGTTTTTATTATCCCGGAACTCGTAAAAGTTGAGTTAAACAACTTAGCACTTCCTGGTCAAGTCAGAACACGTCCAAAAGACAAAGAGTTAGAAAGGACCAATCAGGGAGCAGCTATTTTAGCCTCGAGCCTATCGCGAGCTTACACGTCAAGGATGTTCAACCAATGAACGATGAGAAAAGCTTTCTTCTTAAATCGAGAACACAGAATTGTCAGTTATCTCTTAGGCACCATCGAGTTAGCACCTAGAGTCCGGAGCTCGCCGCGATAGAGATCACCTTGGAGCCAATCCCATCTCCCCAAATCTCAGATAAGTCAAATATTCCATCATGTAATTGAATAGTCAATAATCAATCCGCTCAACCTCTCAAACCCTTCTCTCCTCCGATTAATTGCCTTTATTTCAATCCCATCAATTGCGTACTCTCGATTATTTTCCCCTGTTGTGAACACCTGTCCACTCAGCATCAACGACTGCGCCAACACCTCAACCATTATCAATCATCTTCAAAGAGTAATATTCACCATATATTACATATACTCATTATGTAACTCGTATGTATACTTGCGACATCTATCGGAAAAAAATATTAGTTAAACGTTGATTATTTTAATTATTATTATTGTTCCAGAAATAACAGTAGCCAAAACACTTTCTTAATAAAGCGAAAAAAGACAACAAGGTGTGCGTTTCGGGCTGTTGGCCCGAGTCAGCCTAATATATGTTGTGACTATACCCAAAAGTTGTCTATAGAGGGTCACTAATGGATCTAGGAAATGGTATAACACCCCAAAAGGCTCAAGTTGTTGGCTTTTCTTGATTAATAAAGCGAATTTCATTTACACGATCAGGAAATGCCTTTTTTAATTAACCATCTGATCACAGCAAAAACAATTCCACATTTACAATATTTCCATAAATTAATATTTAGTTGACATTTATTCCTATAGATGGAGCGAGCAACGTTCAGGTTACACGACCAAGAAATGTCTTTTTCTTAATAATAACACTGTGGTTTACTTTCCTCTCCCTATATTTTAGATAATAAATATTATAAACCTGTTTTTTTTTTTCAGATTGACGTTCTTTATTCTTCCCCTTCACCCTCCCTTTTTTAATTTCAAATTATAAATGAATATATCTAAATTTGAAAATGTCATAAAAGTGGATTTAAAAAAAACAAACTTCATAGATGTTTTTGCCTTTGCATCTTAAAAAACATATATATTATACACTCATAGACAAAACTTAAGGAACTTGTACCTTTTAACATGTATATCGAGATTCAGACAATAACTCTGAAATATATTTGATACAAAGTGACCTTCATTGAAGACACACATAACCAAGTGTGAACATAATTGTTTCTGTCTCCTTCAAAAAAAAAAAAGAAGACCAGCGGCATCAAAGACTTTCTACTTCATTAAGTTTTGTCTATGAGTGTATATCGTGTTAAATTTCTTTACCCAGCAGATGAAATTGAACAAGAAACCAGTTCAAACCAGTTGGGTAAAACAACGGGAATCTTGTGCTGCATTATTGTCCAATGGGAGGAGGCAACAAGCCAAGAATGAAATATTGACGACCAAACGATTCTCTGAAATAGATGACAGACGATACCTATCGACAACTTCGTCTGAAATAAAATCAAATAAACGTCTGCTTGGCAATTGTCTCTATTTCTATATACCTCCATTTCTTTTTGTGTTTTTATACAGAAAAAAAAATATTGTTACATCAATTTTAATGCGCCTTACATTTATTCAAAATATTCTATGATATTTAATATTTATTTAAAACAGAATATTTAGATTAGAATCATTCCTTTTTATAGTTTCACTCCTTTTTTAATATTTATTGTACATATATCTTTATTGCTTATTGGAGCGGGTGAGGACCTAGACGAAGACTGCGGATCGCAACCTTCGAGGAAGACAAGAATAAATAAACACAATAACTTTAAAAGGTAATTTATTTTTATTTAATTTTATTTATTTACTTTTAATATGGAAACCCGCTCGGGAAACGTGTATAACACCAAGAAGGAAGAAACCAAGGTCGACGACCCTGCAAAGCTTCAACTTGGTGCAACAATATATATTCATACATACCTCTTCAGTATATATTTTTTGGGGGGCAATATATTAAACAAAAATATTAATGAATAGATAAAAGCGAATATAATATATTCGGCAACGCTCTCTGTAACGGCTTCACATCATTTGGAATGGTTGGTGCGTGGATTGGGCAATTGTTGACAGGCATAACGGAAACGAAGATATCGGGACCAGATTGCACCCTTACAGAAAAAATAAATATGATTGAATAACTATTTTTCAAGATATGATAGTTTTTTATTATTATATTATATTTTTCTTGTACCTGATAATGGAAACTCGCTCGGAAAAGCTAATCAATAAGTGTGAAGACATGAATGAGGAACCTTTTAACTAACTAACCTGGTGTAACTATATAATGTAATTTTATAAACTTAAAACTGAACAATTATATTAAAATACAATATAATATAATACGACATAGTGACGTAGTGGACATGACATCTGCCTGGTAAGCGGAACACTGTGGGTTCGATTCCCATCCCTGGATACTTTTATTTTTTCCGTTTATCATTACTCTTCACAATTCATCCTTTCATACCTCATCCCTAAGGTTAGAAATAATCGTTATTTCTCCTTAAAATAAATTTTGATTTTTCGTTGAAAAGAAACACATGCGGGATATTTTTCAAAAATTATATTATGATTTGAAAAATATTATCAGCATATATATTAAATTGGTCATTTAGGAGGATATAAGTTGAAGATTCGAAAATTTAAAGTGATAAAAAATAAGAAACGGAAAAAAATATATATAGTATATACATTCGATTTTTCAGAAAGATTCTAATTTTTAGGGCTATAACAAGATACACGCAAAAGCTTCGGCAGTTACGCGTCATAAACGCGGAACATAGTGTATTAAATAATTATTTTAATATAAGATATTAAAAACATTTAGCCATTAGGGGCTTTAAATTTTAATTGTGAAAGCGTTAGACTCAGGGTAGGATGTCTAAGTAAAAAATAAATTATTAGAAAAACAAACAGTTACCACTAAAAATCAACTCCTAAGACAGGAAAACTCCCAAGATGGGTGACTTCTAAGACAGGTTATACTGTTTGCGGATTTATTTTCATATATAAGAATTTACTCTATAGATAGAAAATTTTATATGAAGAATATATACTTGATACAATATATTACATTTATTAAAGAACTTCGCGTATAAAAAGACTACATGATTATGTTTTATAATCTTCGAAAGAATTTAAAATGCACGCAGGATGCAATTTTAAAAATATAATATGTCGGTATTTTTACTTTCTAGACGAAAAAAGGTTAATATTCAATGTTGTCATAGCTACTGCTGCCCCCTGGAGGGAGGTAGAAAACCGTCGTCTGCAGCTATAAATATTAATGGCACATTGTATCATCCAATTTACATAAGCTGTTAACAGCCGAGGACCTTTTTAACAGGGTTCGCTTCTTCTGTTATTCAATTGCCTCCTTGGAATATTGTATTTTGGATAAGATTCGAGGGAGGACGACCTGGTAATGGCCTCTTTAGTTCTTCTGCTCACTTTTAAAAATGTCGTCTGCTTTTATTTAGTCGTTTCATATATGTAAGAGAGTACAGTGAACTTTCACCTTTTTATTTTAAATATATTATTACAGTAGATTCTTGACTTAAGAATAAGCAATGGGATCAGAATTCTTTGGTCTTGGAATACGATTTACCCTTAAATTTCTATATTTTATTAGCACTATATTAAAATGACCTTCTTTCCTCATACAAATCCTTTGCTTTAATTTTTTCAAGTTCCCGGCGTCAATTCGTGGAATTATCTCACTAGGCCAAACTTCACTAATCAGTTTTGAGCCCTCGATATATTTTACCGCAGCTTCAGGAACTCTTTTATGTGTCAATTTTGGTAAATGTTGAGCTTTCTCACAAAATATGTTTTGGACATTAGAGCCCATTTAACCTAATTTCATTGTGAACTACATATGGCGATATGTTTTCCTGAATAGTATTCTTTCAAATCCTCTTTAAAGTTCACTGGAGTTTTTATCAATACCAGAACACACAACAGATATAAAACAACCTCCAATAAACTATATTTACCCCAACTACACATGATACAGGCCATTAGAGTAGGTAGCTAGTGACTGCCTGTGACTATATATGCACCACATATCTATACAATGTGAAAATATAGTGCAAATGTAATATTGTACTGGGATAAGGAGATGCCTTTTTCCTAATATCTATACAAGTTGCTTAATTTGTTTTTTTTTAATTACAAGGTTCATTGAAACCCAGTTTGATTTCTTGCATTCTACGGTGGAATTGGAGATGTTAAAGAATCAAGAACTAATTGAAGAAATTTTTAAAAATGTTTTTAATATGCGGGATTCAATTCCCCGGGTCCTGGGAAACCGGTAATATATACCTCCATCCCTACCACAAGCTATATATGGGCAAACAAAGAGAGATATGTATTCATTTTTGTCAGAATGATAGCGGTGAAAAAACAAGAAGTTCTCAGTTTGTAAAAAGAAATGTTAATAATAAATACCAAATAAATAATGATGGAACTTTTACCAGGAGGTAAGTTGATCTTAAATAGAAAATGTTTCTCCTATCTAGCCTTGTCAATTCAGAATGCCACCTATAGTCCAACCCCACCAGCGAGTGCAAGTAACCAAACGGGGCTCTGGCATATTTGTAAGTGCAAAGTCGAACTGCTTACATGTGTATAAACATGTGGTGCACTTACAGTAAAAGCAGTCGCCTACTTCTACCCACCATGATTATCATGGCCTGTACCACGTGTACTAGGGATAAGCAAAAAAGAATGTCACCTGGAGATCGTGCTATGGACCTTGTCAGTGGGACTTGGATTTCTTGAAAGGTCTGGCGAGGGAGTCAAGAAATCTTACAGGAGGTGTTTGACTGATAGAGTGGCTCGGTCAATTCTATGGCCGGAATATAGTTATTTATATATGATCTAGATTGTGCTTGGTGAACGACACGTGAAACAATAAATTTGAACTCGATTGGCCATATATTTGTTTTGTCAATATATAACCGTCCATTGGGTAATATGGAAATCGTTTGATTTCTCTCGACTACCACATCTTCTAAAAACATCATATAAAACATATAATGTGTATCGCCTCTTCTCTTTCTTTAACTTCGTACCTATTGGTCTTTTTCCGACTCTTCCTAGAATTTATTCTCTGATTGTAAATGTTATCTATCCGTTCAAAGAGCCTTTATACTTCTCCAAATCCACACATATGTAAATATATAAAACGTGTACGAGGTGTGTTCAAAAGGTATCGCGACTTTTGAATTTTCGCGGGTTACGTATATTCGAATTTCGATCTTTTCGTGGCTTTATGTTGGTACTCATGTCTCTCATTTATGCCGACAAGCTCGGCCATTTTGAATGTTCACTTAATTGTTGACAGCTGCTTTGATTGCAGGTGTTTTGGATCGTCCTCGATTTTTACCTATTAAACAAAATGGATCAAAGAACCTGTATCAAATTTTGTGTGAAAAACGAATTTAAGTGCGCGGATGCATTCCGAATGTTGACTGTGGCATACGGAGAAGCTACCTTGGACCGAAGCAGCGTTTATCGGTGGTACAAAATGTTCTCAGAAGGCCGAGAAGATGTGAACGACGAAGAGCGTGCCGAACGCCCGAACACTTCAACAACAGACGAAAAAATTAATGAAGTGGAGAAAATGATATTGGCTAATCGTCGAATCACCGTTAGAGAAGTTGCTAAGGACATAAACATATCGATTGGCTCGTGCCATTCGATTTTTATCAATGATTTGGGTATGAGACGGGTCGCCGCGAAATTCGTACCAAAATTGCTCAATTGCGACCAAAAACAGCATCGCATGAACATTGCTAATGAGATGTTGGACTCTGTCCGCGATGACCCAAACCTGGCACGTGATTTTTATTGACGTTCAGTCATTTCTCTCTTTTAACCTTTTCTATGCGCTTTTAAACAGATTATTACCCGGAAAATAAATGTTATTCTTTATAATTAAGCGAATGCTATGAATATTTTCTAAGTATTTTTTTACGTACAATTTTTAAATATATCTCTGGATAATAATTATTAATATTTTTCAAGATTTTTTTAAAATTTAATAAATAGGTTCTCTCTAAATAAGCGATAAATATTCTACGAATATATATTTGTGTGAAGCCATTTCTTTCGATACTCTCTATCGATTCGAAATCGTGCTGGAACAAATGCAACGGTATGTACGGACCATTCTGACATATTTTGTGTTGCATGCAATGTTGCATATTGGTTATGGAAGGTTGCCGGTTACTTACTCGGTGGCATCCGTCTCGAGGTCGTCTGATGCAGACGATACCACCGTCAGCAAGGCGAGACAGACGAACCACCTCGCCACCGCCATCATCGTCGCACTGAGTCTCACCGCACATGCGCACTACCTGTTTCCGGTTCAGTCGTCTGTATCCCCGGGGATATACAGCTTCGTCTGCACAATTTTAGCCCCATACTTCTGCTTTTTTTTTAATAGTTCGTTTTTTTTATGATTTTAAATGTTATTTTTTGTTTTCTAGTGATTCATTTAATAGATTGTTTGGGCGTTCTGTGGGAGAGAATGTGCTGGAACGACTCGGGGCTCCGCCGATCCCATAGATTCTCCTGGCCAGAGTGAACCATTCCGACGGGCTGCTGGGTGTTACAATCAGCAGGAGATTGCGACTGTAGGAGGGCATTCCTTGAGTGAGAGCATTGATCATTTCCTTGCGGTCGATGTTGGCCTTGTTCGTCACAGCTGCTGTTTTGGAATTCCGGGGACCTCTCCAGCTCCCTTAAGAACGATTCCGCCGAACTTGATCCGTCAAATCTGGCTGCGGTAGTGGGCGCGTCCCGCTCTAGTCTTCTCATCATCGCTGTTATTGCGTCTATCACCGACTTATTCTCTTGAGCTAACTCGGCCTCCTTCTGGCCTTCTTGTCTTTTTGCCTTGCCCATGCTCTTGAGGTTCCTTCTCCTGTCGACTCTTAGCTGTCGTGGTCAAATGAAAAGGCGCAACCGTTATGCCAAGCGAACAGCGCACACAGCGATGTCTGCCACCTTTATTTTTTTGTACAGTTTTTATAGATGGATGAATTTGCATATTTACATTTTAACACAAGCTAAACATATTTACATACTTCTTTTGACGAAAATAAATTATATATCTTTTGGCATTAATTATACAAATTATGCCATATATATAAGGAAACTATGTACATAGAGAGAAAGTGATTCCACCTCAATTTCTCTTAATAAAAATGGCAGAGTATCACCGAAACCTATGATTTAAAAATAATAAAAATAAATGTTGCTCGATGCAACAATATTTTTGCCAACTCTACTATTGTGTAGGTATGCATTAAATGAAATACGACGAGCAAAAAAAAATCGTAGCAAATTTTCATTACAGCGCTATTCTGGCGCTTAGCTAAAATCATACTATAATGGCGTAAATTATACGGGCAATTAAAAATAGAATTTATGACCGAGGAAAACAAGAGAGGGGAAACGCAATATGCGGGAAAACGTTATATATGTGCAAGCATAAGCTTCCATCAAAACATTACTTTAAGGCGCTCATCCGAAGAAGTGCCTCATACCCAGAAGCGACCAGGAGGATCTCCCTCCACCCCGCCTACACCATGCAAGCACTGCCAAGGGCCCCACTGGAACAATCAGTGCCCACAACGGTCCACCTTGCCTGGACAGCTTACCGATCATCATCGACTATCGACACCGCCGCGGTATTTTCATGACCCAAGAGACAGCGCTACCAAGTAACCAGAAGTACAATCCACACGCCATTAATGGCGTAGGTACCCTGACTCTCAAGTTGCTACTAGCCAACCATTTATGTTCATTTCTAATAGATACTGGCGCTAATATTAATATTATTTGTTTAAAACAATTCAAAACATTAGGAACTAAAATATTACATTTAAATAATGATGTTACAATTAGGACTTCGTCTCATAATATCCTACCTGTGGGATTTGCATTTATTTTGGTTACTTTAGGATCCATTAAAGAACACTTGTTATTTTATATAATAGATAATCATCTACCATTTGGCATTTTTTCTTTAAACTCATTAAAGATATTCCGATTAACTATTGATTTCTTTTCAAAGAGAATATATCAGGATAATACCATGTTAGCACAGTCACAATACTGTTTGAAGGATTATTTTACGCCATCATTAAAAAACTTTACAATTCAACCCGACCCTAATAACCATACCATGCCCCACACCACTCAATCTTTTCTTCATGACAACCTTAATAGTTCCACAAATGTAGAAAATTATATAGCTGCACATCTTCATCTAATAAATGAATGTAAAAATCCTATTAGAGAAAATATTGGTTTGTTTCCTATCGATAAGTTTTCAGTACCTGCTTTAAATATCGACCCGGTTAAAATTATACCTAACAGTGATTAGATTATAACACTAAGACCATATAGAATACCATATAGCGATTACTCTGAAATAAAATATCAAATAGAGAAAATGTTAGAAAATGAAATAATAGAACCATCGAATAGCCCATATGCCGCTCCCGTAACACTTGCCAGAAAAAGGGATGGCTCGAAACGTTTTTGCGTAGATTTTAGAAAACTTAAAGAATTAATGTCTGTAGATAACTATCCCATACCACTAATAGAAACAGTACTAGATCAATTATCTAACTCCAAATACTTTTCCACCATAGATATAACCTCCGCCTTCTGGCAAATTCCGATCCATCCAGAATCTAGGCCCCTACTTTCATTTGTAACCCACCTGGGGCAATACCATTTTAATAGACTACCATTTGGTCTCAAATTAAGTCCCCAAATATTCGAAAGGCAGTTAAATCAATTGATACAGAAACACAAATTAACATTTACTAATAATTATTTTGATGACTTCATAATCCATTCTAACAGTTTAGAGCAGGGGTGGCGAACGTGCCGCCTTAAGGCCGCATGTGGCCTTTTCTTGCCCAAGTTGTGGCCTTTTCATAAATTCAAAATTATAATTTTTGTTTCGCAGTTTTCAATTACTTTCATTATTTTATTAAAAATATCTAATGCGAATTTAATATATTATATAATATAGTAAATGTAAGTATTTAAATTTCTAAAAGTAATTCAAGTGTCGTGCTAAAAATGAAGTGCATAACTATACCACTATATCGGCAGCGCCGATTTGCGGTCAACACTAGTACTAAAGCTAAACGTAACGTCCAAGTAACGTCGAGGCAACAAAACTATATTACAACTTAAAAATGAAAAGCTTCACCGGCAACAAACTTTCAATAAGTTCTTTCAACAAAATAATAATGCCACGGAAGCAACATACAAAGTAGCGTACATTCTTGTAAAACGGAGAAAACCATTTAGCGACGTTGAAATGATAAAAGAATGTATTGTGGAAGTGGTCAAATGCTTACATCCAGAAAAAGTAGATAAATACAAACAATTACCTCTTTCAAGAGGAACCATCACCGAACGACAACACGAATTAGCTACAAATATAAAACAACATTTCTGCAAGATTATTAAAGAAGAAAATATATATTTCTCTATAGCATTGGATGAATCCACAGACAATACCGATCCAGCACAGGTTCTATTTTTTATTCGAGCTATTACTGAGGATTTTCGATGTTTTGAAGAGTTGCTTGCGTTAGGAACACGAGGGAGGACACGAGGAATAGACATCTTGAAGAAGTTCAAAATAAAAATTTGCAAAGCAGGGTTAAATATAAATAATTTAGTAAGTATGTGTACCGATGGTGCACCAGCCATGGTAGGAAAGCGAGAAGGTTTCATTTCGTTATTAAAAAAAATAATATGCTAATTTAGAAAACGTGATTTCTTTTCATTTTATTTTGCACCAACAAAACTTATGTGCTAAGTCGGCTAGTTTGAACGATACTTTAGAAAAAATAGATTGGTATTGTAAATTTTATTCGATCAAATTCAATGCCTCATCGTCAATTTCGAGATATAATAATGTCAGATAATGACACATTCAATGGCGACTTACCATATCATAGAAAAATACGTTGGTTATCAAGAGGACAAGTTTTGCTAAAAATATTCACCCTGCGTCAACAAATAATTAAATTTTTTGAAGAACAAAAGAAATATTGCGATTCATCAGATAAATAATTTTGTAGAAATGCTGCCTTTTTATGTGACATGACAATGAAGCAAAATGAATTGAATTTAAACTTGCAGGGAAAAACAAATATATATACGAAATGTGGCAAAAAATTCAAGCTTTTCGAAAAAA
This sequence comes from Cordylochernes scorpioides, assembly GCA_030710605.1. Lineage (NCBI taxonomy): Eukaryota > Metazoa > Arthropoda > Arachnida > Pseudoscorpiones > Chernetidae > Cordylochernes > Cordylochernes scorpioides. The sequence continues at coordinate 17,170,115 of CP092867.1, read as the reverse complement.
ACTTTTATTCTTTAAATCTTTACTAGGTGTGTCGATTAGAAATTTCTAAAAAACATTTCCCACAGTTATCGGAGATTATGATGGAGCAAAATTATTTCCCTCAAAATTTGGATGAGTATGTTTCTGTTTTGGATATATTAATTGTAGAATATAATAATAGGTTCTCAGATTTTGAAAAACATGTTCTCACACTTAAATTAACTTTCGAACCACACCTTGTTGATATCGACGTAGCGTCCAAAGAATATCAAATGGAATTATTTGAGATAGGAGAAGATAATATCTTTAAATCACAATTCGATTTAAAAAAAAAAGAAATATTGCGATTTATCAGATGAAGAATTTTGTAGAAATGCTGCCTTTTTATGTGACATGACAATGAAGCAAAATGAATTGAATTTAAAATTGCAGGGAAAAACTAAATATATATACGAAATGTGGCAAAAAATTCAAGCTTTTCGAAAAAAACTTTTATTCTTTAAATCTTTACTAGGTCGATTAGAAATTAAATTAGAAAATAAAAAGACTGCAGTTATTTATCCTCGTCTAAAACAACACGCACGAAGAATTATTTCATGTTTTGGAACTACATATTGCTGCGAGGCAAAATTTTCATACATGACTCAAATTAAAACCCGCTTAAGAAGTCAAATAAGTGATGTTCATTTGGAAGATCAACTTAAATTACGTACCACGTCAATTGAACCAAATATTTCTTTTTTGTCATCCAATAAACAACCAGAAAAATCCCATTACATTTTCTGGATTGTAAAATTAGATGTCAATTTTTTTGGAATTTATTAATTGTATGTCATTTGAAAAAATAAACTATTTAATTGCAAAGAAAATTATGTATTTTAATTTTGTATATAAATCCCTTTAATCAAATCGTACATATATATAAATGAAAAAACAATAGAAAAAATAAAAGATAAGTGGGTCAGGTGTTGATATTAAAAATAAAAAAGGCATCTCCTGACCACGAGCACATGTGCTTTTTAGATGGCAGAGCACCATCTAGTGGAGCAAAAATAAAATAAACGTTTATTTAGCTTGCTCTGTGATATTTGGCCAACCCAATTTCTTGATTTATCAAGAAAAGCCATCCACGAACGCGTTTCGCGCTGTTGGCGCTCGTCAGCGTGGAGAAGGCTGTTACCTTAAATACCCATTTTCTGATTTCTCGGGAAGCCATTGGGACCAAAAATCTTTTTTGGTCGCAGTGGTTACAGCCTTCTCCACGCTGACGAGCGCCAACAGCGCGAAACGCGTTCGTGGATGGCTTTTCTTGATAAATCAAGAAATTGGGTTGGCCAAATATCACGGAGCAAGCTAAATAAACGTTTAGTTTATTTTTGCTCTACTAGATGGCGCTCTGCCATCTAAAAAGCACATGTGCTCGTGGTCAGGAGATGCCTTTTTTATTTTTAATATATATATGGATGCGGCCTTCTCAAAAATGGTAAAATGAAAATTGGCCTTCTAATATAAAAAGGTTCGCCACCCCTGGTTTAGAGGAACACTTAGGAAACGTACTGGAATTTTTTCATTTTTGTAAATTAGAAAATATAAAATTAAATCTTATAAATGGCGGTTTTTCAGGACATCTATTGACTACCTGGGATATAAGATTAGTTCAGGTACTTGCACTCCACTTGTTAGGAATATAGATGTAATTAATGCCATAAAACTCCCTACTAACGTAAACACCTTGCAATCATTCCCCTAGGCGCCATTAATGTTTACAATAAATTCATTCCAGATTATGCGCGCATTAGAAATTCTCTAAATCAACTTTTGAAAAAGAACGTTAAATGGGAATGGACGTAAGACTGTCAAAAGGCGTTTGACAAACTCAAACAGCTACTTTCATCAGGGCCCATTCTACATCTTTATAAATCAGATTTGTCCTTTCAAGTGTACTCTGATGCATCTTTGCAAGGGATAGGAGGAGTACTGAAACAGCTCCATCCAGATGGAAACTCATATCCAAAACAATATCATAGTCGCACACTGCGCAAATACGAGCGCAATTATACCATCACAGAATTAGAGTGTCTGGCCATAATTGAAACAGTAGATCGTTTCAAGGTCTATCTGGCGGGAAAATGTTTTACTATTTTCACCGATGGCTTAAAACTTCAAAAATCCGACAGGAAGACTCACACACACACACAAAAGACTTTATTAAGACACACTGGTCTTATAGAGGATTCTCCCCGAGATTACAAGAGAGATAGGCCTGTGAAAGTGGGGAATATACAGAATAAGAAAAATATTACGTAGGTATGATATATACATACACATACATGTAGTAAACCCGATGTGGAATGTGCTGGGTGCAGTCGTGGTAGTGGGTGCGTGATGGGATTTCCACACTGGGACAACAAGGAGACAGAGGCAGGTCTAGCTGGTAATTCCAAGAGGAAGGTAGACCACGGACGAAGACAGCGGACCCGGACGCCACGGATGCCCTACATCGCGGTGAGGGGTGAGACCGACTGTAACGGGGTCGCTCTGGAAACAGCTACTGAACTCTCTGTCTATCAAACTAACTATCTATCTAACTCTCCAACTATCTGACTGACGAAACTTTCCAACGACCCCTATATATAGTAACTCTCAGCCGTCTACCTGGCCTTGAATCTCATTGGCTGCTGGTCAAGCTGTTTGTTTGCTCAGGCGTAACGGCGCGCCTCGGTGTCTAGCCTTTCATCTTAGGTTTTGGTTTCTATAGATTGGTTTTGGTTGCAATAGTTTGACCTTGGCCGGCCACCGGATCTACCTCCCTCTTTGCTTTATTTGTTATCCATCTTACAAGGTTGATACATAGTTATATAGGGATGGGATTACAATAAACATCAAAAATATACTACAGAATGTGTCCCCGGTGATGAAGGTTTGGTTGGGGGAATGACATGTAATGAATGATGACCTAAACAAACCTATAATATAAAAAAATAAATAATTTGCATACAAATTAGTTAAAATTACTAAAAGGTTACAAGTTAAACAGAGAAAGATGTTGTAATTGTGGTGTATCAATGAAATATAAAACAAGGTTATAAAAATAAAAAGGTTCAAAATGAATGATAAAAGATTAAGGGAAAGTATATAATGCAAAATGGTAAATATGGTAAAATGATTCGTATAAGTAAAAATATCTTATTGCATAAAACATGAGCGGAGAAAAAGTTAGTTTATTGGTTGAACATATAATGTGACGCTAAGGTTGAAAAAGGGAAAGCGGGTATCTGAGCATTTTTCTGCAAAGTTGTATCCCAAGCATTCTGCAATGCAATGCGAACTTGTTTAAGTGAGGCATTGTTTTCATTAACAGAAGGCACAAGATATTCCGTCTGCATCATTAGCTCAGATAGTGAAAAGAAGTGGGAAGATTGATGGGGTAAGAGGGAGAGGTAAGAGGGATTCCTGTTGTCCAAAATGATTGTGCCCGGTTGAATGATGAAAAAAAAATTGAAAAGTTGAAAAATGGTGAATTGAAATGATGAGTCGGGCGATGAGAAAAAAAAATTTAAAAAAATCACGCTGGATATCCTGAACTCATTATGGGGAATTCGTATAACGAGGAAGGATTGTTCCAGTCGGATTAATCAATGAAAAAAAAACAAAAATGTTTGACGAACTGGAATCCCTTGGAAGGTTGGAGGTCTGAAGGATGCGGAAGAGGAGAGGTGGGTGTAAGAGATTTATTGTTGTCATTTTTGATTGTGTCCGGCTTGGGTGGTGAAAAAAAAGTTGAAAGATGAAAAAAATGATGAGCCGGACGATGAGAGAAAAAAAAAATCTAACTAGGTCTCCTGAGCTCACTGTTGGGAAATGTACAGCAAGGAAGGTTATTCTAGTTAGGTTAATCAATAAAAAAAAAAGAAAATGGCTGACGAACAATAAACTCTTGATGGCTGTAAAAGGTTGGGAGGAAAGGTTCATGGGATAGAGTTAGAGGCTGTAAGGGAAGCGTCAAAAAAACATTTTGAAAATCTATTAACAAAGATAAAATGATAAATGTTTTATCTGTTAAGAAATATTAAAAATATTGTTAGGTGTAGGTTTTTTAAAATGGTGCCTAAAATAGTTGAAGTTGTAATATGCTAGGTCTAAACATGATGAGAAAAAGAGAAAGACAAGAAAAATTAAAGGTAAAAATATATAAAGGGTTGATTGGTAATTGAAGACATTAATAAACAAAATGATATCGATTAATAGTGAAATGTCTTATCCACATCGGTAAGTAAAAAAAAAAGTCCAAAACCACAAAACTGGGTAAATTGTAAGTCTATTTACAATGAAAGAAAAGTCAAAAGAAAAAAAAATATTCGTTCCTGAAAAAAGGGAACATTTTTACACACAGTGTTTAGTTGTAGGTGTAGGATTAATGATGTCCTTCTAGTTTGGCCTATGGGGAGGCGATGTGGCCCTATGTCGCTTTGGTCCAGTCTGAGAAGTTGGTCTTTTTTTTATTCCTAACGAGAGCCGGTAATGTAATGCATGTTCGTAATAAGGTATACCCAAGTCCTATAATTGAATGCTTGACAGACACTAGTGTCGAAGATTGGAATTGATGTGCACAATCTAGAAAAGTGTGAGATAAAAATGTGTGTTTAAACAGGTGATACTCAGGTGGTGCGAGAAAATCGAGCTTGTACAGCCTTGTGTAGCGATGATTAGGTTTATAAAAATTATAAAATAATGAATTTACGAAATTTTTTAAGAGAAAAGGTTATGGCATGGGTACAAAATTCGGTAGAGTTTCGTAATTAACAATATAACACAGGCAGGAATGAAATGCAATGGGATATGGAAATTTTATGGTATGTTATTTAGTTTTCGCATTTTACATTTATTTTTGTTTTGGTAATTGTGGGAAATAGGGGAGGCACATTTTGAGATGGGATGATTTAAAATTGATATTTAAAAAAAATACAATTCAAGGACTATTTTAAAACTTTTAAATATTGAGAAATAAAAATTTGAATAGTAATAGGTAAAGTAAAAAAAAGAGCGTAATAAATTTAATTATTAATATTATGGCTATAAATAAGGTATTAAAAAAAACACAAAAATAAGTTTAGAAAATATGATTCGAGTAATTAAAATACAATATGATTTTTTTAATGTAAAATTGAAATTAATGAATTGAAATTTAAAAGTTGCGTAAAAAAAGTAAAAATTGGTAAATGAGTGTGTACAAGGTTTAAAATTTGAATTGAAATGCTATAAAAATGTAAAATAATGAACTTGATGGATTTATAAAAATAATGTTATTGCTATTAAAATGGTATCGAATAATTAATTCAGAACAAACAGAGATAGTGTTACATTAAATAGTTCTGTAGAGAAAATTCTCCTACCAGATGGATGTCTTGAATGGGGCTGGTGGAGTGGGCTGCGATGAGGCTTGGTGGTCACTTTTTGCGATGGTTGCCATGGGACATCGTCGATGTTGGTTGGCGGGGCAATGCCAGGATTTCTCGATGAATCTTGTCTGCCTGTTCGAGCTGATGGAGGAAGATGCTCGCGGCGCAGGAGATGTGGATGGGGGCGATGATGACCTCCTCGGTGCGAGGCGCAGCAAGTCCTCGCATGGCGTCTTTTAGGCGGCTTATTAGGTCTTCGCAGTGGGGCTGCATGTTGGTGAGGGCATCCGCGAAGTACTCGTTTCCGGCCTCGTCATCCTCTGCATGTCGTTGTCCTCAGTCATCCTGTCGACTTTATCGGGTTCTGTAGTAAACCCGATGTGGAATGTGCTGGGTGCAGTCGTGGTAGTGGGTGCGTGATGGGATTTCCACACTGGGACAACAAGGAGACAGAGGCAGGTCTAGCTGGTAATTCCAAGAGGAAGGTAGACCACGGACGAAGACAGCGGACCCGGACGCCACGGATGCCCTACATCGCGGTGAGGGGTGAGACCGACTGTAACGGGGTCGCTCTGGAAACAGCTACTGAACTCTCTGTCTATCAAACTAACTATCTATCTAACTCTCCAACTATCTGACTGACGAAACTTTCCAACGACCCCTATATATAGTAACTCTCAGCCGTCTACCTGGCCTTGAATCTCATTGGCTGCTGGTCAAGCTGTTTGTTTGCTCAGGCGTAACGGCGCGCCTCGGTGTCTAGCCTTTCATCTTAGGTTTTGGTTTCTATAGATTGGTTTTGGTTGCAATAGTTTGACCTTGGCCGGCCACCGGATCTACCTCCCTCTTTGCTTTATTTGTTATCCATCTTACAAGGTTGATACATAGTTATATAGGGATGGGATTACAATAAACATCAAAAATATACTACATACATATATACAACATAACAACAAAAGTTCCCATTAAGACCCAAAGTCTTACAAAAGACTCGACTGCAGGATGCAAGAAGCAAAGAGATAAAGAAGTGAACAAAAAAAGTAATTTAAAATATATATATATATGCACATACATACACATATACACATTCACTCAATTCAAGGTAACAGTAACGATGCCTTTTTATTCACTGCCTTGTAAAACCCACATAGATCCAGTGAAAACTTTCTATCTGTTATGTAGTTTGTTAAGATATCCTCAACTGTGTCCTGGAATCTATTATCCTGTTTCGAAATAAACGTTTTTCTTTCATCTGAAATACTTGTACAGTGGAAAAAATAGTGAGATATTTCGGAGTTCATTTTCTGCTTACAGAACTTACATAACAGTTCCGCTTCTCCGAAAATGTTCTTGTGATTTTCCCGAAAGAATGTGCAAAGTACTCGCAGTTGGGCAATAACCCTTCGAGTGTGGCAAAGGCTAACAATGGTCGAGAATCGGGGTGTATCGGGACCTACCAATACGCAGAGGATATGTCGGCCGTGGAGAAATACTTGGCCTGTGCGAGGCGGTCGAGAATATCCTCGATTCTCGGGAGGGGGTGGACATCAGAGCTAATTAGCTCGTTCACCTTTCTATAATCGATACAAAACCGTTTGGTCTTGTCGCGCTTAGTGACGAGTGTGACAGGGCTCGAGAAAGGTGAAAAAGATTGCTCTATAATGCCATTCTCTAGCATTTGTTGGACTTGATTGCGGATTTCTTGTTGGTCACATATCGGAACACAATATGGCCGTATGGTAATTATTTTGTCGGAATTCGTGGGTATTTTTACTGGTGGAATCCTTAAGCAGGGTACGTTGAATTTGTTCTGTGTGAAGATGTGATTGTATCTTTGTAACAGTGTTATGAACTGGGGTGGATAGAGAGGATGGTTTGTCGTGTTGTAGCATGTATGTGGAAAAGGGTTTTGTTGCGTCTTAGTGTGAGTGTCGAGTTCGTCGCGTTGGTGGGTCACGTGACAGTTGTGTGATGACGTGTGATCACCTATGTGCTCGTATACGAGTTGTTCTGCTGTATGGACATATTTTGGGCATTGTGGTTACAAGTTGAAGCCGTTGTGGATTTGTTATTTGAGGGCATGAAAAAAAGGCAATTGGCCTTAGTGAAAAAGTTGTGTGGCTCTTGTCTAGATTGGTGGCATGTAGGTAATTGTGGGTTGATCAATGAATGCACGCAATGGTTGTCATAGGCGGAAGGTTTGGGTGCAGGGCTTGTTCTTTGGAACATCGCCTGACATTGCCAGTACGTGCATACATTTGGTACATGGTTAAAATGCTAGGTAGGGGTAGACAATGGGGCGCCCAGCTGGAATATAGTGCAATTATTAAAATCGATTGCCAATTTAAACTGGTGGAGGCTATTAAGGCTAAGAATTCCAAATGGCAACGGTGCGTCTACCACGTGGAAATTCTCCCTTCGGGATATTTGGCCTTTTGTCAGAGGGAGAGACAGTTTACCTATTGTTTTTGCAAAACCATTCAGGGTTTGGAGATCCAGTGAATGCCCTTTAAGGGTTAAATTAGGCAGGTGAGTTTTTAACATATTGTAGAGATTATATGGCACTATATTCAGGCTGGCGCCTGTGTCAATTAAAAAGGGGCATGGTATATTAGGGGCTAGAAATAGTTTCACAGTCAGTTGGGTTAAGCTAAAGGGTTGGGAGCCTACCTCAGTCTCGAAAATTCTGCTCTGCTGGAGTGTCTCTGGCTTGAGATGGTTGCTTGGGACTCGGGACTGGTTGACTTGGGACCGTTTGCACTGTCCTTGCACTCGGATATCGGTTTTGGACCGTTTGCACTGTCCTTTCTTTTTCTTGTGTCGTCGGGACTGGTCTATGCCGGCATTCGCTGTGCCAGTGCCGCGCGCCGCAGAACTTACAGTTGGACGGCGGAGGAGGCGCATTTCATGCACCTGTGCGTCGGGGTGTGTTGTGGTATGGACCCGACATTGTGGGCGGTTGTTCCTCTCTGGGTCGCGTTGTCGGTACACTGGGTCCGTGGATCCGCTGGGCTAGTCGGAACCACTCTCCTAGGTTCTCGGGAGGCACTACGCGGACTAGGTGCTGGTCGGAGAATGGCAACCCTTCTGTCAGCGTCTCGAGGATCACCTCCTGTGGGAGTCCTAGTTGTAAGCCCATGGCGGGTTTCTCCCGGTAGTAGGTCTCCAGGTCTGCTTGTCCAGTAAGCTTCATGGCGAAATATTTCGCGAAGGACGCTTCGCTGGACTCAGGATAGAGGTCCAAGAGGATTTGTCTCACCTGGAAATAGTTCCGGTCGGCCAGCCGAAGTTTCCTGAAAAGTTCCAGGGGTTGCCGCGCCAGGTAGCTCGGTAGACGGAGTAATTTTTCGCTGTCGTCTATGGGGGTGTCTTCCATTTTCCGGTCGAATGCTTGGAAAAACTGGTGCGCACTGTACGTTCCATCGAAGGGTGAAAGCGTCGCCGCCGCTCCATCAGAAACCTTGGCCTGGGTGAGGAGCGCCGTGAGTCGTAACAGTACGTTACCGTCGTTTCCCCACTAGACGTCGCTTCGTTTTCTCCCGGTTGCTTGTCGTCAATTTTGATTTGTGTCGCACTCTGGTTACTTTCCTCCATATCCTGTCGACTATCTATCGCAATATCGTTACGAAATCCTTTAATGTGGGTTGATAATTGGTTTGATTGGTTTGAGCGCAGTCGTTTTTGAGGGAAGTGAAGCATACAGGGGAAATAATCAAGAGTACACAATTGGTGGTTGAAATAAAGGCAACTGAATCGAGGGAGAGGAGGGCTTGAGAGGTTGAGCGGATTAATTATTGACTATTCAATTACATGATGGAATATTTGACTTATCTGATAGGTTGAGGCGATGAGAATGACTAAGGTTCCGGATGCTAACTCGCTGGTGTCCAGCTCCTAACTCTAGGTGCTACCTCGGTGGTGTCCAGCTAACTACTGACAATTTTAAGTACTCGATTTAAGAAGAAAGCTCTTCTTCCTTCTCATTGGTTGACCTGCGTTACGTGGAAGTTCGCTATAGGCTCGAAGCTAAAATAGCTGCTCTGTGATTGGCCCTTTCTAACTCTTTGTTTTTGGACTTGTCCTGACTTGACCAGGAAGTGCCAGGTTCTTGAACTCAAATTTTACGAGTTCCGGGATAATAAACCCTGCTATTTGATCGTTCTCTCTCTAGGCCTTCTATCTCTCCAGATTTGTTAAGCCTTGTTCTTTATTGAAATTCAAAGCATACATTATACACATTGGATCGGGTTTGCATCTAGCTATGCACAAATTATGACATATACATATACCTTGATGTTTGTTTACATATATATAAATAAACCAAAAGGGTCTCAAATAAAAAAAGGGAAGGAAGAAAGACAATTAATAATATGTAAATTATGGATGTTTTATTTGAATCCAATGATATATTTTTGCACACAAATATAATACATAAAATATGATGTTGGCCTAAGTAAATTGTCTAATAAATAAAAAAAAACTATACTAACCAGAAAAAAAGTATAAATCTTAACTTCCTATTGATGACTTAAAAAAAATATTTTTTTTTACTTACATTTGCAGTTGTTCCCATTGTGGGGGGGGGGGGGGGGGGGGCTTTGGCCCAAGGCCCCTGTTGTCCTCTCCTTGACTGCCCTAAGACTGACTGGTCACTGACTGTCCTCTCCCAGGGTGACCAAAAAATTATAACAGAAAAATAATAAAAAAAAAAAAATCTTTGACTGGTCACCCTCTGTGATAGGTCAAAAATAATAATAATATACCTAGGTGAAATATATATATAATTTATATATATATATACTGAAATAAAATCTGAAATTATATCCCCATTACAAATTAATTAGATAATTCATGAGATTTATCTAAATTAATATATTCTAATTTAGAAAAAAAAATAATTTATCAATTCCCATGAATCATAAAACCAATTTGTAAAGATGATTTTAAATTTATTTAATAAATAATTCAGATTAATTATTTCGAATCTACTCCTACTATTAAACAAAAAATTGCCTAGGCCAACACATGAAAAAAAATATATATATAAGAACAAATAAGGCATGCGTTAGAAATTTGTATGTTGTAATTTGACGTTCCTCAGGCCTTTAAAAGGTTCTCCTCAGGCTGTAGGATGCATAAGCCTCTGGATTTCAGGCCACATGATAGGTCATCGCATGATGTGCCAGTGTTCTGCAGAATCCGGCCAGGGGCATCCTGCACATCCAACATCCAGCCGAGAACTCTGTTTCCTTAAATTCACTCATGTTTTCATTGTTGGGTCTGAGTCCAAAATGGACCAAACATATGTACTCCTGGTCCAGCCCAAACGGCTCTAATTGCGGAGATAATTCTAGCGCTAGACCAAGCACCTCAGGTCAGTCTCTGTTGGGTAAAGGGCCACAGTGGAGTTGCAGGCAATGAACTGGCTGACCAGGCAGCAAAGAGTGCCGCATTCTCTAACCTGGAACAATCCTACTCCATCCTTCCCCAAAGCTTTGCCCGCAGCCGTGCCCATTCATCTGCTATGGAAGCTTGGACCTTAGTCTACACCCAGGATTGCCATAACAGAAAACTAAAGAGATTTGCGACCTCCCCAATCCGCCTTAGGTCATTCCTGTCCAAAATACGTCTTGGGATGGCCACCACTACCATCCTTACCTGTCACGGCCACGTTCTGGCAGATCTAGCGCTCTGGCATAGAGATCTAGATCCAACATGTCCTCACTGCCGGGAAGAGTCACAGACTGTAGACCACCTCCTCTTCTCCTGTCCAGCTTTTATGCTACACAGGCTACAGACAGCCCTTGTTGGAAATGATTCAGGAAGACGGCTCTAGATGGCGCGCGCCAAGGGATGCGCCACAGAGTCCGTCCACGTGACCTTATACGACTATAAAAGCCGGAGAAAAAGGTATGAGATCGGGGAGGGGGTGAATAGAGGGCGTAGTAGCGCAAAGGTTTAGTAGGGTAAGAAGATTAGAGTGCCAGAGCCTGGGAGTCAGGGAGCTCGAGCTCAAGTGAAAAGGCAAGAGAAGTTTATAAGAGGCCTGAAGATAAAGTTAAAGTAAAAGAAGATAAAGTTGAAGAATAATTAAAGGTAAAGAAGATAAGGTCAAAGAGGAATTGGAGGTAAAGAGGATAAAGTCCATTGAAGAAAGTGAGAGAGCTGAAGTGGAGCTGAAGTAAAAGAAGCCGAAGCAAGCTTACCCTAATAGTTCGGCATTGTTTTAGATTGAAATTAGTCCATTTTTTGTATTTTGCCATATGTAGAATAAAAGCTCATATGTTTTAAGTCATCAAATCCGGCTGATCATTTCCTCCAGAATAACACCAGCCTATCGCTATAGTAATTATTGCAATAGTTAGAAAAAAATAATTATTTAAATTATTAATTTTGCCTATCATTTAATTTCTAAATTTCTACTTCTTTTTTACATTTCTGGTGAGCCGGACGCGATAGGCTTGGTGGTAAGATGGAGGAGGTGAACGAAGGAAGAAAAGCTGTGAGAGGTACTTTTACTGAACAAGTCAATGATTTATATACAGAATTGAAAAAACTTGCATTGATAAAGATAAGGTTTATGCAAAGTTTGATCAGCTTGAATGTTTGCATAATAAGCTTGAATGATCAGTACCAATTAATTCTGCTATCTCAAGAAGATATTTCTGATGAAGAAATTGATAGAGAATTCGAAAATTGTGAAATATACATACAGGAAAGATTTAACATAGAGTATAAAATTAGCGTAATGCGTAAGCAGGAAAAAGATGCTCTTTCAACTAATGGTAATGATGAAGTTGAATCTAAAGAAGAAATGTTATTAAAGATAAAGAAGAAGCGAATGATAAAGCTGATCATAAAACTGAAAATGGTAAAGTAAAAAATTCTAGAACTGATCATTTTAAAGAAGATGAAACTGAATCGATTAATGATACTGAGGAAAGAGTTGTCAAAGTTCCAGCATCGAGGAAATTGGTGGAAGCAAGACCAACTGGAGATACGGAATCTAAAATAAAGGATAATTATAAAGAAACAGAATCCAAAGATTTGAAAACCATAAATAAAACTGATTATGCAGAGAATAAGGACGATAAATACAACGAGGGAAAAGATCATGATAGAAATGAAGCGAAAAATATAGATGAAGAACATTATACAGAGTCAAAGAACTTGGAAGAAGTGAAAAAGCTGGATGTGGAACAAGGAATGGATTCAAAGAGCACTGAAGAAGTGAAGCAGCTAGATGCAGAACAAGGTACTGAATAAAGGTGGAAGAAAAGCTAGATGTAGAACAAGGTACTGATTCAAAGGTGGAAGAAAAAAATATGGATACAAAAGATTGGTTGAGTGAAGGGTTCATCGAACGAGTTAATGAAACTCCACCTGAAGTAAAAGGATACTATTTGCCCCATCGCCCTGTATTTAAGTGTGAATCCAAAACGACTCCTATACGGCCAGTATGTGACGACGCTTCCTGTCGAGGACACAACGGACTCTCCTTGAGTCGATATTTAAAAAAGGGACCCAATCTACTGCAAAGAATCCCTGAAATAAGGAAAAAAATTGGAGAAAATAAGTTTGGAGTCTTGGCTGACATAAGAAGATATTTCGAGATGATAGCCATTAAGGAGAATGATCGAGACTACCTCAGATTTCTTTGGAAGAAGAGGATGTATAACTGATGGCTTTTCGGCATGGAAGACTTGTTCTCGACCTGAATTATAGTCCATTTTTGCTGAATGCCGTGGTTGAGTGTAATCTTTAACGATAAAGGGTTCTCTAGAAAAGATGGCAAAGATGTTGACTCAGTCCTTCTATATGGATGATTGTGTTGCCTCTCTGGAAACAAGGCAAGTGGTCGAAAATTTTCTAAGGTCTGCCACCGAGTTTATGGAAAGGGCGAAAATGAGCTCAAGAAGGTGGGATTTGAAAATGGGATGTGATGCACCATTGCCTGAAAGTATGGCTCGTGAGTTTAAAACTTGGTGTGATCAAATGAGATTCATTGATTTAATAAGGATACCTAGATATATGTGGAATGATATTATGTTCCCCACGGAAAATCACATCTTTTGTGACGCCAGTCAAGTGGCTTATGGGGCAGTCGCCTATTAAAGGAGTGAAGTGGATGGAGGATGTAATGCAACTTTGAAATGGAGTAAAGCAAGATTGGCGCCAATAAAAAGGATTACAATCCCTCGACTGTGGAATTGATGGCCAGGATACTGGGATCTAGATTGGCCAACTCTATTCACACTGCTCTGAAAGGAAAATGTAAAATAACTCTTTGGTCAGATTCTTCTACGGCCTTGAGCTGGATAGAGAGAGATATTGAATGGCGGGTTTTCGTAAGAAACAGAGTTAAAGAAATTCAATCTACTACCAATTTGAACGATTGGAGGTTCATACCAGGACACTTGAACCCAGCTGATCTTTTGTCTCGAGGATGCTCTCCATGCCAGTTTGTGCGAAGTAGATGGTGGGAGGGCCCCGGATGGTTGAAGAATCATGGCCTGAGTCGGAGCCCAGGATAGATCAGCGGGAAGTTTGTTCTGAGGAGAGGATAGTGAATACAAATATTAATTTGAACGTAGATTGTAAAGATTGGTTGTTGAAAAGAAGACTGACTATCATCTGCCATGAAAAACCAAGGGGTGCACACAGTAGTACCACCCCCCCGCCTCCGCGTTGGTTTCCCCGCGTCAACCTCGTGCCTCAGAGGTCCTTGATTCCACGGCAGATTCAGGGAGTACTGGATAAGGGTACGAGGGCTAAAGGGGGGGGAGTCCTATTGGAGCGTAGGACGGGTGGCTCTAAGTCCGAACGGGAGGGCTCGGTCAGCAACCTTGCCAATGAAATCTCGGAGACGCCTGTGGGTGAGTGGTCAAACCCATTGTAGCCGGACCATACTGGCGGGCGCGAGGGGCCTACCAAAGGCCGCTCGGTGCATGGAGAATGCATCATTCCTTCTGGCTGTGTGACGTGGTTTTTCAGCGAAAAACCAGGGGATGCAAGGGCTTTTGCTGCCTATATCGTCCCTGGCTTTGCCGAATTTCTATTCTGACTATCATCTCAACATCAGAATAATGTCTTATGTTTTAAGATTCATAGGGAAACTTAAAAAGCAGTTCACAGAAAAGGGTCCTTTGACAGTGTCTGAGTTGGAATTTGCAGAAAAGAGACTTGTTAAAGTGATTCAAGAGATGGTGACTATAGAGAGATTGAGTTCTATCAAGGGTTTGAAGATCTTTAAGAACTCTGAGGGTCTATGGTGTGTTGAAAGTAAACCTTTGCATGGACAAGTCCCAGAAGAGCCCGACCATTCTGCCTGGAGGTCATCCCTTCGTGGAACAACTAGTTTGGGAAATGCACACAAAAAGGGTCATGCGGGGTTCAGTTCATTTTGGCAACATTAAGGGAAATATTTTGGATAATCAGGGGAAGAAAAACTATAAAGAAAATCATTAGTAAGTGCATAGTTTGTAAAAGGTTCAAGGAAAAGGCTCTGCAAAGACCAATGGCAGCTCTGCCTGCGAGTAGAATTGGACTTGGAAAACCTTTCCAAATTACTGGAGTTAATTTATTGGATCCTCTTTATTTGAAAGATGGCAGAAAGGCGTGGGTAGCCGCCTAACTTGAGCGGTCTACCGCGCCATACATTTGGAATTGGTTGAGAATTTAGAGGCAGGAGCCTTCATGATGGCCCTCCATGGATTTATTTGTCGAAGATTTAATTTTGACTATTTCTTTGTCAAAATTGGTGGGAGTATGTTGGAAATGATTCAGGAAGACGGCTCTAGATGGCGCGCGCCAAGGGATGCGCCAAAGAGTCCGTCCACGTGACCTTATACGACTATAAAAGCCGGAGAAAAAGGTATGAGATCGGGGGGGGGGGGTGAAGAGAGGGCGTAGTAGCGCAGAGGTTTAGTAGGGTAAGAAGATTAGAGTGCCAGAGCCTGGGAGTCAGGGAGCTCGAGCTCAAGTGAAAAGACAAGAGAAGGTTATAAGAGGCCTGAATATAAAGTTAAAGTAAAAGAAGATAAAGTTGAAGAATAATTAAAGGTAAAGAAGATAAGGCAAAGAAGAATTGGAGGTAAAGAGGATAAAGTCCATTGAAGAAAGTGAGAGAGCTGAAGTGGAGCTGAAGTAAAAAGAAGCCGAAGCAAGCTTACCCTAATAGTTCGGCATTGTTTTAAATTGAAATTAGTCCATTTTTTGTATTTTGCCATATGTAGAATAAAAGCTCATATGTTTGTTGGGCCATATTTTCACAAAACAGACCCAACAATGATGTAAACATTTTACATCATATATGTACAGTATCTCGTCGAAGTGCTTGTTGCCCAGATGGAGAATTACCCACCGAAGAAAAGCCGAGAAGATGGATGACGATGCTCCAAAGACCAAAGCCGGGGAAGATGCCCAGTTGGAGATGGCACTGACCCTCTCGAAAAACTGACCAACCCCACACAGAAGGACAACGACGAGGAGAATTAAGAGATGGAGAAAGTACATATGTATATATGTATATAACTTATCCCTTCCTTTATATGCAAGATCAAAGGTCCAAAATTTGATTACCATCTCGAAAATTCTAAATTTTTTTATTCAAAAGAATAAAATTAATTATATATATAATTCTAGATAGATTAGATATTTTTTTGAATATAACAATACAATTTTTTTTTCAAAGAAGAAATTACTAAATTAAATTTTCAAGGAATAAACCTATTACATTTTTTATTATTTTATTATTAATTTAAATTTTCTTTTACTAAGAAGAATAATATTTTTATTTTTATTTTCGAATATATTCTGCGAAATTAAATTATTTTTTTCTTTTTACTCTGTAAAAAGAAGATGATAATTTTTTTTGGAGGGACGCGACTTAAAAAAAAAAAAATTGATCGGTGGAAAAGAAACAATCGAGCAGTCGAGACGGGGCCTAGGTCGGGACGTGAGGAAACACAATGGTAAGTTATTTTTTTTTTTATTTAGTTGTGCGGGTCAAATGACCTGATAACAAGTTAGGAGATTTTTTTATTATCACATTTAGTAAGTTTTATTATCTAAGAAATTTTATTATTTTTTTATGGTGTCGAGCTATCTTGTAAGCCCGCGACTTTCCGCCATACATGGTGTATTCCAAACAAAGAATAAGAATTCTTTTGTTATATTTTTTTATATACATCAGTAAATTTTAAAGTAGAGGTCTCGCTTGCATAAAAATATGAAATTCGAAGGAAAGAGCTGTTTATAAAATATTAGACCTTAACTTACATATAATGTACCTTTTTTTTTTTAGTCTTAATAAATTTCATATGCATTTCAATTTTATCATTTTGTATTCTTTTTTTTTTTACTTTACACCAAACTAAACATTCAAAAAACTTATTTTTTATGGTTGGTAAAATTTCTTGGTTAGCCCACTTTGAGATTTGCCCCTTGGTACCATGTTATAATAACGAGGTTGAAACTTGTGTAAATCAGTGTTTGTATAATTGCCGTGGCGAGTTTTAAAAAATTTTCTTTATGAGTTTAGTATATCACTTAATTGTCAATACAAGGTATTTCTATATGCACAAACACTAGATCTAACATGTTTAAAGTCATCAAATCCGGCTGATCATTTCCTCCAGAATAACACCAGCCTATCGCTATAGTAATTATTGCAATAGTTAGAAAAAAAGGATTATTTAAATTATTAATTTGCCTATTATTTATTTGTCTCTAATTTCTATTTCTTTTTATTCCCAACAGCCCTACTGCTTGGAGTTCAGCCCGACAGCCCTGCCCCTACTTCCTGACTCCCTGCCGGCCTGGAACTACCTGGTTCACCTCAGCAATCTTGCCCCCCCCCCCCCCCCCCCCCCCATGACTAGACTTCTCCTCTAGACTGCTGTGCAGCCCGGGTAGTTGGCGATTTACGCTCCAGGAGCCCGGGTTACCTCGATTTTCTCTCTCTCTTCTCTAAATAAATATTAATTCTGGTTCATTCTCTCTATCTATTTATGAATAACTTCAGAGAAACGATGTTACATTAAAAATAATGATTTTCTGTTTATTCTTTAAACCTTATTTAGCTAACCCAAGGCCCCTGGAACATACAGAAATAGCCAAATATCTTATTTAAACCTTAACCTTGACAAAGGTGCCAAAAGTTATTAAAAAAAAACGAATTATTGCTTGAAATGTTATTTTTCTCTCTGCATCTACAAGAGAGGAATATTTTTTTTAAAATGGTAATGAAATATAAAATCTCCATCAATCAATTATTTCATATGAGGCTAAAAATTTAAAGTTATTTATAACTAATTAATAAAGCATATGTATCTCTCTCAGGTCTTATCAAAAGTCATCACTAGACGCAAAAATCTTTTGTATTTCACTTAAATTGTTTCAAATAGCGCTTCAAAGTTGAAAGTTGCATCCCATGTTGTCCTCAATTAGAAATCGCGGCACCCATTAGGCATATTACTTTTTATTGTAAAACGCATAGAATCAAAAAGGATGAGTTTCTTTTTAATAAAAGAAACTCATACTTTTTGATTATATGCGTTTTACAATATATTAAAAGGATTAATCGTATTAAATATTACTTTTTATCTCTGACCTTGCATTTAAAATATTGAATATCACCTTTGTTGACACATCTATGGCCTCGTCTATCACATTTTTGTGCCGAGTAATGATGTATTTTATCATTTAAAAAATCAGTAACCACATTTGCTGAACATTCCAAGTGATTCTCCCCAAATATGAATGCTCAATATTTTTAAATTCCCCATGTAGGTGATGCGGAAATGACTCTATTTAATGTGCTTAGTTTTAAATAGCAGGAGGTCTGAAGAAGTTTAAAAGAAACTGAAGTGACGCTTAATGAAGGGGGTAATGTTAACAAAAGAACTCATCTGTGTTATTTTGTAGTTTATTTAACATACTACAAATTAAGATAATATCTTATTTTATTATCTTTAACAAAATGTAAACATTAGGGCTATACACATTCATTTCTTCTTCACTGCCAGAGGGTTGCTGAAACACATTTATTTTAACAATCTGTATGTGAATATTACAAGAGCTTGTAGTCAATCGAGGCCCAATCCTAATAGCCCAACTGGACCCTGACTGCTGTAACATGGAGTCCAAAGTTACAAAACCAAGGCAATTCCACACCATCCAGTGGTCCAGAACTCCAAAGGCTTCTGAAACCCATGGCTCCATAGGCTACTGGACTAGGAAGTGTGAGGAACTACACAGAGCCTGGTGTGAGGATATTTGACATCCTTATAGAGCTGGAGAGAGTGGACAAAGAATTGATCAAATAGAAAGGACTATAGACTGACCTCGCTTTCCTCATTGACTACCCCATCAACCAACTTTACCCGCTGCACCCTGACGCCATGAGCCCCACATTTATATGTTAGGACACCTCTGTTACCTTTGTACAATAGTATGCCATGATTCACCCAAAACCCCACCTAATCTAACCTTGTCCCAACCATCTCCTTCTCTTAGTTGCAAGGCTCTGGAGATTGTGAGGGTTAGATAGGGCCTAAAGTTTTCAGCCTTGACAGCACTGAGCCAGAGCACATTAGATAGATTCAAACGCGCCTCTTCATGTGGTAGAGCCACATGACCTATGGTGGCTGACCTGACCCCACCAGCTCCAAACCAAAGTCAATCAAGGATTCTACCTAAATGCCCAATCCCTATATGCAAGCAACAGACCCAAGGTGGCTGATAACATCACCATCTCTGATAGGACACCAGTGCCACCACGAGCTTTGAAACTGATTTAATGCGCATCCATCTGATTGACAGTGGGTAATCTGCACAAACGATCAATTTCATATTGACACTCAATATGATGAACCATACTATCTTAAAAACATTTTCCTCATGGTTTCGACGATTTATGATACTTGAAATATTTAAACTGGATCTTTTTGCATGGTGTATAGCGTAGTTTCTTCTAGACCAGATAATCCTTTATATTTTTTAAGGCGTTTTCAAAAAGCACTTCCAACCCTTGATGATTAGGTTATTTGGGGCTTCTCCAGGGCCCGGGGCCCATAGAGTGTGGGTAGGTTCAGATGCCTGCAGTCCTCTGCCCTCGACGAAGAGCGGTAGAGGTCTGCACTTTCCTACCCGAAAGAGGGTAGTAGGGGCTAACTGAGCATGCCAGATCTGTGTTGATTCTGTGGTAGAGCTAGAAGCGCTAATAGGGGTCTGAGATCGAAGTGACGTTCTGCCACAAACTACGCATAGTAAGGGAGCCTGATGACTACCTTCATATACTGATTAGTTTATTCTAGTTGTGCGTCCTGAACGTATTCTTAACAGGAACACAACCAACGCTGATAGCTATGTTCAGGCAACTGGTGGTCACCTGGTCATTACTGAACTGGAACATTAACTTATGATCAATACAATTAACAGGAATGATCAAACATACAATATCTCTGGATAACGACTGGGATGTGGTACAGAGCAAATGCCCGGCCCATCTAAAAACACCGAGACCGTTTCTCAGGGGTCGCACGCACCCTCAGTTTGGACTGAGGTCCAAACAGTTAGTGACGTGGAAACCTAAAAAGGCCCCTGGGAGTCGTTGATACCTCAGAAACCTCTATCCAAGGACTCTCCAATGAGAAGAGGCTCTTGATAAACTCGCGAGCGGACATGAAGTTAGACGACCCAGCTGACGCTCCTCTGAAGTGGAGGATGCAATCATGCACTGACTCTAGATCCCGCTGGAGGAAGGAGGGTTAAGCCAGGAGACACTGGAGGGGCTGAACCCGAGCAAGGTGAAGGAAGTTTGTCTGGTAATTTCGTTTGTGGGTATTGATAACTGCTGTGTTCAAAAGCTTGGTTTGGTCCAGGAGCTACTAAAGCTAAAGGAGCGTCATATATAGACTCCTTGGAGCGGTAAAGATCTTAAATAATCCAAGCTTCCCTTCATTTGTAGCATCAGGGCTCAATTAACCACTTACATCACCAAAATGCCCTCAGGAATAGAAGCATGTTGTTAGACGATGGAGACACATGGTACACAACTGTGAGGTGGCAGAAGATATTCTTGGTAACATATGGAACATAGGTTCCAAGATTGGGATGTAACGTTTCCAAGATGTAATGCTCTGCACACGATTTTTTTCTACATGAGGAGTCTCACCCCCTTTACTGCTTCTCAAATGTTTCTAAAATAACTGGAAACTGTACTGCTCACTTTGGGGAACCTATAGTCTATAATTAATTTCTATGGGCCTACGATCATTCAGTTAATTCTATAAGCACCAAAGCTTGATAGTACTTATTTATTTATTTATGCTTATGAGGTGATACAGCAACATCTTTACAATTAGAGAGGAGACAAAATGAACCAAATCTAGAAAAAAGAAGTGAGGACATATCGGATAGTACTTTAGGGACAAGTACGCGCATTCCCTGAATTCGGTAGGACTTTTTTTCTCAAGTTAATTTTGCTATCCACCAAGCTACATTCCTAGGTCGATTAAAAACAAGCAGGAATGTGTAACCTTGAGAATTCTCGCCTACTTAAAAAAAATCGTTAGACATCTTTATGGATCAGGGTGTTGAGTTATTCTAGGATCTTTTGTAGCATGGAATGATTGCCACTTGGTTTTCCATCTTTGTAATGAGGAAGTTGTTTTTAAATATGGGGCCATTTTAGAGAGAAAAACAATATGGCTTCTGGTGTTAGGAATCAATGTTTGCCCTCTGCAAGAGTAGGAAAAGTAATGTGTTACTTGCATTCCATGTGAGCTGGAAACAGTGCATTATTAGATGATAAATCTTTAAGCATTTTGAATATGGTATAGAAAATATAATGTATTGCTCTTGTATCTATGTTGGAAACCTTTAGACCATCATTCAAGAAATCAAAATCTCAAGTTGTCACTCCATTCAGGTATCCAGCTCGGATGTCTTCATGATAGCTGTGATGGAGATCCTTGGTTGCAATGTCTGGATGATGTTTGAATCTTATAAGACAGACTT
Organism: Cordylochernes scorpioides; assembly: GCA_030710605.1. Classification (NCBI taxonomy): domain Eukaryota; kingdom Metazoa; phylum Arthropoda; class Arachnida; order Pseudoscorpiones; family Chernetidae; genus Cordylochernes; species Cordylochernes scorpioides. The sequence goes on along the minus strand of CP092867.1, from coordinate 17,148,714 downwards.
CCAATGGATATCCTCTTTCATGTCATTTTCCATAAGCTATTTGACCAACTCTGGACTCTAATATGATTACTTGGTTACCTTCCCCCAATTGTTGTATACACCCTCTACATAATTTCTTCTTTAAAATTCACACCTCCCTAAATGGAGACATATGATTATACAGTTAAACCTGTCTATAGCGACCCCCCCTTGGGACTCACCAAAATAGGGTGCTATAAAGATGGGGTGCTATAGACAGGTCACTTTTAATGTAAATCGCATCAAACTATGTACTTAAAATCGAGCGCTATAGAGAGGGAGGCGCTATTTAGAGGGGGCGCTATAGATAGGTTTAACTGTATTAACATTTTTATAAAATTGAAAGACTAGATTGTTACACCTAGTACCAACACCAAAAACGAGTCTCCAAGTAAAGACAAAGTCCAAAACAAAAATAATTGTGCCTTGCATCCACACCCAATGACAAGGAGGATCCTCCTGGACACTACCCCTCCCCCTCCCAATAACTTCAATATTGATGGAGGTATTTATTTTCTGAGTGCCATCCATCAACCATATTTCCCATCTCTCAGGTCCAGGAATACTCCACAGTACCAGCTTTGGTAAACTTTAGGTGCCCATATGAAGACCATGGTTTCAGGCTTTGTATAAGAACTCCCAAGGATACCTTTAAAAAAAATCATTTAAATTTGTCAAAGAAGTACTTGTTATAAAATAAAAGGATTTAAAAGCACGAATGTTTCACCACTGAGGAGCCAAGCCCTCCCAATATATTTTTTCATCACAGTAAGGGCAGTAGAAGTTTGTATTATGTATAAAAGAAAGATTCGTGCTTTTAATTTTTTTCATTTTATATGTATAGATGACACGTTATTGCTTTGTGTTAAGTATTTGTTATGTACAAGTGGAATAAGCTATTTTATGGTTTCAATATTGTTGTGGAAAATATTTCAAAAAGAATCTTAATTCTAGAAGCCTGATGTTTTAAACTTTAATTGATGCAGGGATTATTTCATGGAATTTCAAGATTTCTGAGTCAGTCAATGAAGGGTCTTACATTTTATTAGGAAGTCCTCCTGCAACAGGAGCACAGGTTCAATGGCCCATATCTATCCATACTCAACAAGAATAGAGGTCATTATGTTACAATCCCATTTTTTTTTTGAATTCTAGAGATTTGCAACTGTACTCAAGTACACACATGGCATCTGCCCAGTAAGCAGAACACTGAGGGTTCGATTCCCATCCCTGGACACTTTATTTTTCCGTTTATCATTACTCTTCATAATTAATCCTTTCATACTTCATCCCTAAGGTTAGAAAATGTCGTTATTTCTCCTTAAAATAAAATTCGATATTTCATTCAAAATAAACATTTGTGGGATAATTTTCAAACGTCGTTCTACAATCATAAGCTGCATTATAATTGTATTACACACTACAAGTATTTGGATTTTTTTGGTTACATAACTCACAGGTAGGGTTGTACTTAATCAAGAAACAGGGTATTCTTCAGTCTTTCCATAAACATCACCATTTATCAGACTCCTGTAGGTTGGAGTTAGGTAACAACAGAGTTGAGTTGTAGGAATCCACATTGACAGGATTCCCAATGTTCACCCATAATAGTTCATAGTTACCCACAAAGACACATACAATAATAAAAAATGAGTATCATTGAAGGAAGTAAAATGTGTGTTTAGTTTTAAAAACTGGGAGCACTTACTCTTCAGTAGCAGGCCAATGTAAGCTCCTATATAAAATGGCCACCTCTGACATAAGGAACAGTTGCAATGTGTAGCCACTCCTAACTTGGAGTACAGATCATCCTACATCCCTGGATCAGGAGCCTTTACAAGGAACTATCAACCTGGCCAACTGAAGCCAGGGGGTGAATAAAATTTAACCCTTTCTCTACCAAAATGGGTTAACATATTTTCTTTAGTTTGAGTCAAAAGGCGATCTATCAATTAAGTTTATATAAAAGGGTGTACCTGGATCTGTGAAGAAAAAAAAAATTTTCTCAAAATATTTCGAGAGATTGCTCCTTCTTTATCAATTTATTGCACAGTGCAATTGAAATATTTTGAGGAAAATTTGTTATATGCAGGTAAACTCCTGTTGACTACCTATACTGGAAAGTTTGAGGCTAACATCTGCATGGGGCCATTGCTGCTACACTTAGACCAGTTGCTTGGCCATAGTAATGTCTAAGTGTATATCTATAATATAGCTCTAATATCTGTTTTTTTTTTTTTTTTTTTTTTTTTTTTGCTTATCCCTAGTACACGCGGTACAGGCCATGATAATCATGGTGGGTAGTTAGCGACTGCTTTTACTGTAAGCGCACCACATGTCTACACATGTGAAAAGCAGTTGTGAGGAGAGAGAAAGAGGTATCTGGTAAGGAGCGATTTTATATAAATATTTTTTTTTTAGTCAGTGCTGGGACCATAGGAGTAGACGTAGGTACTTTTTTAACACAGTTTTATACAAAATAACTACATTTTCAAAAAAGACAAAATCATTGAAGATCATTTGTTGGTTGGAAGTTGGTTTGGAACAAATATAGCTAAATCAACCAATAATTTATTTAATTCTCAATGTTTCAGTGACTCTCTGTCACATTTTTCAAGAGAAATGATAAACCACAATTTGGATTATAATATAAGAAAATAAGACCTAATCCAAATAATTGGATTAGTGTGTGACGTTTCAGCAACAACATTGTCACCATCATAAGACATTCATTTATTCTTTTGTCTGATGATGGTTCTCTGTATAGCAACAACATGGTTATAACATCATAATTCTATGGTCCTTAATTCCTATTGTTTTGACTGTGGTTATAACAACAAGTGAACCACAGTGAACCATCATCAGAGAACACTCCCGTGCTAGAGGACATTCCTCTTCAAAAGACAGTTTTCATCACCTAAAATTAGCAACTCTCCAGTAAGAGACACCTCTCTCTAAAGGACACTTTGGCTCTGCAACTTGGTATTGTCCTTTACAGAGAGGTAGAATGATGATGGTATAACCATGTTGTTGCTATACAAAGATATATAATGTGATATAAAACCCACAGGAAACTCTTCTTCTTCTTTCTTATCTCCACTCAATCACACTAAGGTATCAAGCTTGTAAAGCTTGAGATTTTTGATGGTGTCTGCCGGGGAAGAGTAGAGCTCATCAGTGGATGAGTCAATAATGTCTTGGGGTTGCGGGATGAGAATTGCACTTTGTACATAGTGGGAGAACCTACAGGAAACTAAATAACACATCTAATAAATTATTTGGATTAGGTCTTATTTTCTTGATGTCAGGAGAAATGTTGAGAATTAAATAAATTATTGGTTGATGTACTTTTCCAAAACCATAGTCATTTATAACACTAGGTACCAAAAAATATAATTAAAATGTAATTCTGATTGAGAGAACCAGAATGATAGATCTTGCATTAGATACACTAAACAGGACCTTTGGGAGAGGCTGCTGCTCATCATAAAACAGCTCGAGGAGCATGAACTCATGGAATTCGTGTAATCTTTACACAAGGGGATAAGAAACAACAACAACAGGATGATAAATGCTGAGGTTTTGATTATACTGCCACAATATGGTGGATACCTGACTTAAATCCCAGGTGAGCTGCACCTGAGTTCAATTGTAGCTCTCTGAAGTATCTACTGGTTATTAGACTCTAGGTCTTAATTCAGGTTAATTGATAGTTTGAATAAAAAGAAAAAATGAGGCATAAATATTCCATCTCTTCATTCAAATCTCATTACAGTAAACTACCTCTCTGTAAAGGACAATACCTAGTTGCAGAGCCAAAATGTCCTTTAGAGAGAGGTGTCTCTTACTGGAGATTTGCTATTTTTGGTGATGAAAACTGTCTTTTGAAGAGAGGTGTCCTCTAGCACGGGAGTGTTCTCTCGTAAAGGTTTACTGTATAAAAATATTTGGGACCAATATATTATGTTGTTATAACCATATTGTTATAACCAGTCAAAACAATTTGAATTTAGGACCATAGAATTAAGATCTTATAACCATGTTGTTGCTATACAGAGATTTATAATGTGATATAAAACCCACAGGAAACTAAATATATTTTTGTTGACTTTGCTTAGTATTATTAATGAAACTGATTCCAATATTTATTAATTAAACATTATATTTATTGATTTACAAGAGAGAGAACAAAATATAAAAGGGAAACTTATATTGAAACAAAGGAACTTTTTTCTTGTTTTTTAGCGCCTATTTACCTGTGAGCTTACACACACTCTGTGGTAACAAATAATTAAAATATGTACAACACACGCCCTCCTGTGTGTAAGCCCTAATCAGCAAGTCCAAGGCTATCTGCACATTTCTGTAGTTTGTCCTTAGGTAGACTCTTCGTTAGTATATCCGCCTCCATGTCTTCACTTTTGGTGTATGCCAGCTTGATTCCTTTTAGAATTTCCTCTTTCACAAAATAATACTTTCGGTTTTTGTGCTTTGTTCGTGAAGAAAATTTGTCAGATTGTATCCAGTTTATTGCAGCCTGGCTGTCACTTTTCAAGGTAATTGGGAAAGTTAAATTTTCACAAAGTTCTTCTAGTAATCCCTTTAACCATAATACTTCTGAAATGCCTTCACATATTGAAATAAATTCTGCTTCACATGTAGACAAGGCTACTAAATTTTGCTTTCTACTTCTCCAGTTTATTAAGTTGTCGCCAAGTTTGACTGTATAGCCTGAATAGGATTTTGCGTCTCGGGTTGTGCACCAGCTCGCATCAGTACTTATTGTGATATTGTTGTCTTTTGACTTATATGCCAAAATTTTATTTTTTGTTCCCTTCAGATATCTATAAATCCTTTTAACTCCAGTTAAGTGTATTTCTCTTGGATCATTACTATACTGTGATAAATTGCTGACGTTGAAGGATATGTCCGGTCGAGTACCCGTAGAAAGGTACATTAGTGATCCAATCATTTCCTGGTATACAGTTTTATCTACTGGCTTAGAGTCCAAATATTCATCCGCATTTTGATTTTGATCTCCAGGTGTCTGCACACTGTTGCATTCTTCCAGTCCAAATCTGTGAAGAATTGTATCAATATAATGAGTCTGAGATAGATAAAATCCATCTTCTGCCCTTTTTATTTCAATTCCAATAAATGGTTCGCTATCTTTCTTTTCTGTTAGAGTAACATATTTTTCTATTTCTGAGGCTAGGTTGTCATTAATTTCCTTACTAGTTCCAGCAATGATAAGATCATCTACATATAGACCCAGTATTGCATACTCTTCTCCTCTCTGGAGTTTAAAGACACATGGATCACATTTGGTTCTAATCATTCCCAACTGGTATAAAATTTCATTGATCTTTTTGTTCCAACATTTTCCTGATTGTGGTAGACCATACAGGCTTTTTTCCAATTTACACACTTTGTTTTCTTCTCCTTTTTGTATAAAACCATCTGGTTGTCTCATGTATACTGTCTCTTTTAACTCACCATAGAGATAAGCTGTCTTCACATCATAAGTATTTATGATTAAATTCTGTTGTGTTGCAAGAGCTACTATTTTTCGCAAGCCTTCCTTTTTGAGTACAGGTGAAAAGATTCCTTATAGTCCACACCATATCTCTGATTGCATCCAACAGCAACCAGTCTGGCCTTTCTTTTATATATGCCGTCACTTGGTGTTTTCTTCGTACTGTAGACCCATTTACTATTGATGACTTTCATATCATTTCCCCTTGGTACTAGTGTCCATACTTTATGTTTTTCTATCTCACTGAGCTCATCTTCCATTGCTTTGTGCCATTCATTTCTTTCTCCACTACCCATTGCTTCTTTAAAGTTCTCCGGAATATAATGATCTATTTCTCTCTCCATAATTAAGTTTGTATCATTCCTATCCTTTATTCTTTGTGAGCGTCGAACTCCTTCTTCAATCAATTTCCTTTCTTGTTCTTCAAGTCTTGCTTTGTGCCGTTCTAAGATGCTCTTTGTTTCTCCTTTCTTTTTCCCTCCTTTTACACATCTTTCCTGTATCGGTTCAGTTTGTGATGAGTCATTTTCACAGTCATCACCTAGTTTTACTGAAGTATCCTCCTGAGACTTCATTTTACTCTCTGTGACAGGATTGTCTTCTTTCAAGATAAGAAAGTCTTCAGCAACTATTTCTTCACAATTTCCTTTATAGGTCAAATTATCACAATTAGTATCTTCCTGAATATCATTTGCATAATCAATTCCACTCTTATCTTCACTAAATTTTACTGATCTGACTTCATGAATTCTCTTTGTCGTTATATCATATATTCTGTAGGCTTTTCTTTTAATGGAATAACCAATAAATATTCCCTTTCTACACTTTGGTGAAAACTTGTTTCTTCTTGGTTTGCTCTCAAGCCAATGTGTCAAACATCCAAATATTCGAATGTGTTTGACCGATGGTTTCCTGCCATTCCATCTCTGCATAGGTGTATGGTGCTTTATAGATCTGTGGGGAGTACAATTCTTAATGTATGCAGCTGTAGCAATTGCCTCTGCCCAAAACATCATGGGTAATTTTGAGTCAATTAGTAAGGTTCTCGCTGTATCTATAAGAGTCCTATTCACTCTCTCTGCGACTCCATTACTTTGTGGTGAGTATGTGGTGGTAAGTTGGTGATGGATCCCACTTCTCTTGAAAAGTCCTTCAAATCTAGAGTTACAAAATTCAGTTCCATTGTCCGTTCTTACATCTTTTATTCTAAGACTTAATTCAGTAAGTAGAACTGCTCTTCACTGAAGGTTAATAACGAGTTTACAAGGTGGGAAGAGGGAATAATAAAAAGAAGCTCCTCTTCCCACCTTGTAAACTCGTTATTAAGACTTAATTCGTTTTCAGCTCTTGCTTTAAATTCTTCAAATCTTTCAAAGGTCTCATCTTTTGATCTCAGGAAATATACAAAGGTTCTTCTACTGTAATCATCTACTATAACAAGGAAATACTTAGATCCTCCTAAAGATTGACATGGCATTGGTCCACATAAACCATATGAATCAACTGCAGGGGCTTAACTGTATAATTTTCTGTAATATTATATGGCTTCTGCACCAGTTTTCCCATTATTCATGCTTCGCACTTTGGTAACCTTTCGAATTTTAGATCCAATCCTCTTACAATATGTCCTTGAATCATTTTTTCATGTATTCTTCATTAATATGGTTTAATCTTTTATGCCATAAACTTATATTGCTATTTTTATTTGATAAATGTGTATTTATAACCATGACATTTTCATTTTTTGCTATTGATACATTTCTTAGCTTTGTTTCCATCATAAACATTCTATCTTTAATATATGCTTCAGCAACTAAATCATTCCCTTCATTATAAATTTTTGCTCCATCCTTATTGAAAATAACTGAATTTCCCTTGTTGACTAATTCGTATACTGACAAGAAATTATTCCTTAAACTTGGTACATGTAAGATATCTTTGATGTGAATATTTTCTTGGCCTTCACTTGTGCATGAAGTAAGTCTCATATCTCCTTTGGCTGTGGCTTGGGTAGTTTTGCCCTTCTCAGCTAGGTTGATTTGACTTTCATAATCTACCACATTTTCCATCAAAGTTAGGTTTGGGGTTAAATGTGCGGTGCATCCTGAATCTATACACCATATTTGCCTATCATTTCTCTCATCTGGTGAATCTTCAAATTCTTTTACATATGTTTCAAATGCTTGCTCATTAATTCCACTTTTCATAGTATCCACTAGGTTATTTGAATGTTCCCTACTGTATTTGTGATTTATATAACCAGGAGTCCATTTCTTTTCGTATCCTTGTTTCTGTTTATCTCAAAACCAGCAATCATTAGCTAGATGTCCCTTTTTATTACAAACAAAACATCTTTTTGGCTGAAATTGTTGAACCTTTCTATCTTTAATTCTGTATGCTTGTTCATGCCCATTCTCAACCGATTGATTTAATCTCATATTTCTTCTTGACTCCTCTTCTCTTAGAGTTTGTTGAATCTCTTCAATTGTTGCCTCTCTCTTTGATCGTAAGACAATAGCAATATTTTCATACCTTGGATGTATGCCTCTGACAATATGAAATGAAAGTTCTCTTGAGGTAAATTGATGCCCTAATGATGAACTTCTAGCAGCAATATTTTTTGCCCTTGTTATATATTCATCTACAGTTTCATTATCTTTCATTCTAAAATGTTCTTTAATTCTAAGCCTATATCAATAATTTTATCTTCCAAATTGCCTGTGTATGTTTTTCTCAGTGAGTCCCATACTTTCTTAGCATTTGTTTCTCCTATGAACATTCCAGCTTGTTCATTTGTCAACGTAGTGATGATTATCCCAAATGCTTCATCATTTTTATCACTCCAAATCTCCCAAGAACTTTTGTCTTCCATATCAGGTTCTGGATCGGAAATTATACATTTAAATAATTTTCTTCCTCTCAGAACTGCGACGATTTTCAACGCCCATATTTGATATTTTGTTCCTGTTAATGGTTCAATTTTTCTTTGGGATAAAAAATTATATTCAGCCATTTTCGTCTTTTGAGCTAATATAAACAAAAACCAATATAATTTAAAACAAATATATATTTTAAATTTATTTAAATATTGGGTATCTTTTAAACATGCAATATATAGATATAATTTAACTTAATCTATATAAATATCTTTAATCTTCTTATAAGTGCTTCAGTTTACCGATCAGAATAAACTTCTTGCTTAATCTTCAGATTAAATATTTTCGTTTTTGAGCTTTATATCAAATAACCACGCTTTGCTACCAATTGTTGACTTTGCTTAGTATTATTAATGAAACTGATTCCAATAATTATTAATTAAACATTATATTGTCAGGAGGACAGAGTTTCCTGGTATTCCCTCTTATCTGGACCGACCGGTCGGGGTAAACAGTGGCGTCACGTGGAACGAAAAAATATCTCGAGTTCTGCTTCTTGCTCTAACGGCTGGGTTGATTTGGCTCACGTAAACAGTAACTCTTCTTTTATTTTAAAATCTATATCATATAGCTCATTAAATAAATATTTAAAGTAATTCGAAGGCCTAGTTAATTATTTTTCCTCGCGACAATTGTGGTGGAGACGCCGGGTAACGAGACAGTCACCAGACGAAGTCGTCGCCTTCAAGGATTGCAACCAGAGCTATCTACAGTGCTTGCTTTTCCTGCTCGGAAGAAAATGGAGAGAGAAGAAAACCGACCATTCTGCCATCGGTGGAGAGACCCTACTGTCTTCTCGGGAGAACGTGGGGAAGATTCGCAGCGTTGGCTGAGCGACTTCCAGCGTGTGGCACGTTACAACAAGTGGGATGACTCCATGTGTCTGGCCAACGTCATATTCTACCTCACTGGCACAGCGAAGTGCTGGTTCGAAACCTTCGAGGAAATCTTGAATTCGTGGGAGGAATTTAAGATAAAGTTTTGTGAAATATTTGGGAACAAGGAAGACACGGCTAGAAAAGCCGAGAACATTCTTCGAACTAGAGCGCAGACGAGTGGGGAAAACGTCGAGAGCTACATACAAGAAGTCCTCCTTCTTTGTAAACAAAGCAACCCCAGAATGTCGGAAGGAGAAAAGGTGAGCCACCTGATTAAAGGCGTAGCGGAGGAAGTGTATCAGGCACTTATTGGAAAGGACATCGGCACGGTGGACCAATTTGTTGCGTTCTGCCGCCAATTCGAGGCATTCAAGAGGATGCGTGTTGCACCACCCAGGTTCAGCCGACTGCCCAATGTGACCACCATCTCGACCGCTGAACCTGAGAACCTAGAAGCCCTGATTAGAAGAATAGTAAGAGAGGAGGTTCAGAAGTTTATGGCTCCTCCTTCTACATTTGCCGCCCAGGATATCGACACTCCACCTCCAGACCTACGGGATATCATCCGTAGTGAAATCCAGCAAAGATTGGCTCCTATCTCTGCCCCTCGTCAGCCCGAGAGCTTCCGACCTCGGCGACAATACCTCCCCCAGAACGATCAAGTTTACCGACGAAGAACCGAAGGACCACCAAATAATCAAAGGACTCAGTGGCGTACTGAAGATGACAGACCGATCTGCTTCCACTGTGGGCGTCCTGGCCACGTTGCACGTTATTGCAGAGACAAACGCCAAGCTTTTGCGGATGCCAGACTTGGAAGAAAAACAGTCGATTTCGGAAGACCAAGAACGGAAAATTACACCATGGGCGAATCAGGAAGCGAACTATCCCAAGGAAGATTTAGAAACCCGTCGCCATACCCCCCCGCGGAAGATTCCAAGCTCCCAGAAGAACCTCACAATCCCCTGCTCGCCGTCCCAGCCGCTCACCCAGTCGCCGCAGTGAGGAAAACTAGATGGCGCGCCCTCTGGAGGTGTGGCCGCCACAGACGAAAATCCTCCCTGCCCTATAGCCGCTACAATGGAAAAGAACTGGATATCTGTCAACATACAAGGACGAAATGTACAAGCTCTTGTGGACTCCGGCGCTGATTACTCAGTAATTTCTGAAGCTTTCAGACGTTCTATAAAGGCCCCAGTTTTTAAAGAAAATGGACCACTTCTAAGAACCGCGGACAAGAAGCCTATCGTGACCCTTGGTAAGTGCTCTTTAGAAGTTCAAATCAAAGGACTCGATATTATTTTTGATTTTGTAGTAGCCGCTGAATGTAGCCACGATGTTATACTGGGCTGGGATTTCTTCAAAGCCACAGATGCCATTATAGATTGTGGGGAAAACAAATTGTATTTAAGCGAAGCTGAAAATTCCTACGAATGGAAAGACCTGAAACTTTGTGCTGCTATGGACTGTGTCATACCGCCGAAATCTTTAGGCAAGATAGTTGTCACCAACCAGGATGTATTTGGCAGCAGAGATGTAGTTGTTACAGGTTCCAAACGCCTGCAGTTGGAAAAAGGACTTTTTATTCCCTCTTCCCTCGTTAGGTTCTTACATGGCAGAGCGGTGTTGTGGGTGACTAACAGTACTCACCAGTCTCAAGTGATACCTTCGGACATGAAGATAGGAACAATGCAAGATCTAGAAGTAGGGAGCATATCTAATCTTGACGCTTGTTCTGAAATAGCTGGAAAAGACGAAGTAACTTCCCCAGATGTGAGAGAATGTTTAATTTCAATGATTTCTACTGATTTGGAGGAAACAAAGAAAAACAGATTACTCACGTGCCTAAATGAGTTTTCTGATATATTCGACTTTGAGAAAAAGAGCTTCCCTGTCTCTGGCGAAATAAAACATAAAATCGATACGAGTGATTATCCGCCTGTCAGACAGCGTCCTTATAGAGTGTCTCCCGCCGAAAGACGTGTCATTCAGAGTGAAGTAGAGAAAATGATGGAGACTAAAATCATCTGGCCATCATCAAGTCCATGGGCCTCTCCCGTTATATTAGTGAGGAAGAAGGACGGCTCGTTGAGATTCTGTGTCGACTATCGTCGTCTAAACAAAATTACAAAGAAAGATGTGTACCCTCTCCCTCGTATCGATGACGCGCTGGACACCCTCTCTGGATCCAGGTACTTCTCCACTATGGATATGAGATCGGGTTACTGGCAAATCGAAGTAGACGATAAGGACCGGGAGAAAACGGCATTTATCACTCCAGATGGGCTTTATGAATTTAATGTAATGCCATTTGGTCTATGCAATGCACCAGCAACTTTCGAGCGAATGATAGACAACGTCTTACGGGGATTGAAATGGGACATGTGTTTATGCTACTTAGACGACATTGTAGTCTATGGATCGACCTTTAAAGAACATTTAACACGTTTATACAAAGTTTTGAGATGCATTCAGCAGGCCGGACTGTGCCTGAATTATAAAAAGTGTCATTTCGCCTCGAGACAAATAACTATCCACGGGCACGTCGTTAATGAATTTGGAACGCAGCCAGACCCAGAAAAAGTGAAAGCCATTGTCCACTTTCCAAAACCCCGTAATATCAGTGAGACCAGAAGTTTTCTTGGGTTAAGTTCATACTATAGACGCTTCATCAAAAGTTATGCTAACAAATCTCGACCCTTGAATAGCCTTTTAAAGAAAGATGAAAAATTCATTTGGAGCGAAGAACAAGATGAATCTTTCCGGATTCTCAAACAGGAATTGGGATCTTCGCCTGTGTTAGGACATTTCATAGAAGGTGCGGAAACTCATGTCCATACTGATGCAAGCGGCTATGGTTTAGGGGCAGTTCTTGTTCAAATACAGAATGACGCGGAGAGACCTATAGCCTATGCCTCACGAACACTAACCAAAGCGGAAAAGAATTATTCCACTACAGAAAAAGAATGCCTCGCAGTTGTTTGGGCCCTTGGTAAATTCCGCCCATACCTATATGGCAGACCCTTTACTGTGGTTACCGACTATCACTCGCTATGTTGGCTGGTAGGCTTGAAAGATCCATCCGGCCGCTTAGCCCGTTGGGCCCTCAAACTACAAGAATACGACATAAACATCGTTTACAAAAGCGGACGCAAGCATAAAGACGCTGACTGTTTGTCAAGAAGCCCCTTGGCTGACACCGCAGAGATAGAAGGGCACATTACTTCCATCCAAGACATTGCAGAAGAACAAAGTAAAGACCCTCATTTGGTTGTGATCCGTGAAAAACTTGCAAATGAAAATTTAAAAGGGTATCAGATGATTAGAGGCGTTCTCTATAAGAAAAATTACGACCCTGAGGGCAAACAATGGCTGCTAGTAGTCCCAAAACAAATGAGGCACGAAATTCTTAAAGATGTCCACGACACTCCAATGGCCGGTCATTTGGGATTTGCCAAGACCTATGACCGTGTTAGAAAGAGATTCTATTGGCCTGGACTTTATAGGACAGTTTCCCAATACATTGCTCATTGTAAAGAATGCCAGCGAAGGAAGGGCGTGCCTCAGAAACCTCCTGGACTACTAGTCCCAATACCTCCAACGACCTCGCCTTTTCAAAAGATAGGAATTGATTATCTGGGAAGATTTCCCATATCTCACACGGGAAATAGATGGATAATAGTCGCGACTGATTATCTCACCAGATTTGCGATAACAAAGGCCGCGGCAACAGCGGAAGCTACTGAATTAGCAACCTTCCTTATTGAAGACGTCATACTCAAGAACGGCGCTCCTCGGGAAATCATAACGGACAGAGGAAGAAATTTCATGTCTCAGACCATACGAGAAATAAATAATCTAAACGGAACAATTCACAGATTCACCACGGCATACCACCCTCAAATGAATGGTTTGACAGAAAGACTCAACAAGACCCTGACTGACATGATCTCGATGTATGTTGACGTTGATCAGAAAAATTGGGACAACATCCTACCATATGTGACCTTCGCCTACAATACCGCTCGACAAGAGACAACAGGATACAGCCCGTTCTTCCTCGTCCACGGCCGAGAAGTTGAAACACCGCTAGATTCTATACTGCCGTACCAGCCGGCAGGAACTGCAGAAGATTATGTGGGCCATCTTGTGACCAACGCTGAGGACGCACGAATGTTAGCCCGTCTTAACATCCTGCAGGCTCAGAGCAAAGACAAAGAACGCTACGACAAGAAGCATCAGGAGGTGACGTACAAGGAAGGTGATTTGGTGTGGGTGTTCACCCCAGTCCGTACCGTTGGCTTATCGGAGAAGTTATTGAAGAGATATTTCGGACCCTATCGAGTGATCAGAAAAATATCGAGTGTAAATTATCAAGTAGAAGGCGTGACGAATCCTAGGAGAAGACGAAAAACCCAAGATATCGTCCATGTAGTGAGAATGAAGCCCTACCACGACCCTGAAGTCCAAGAACAGATTGCCCAGGGTCATGTGACCGACCAGTAAACAGCGGGACGCTGTTTCTCTTGTGGAGGGAGTGATGTCAGGAGAACAGAGTTTCCTGGTATTCCCTCTTATCTGGACCGACCGGTCGGGGTAAACAGTGGCGTCACGTGGAACGAAAAAATATCTCGAGTTCTGCTTCTTGCTCTAACGGCTGGGTTGATTTGGCTCACGTAAACAGTAACTCTTCTTTTATTTTGAAATCTATATCATATAGCTCATTAAATAAATATTTAAAGTAATTCGAAGGCCTAGTTAATTATTTTTCCTCGCGACAATATTTATTGATTTACAAGAGAGAGAACAAAATATAAAAGGGAAACTTTTATTGAAACAAAGGAACTTTTTTCTTGTTTTTTAGCGCCTATTTACCTGTGAGCTTACACGCACTCTGTGGTGACAAATAATTAAAATATGTACAACAATTTTTCATTTTTAAATAATAACTATTCTTACTGTCCTTATACCTTGTGTTTAAAAAAAAAAGATATTTTATCTGAAAAATATATAAATAAAAAAATCCCGAAAATAATAAGATAATTTTTTTTAATTATAGATTAGAACTACAAGATAATAAGACCAAATCTAAATATATAAACACACTAGTTATTTATTTGGATTTAGTCTTATTAATTTGTGTTTAAAAATAATGTTAAAAATAGTTTCCTTTTATTTATAAAAGAAGAAGTTAAAGTGTAATAATATATTTTTTTAAAATTGTATATTGTTGTTGTTGTTGTTTCTTATCCCCTTGTGTAAAGCTTACACGAATTCAATTAGTTCATGCTCCTAGAGCAAAAAAAAATAAAGTATATAAAAAGCAAAAAAAAAATTGTATAAAAATCATTTTAGTCATTGAATAATTTTTTTTGAAATCCAGTGTTACAATATTATATAGAGAAAATACCAGAAATTCTGTGAATAATAGAAAGAGGGGGGGGGGGGAAAGAGAGTAATAAATAAAATAGGAAAACAAAACAATATAAAAAATGTAAGGAAAAATAAAAAACAAGATAGGAGATAATAAATAAACACTCAACAAAATAATATTTTGATAATTTTTATATGATAAACTTTAATTCTAATATAACCACAAACTGTAAAGTATACAAATGATTCTTCATAGAAATGGTGGGTAGGTTATTCAACCACAAGTCTGGAGAGATATTTACAAAGTGTACAGGTTTGACACTTCAAAAATGACATTTTTTTGTCCTCTTCTCATACATACAGGCTTCCATTAAAAGTTAGGAACAACTGAAATATTTATAAACTATTAATAGACTGAAAATATGAAAAAAGGGGGAAAATACATGGAGAAAAACAATACAAATTGAACATCTTGGCTATTATAAACAGACAAGAAAGAAATCCACAATGATATTAACAATAACAGCTGTATTATAATCGATAAAATAAAAGAAGACAAGTTTCTTAAACAATTTTAAATGAACGCAAGCTTTCGGGTGAAAACCCTGTCGAAGGGTTTTCATCCGAAAGCTTGCGTTCATTCAAAATTGTTTAAGAAACTTGTCTTCTTTTATTTTATCGATTATAATATGCCTTGCTGAGAAGAATCTCATATTTCTTATTAATAACAGCTGTATTTAAAGGGTGGATATGGAAAATTTGGGGAGAGGGGGGAGGTGTTAAGATATAGAAAGTGATAACCATCATCATAATCAACGCGACCAGGATCAACGTGAGGGGCAAGTTGATACTCAGAGGATTTGCTCTTCCACATTGTTTGATCTCTGTCTCCTGCACACACAAACTCTCACATTCACACCAGTTACGGAATATAACATGTCTTAATAACATTGGATAGAATTCATGGAACAATGGAGTACAAAGAGAGATCACAGAGAGCAGTAGAAGCAGGTACTTACATTGGAGTGATAAAAAGTGCAGCTAAAAAACGGGGAACGGAGAGGATGGTTCCTCCTTCGATCACACACCAGGGTCTCATTCTCCATCTGGAGAACTTCTCGGGAAGCCAGGGGCTGGGAGGTGGCCTCACAGGGGCACTTGGTGTAGGAGGCCAGCATGATCAGGTTGGTGAAGGGGATAGGCTGGACGATGAAGTTCCTGTCCTCACACAGCCTTCCTTTGGTCACCGATACTTACAACGTGAAGACATAAGTCTGTTGTTGTTGTTTCTTATCTCCTTGTGTGAAGATTACACAAATTCCATAAGCTTATGGAATGGGGTGTAGGGGCATAGCTTACATTGATCATGATTCCCTACATAAGGTAACATGACCAAATCCAAATTAATGAAATGTTTGTAACATTTCTGTAACATGATGCGCACCATCTGTTATAACAACTTCAAACTATTTTTGACAAGAATGATTATTTTTAGAATAAAAATATTTTTTATTTCCCTTACTGCAATAATAAAAATAATTGTTCATCAGACAAAAATACTGAATGTACTAATTGATAACACGACAACGCCATTACCATAATGTCACAAGCATTTCATTAATTTGGATTTGGTCCAAAAAGACTAAATCCAAATAATTAAAGTATGTGAAATTTCCATAACAGCATTGTTATCATCAGACAAAAGTGCTGAATCTGTTACCGCAATCAGACAAAAGTATTGAATCTGTTACCATCATCAGGCAAAACTACTGAATACAATGCTGTAACTGAAACGTCGCACACTATTTATTTATTTGGATTTGGTCTTGTTACCTTGCATTTCTAATTGGATTTGGTCTTGTTACCTTGTAAATCTTATTTATCCCAATATACCAAATTGTACCATAAAAGAATGTAGTGTACTCCAAAGTAAAGAAGACAAATGTCTCAGCTGCTGGTTACTTACTTGTCACAGTTGGCAGCACAGGATGCCAGCCTTCCTTTGATGGGTTCCCCACTGGTCAGTGGTTTCATCTCATACAGGTCAATCTCCTTGTCACATGGCCTCACTTTGGTCTTGTTCAGGAACTTGTGCATCTGCTCAAAGACTACGTCGTCCTCTGTCACGCACACAAATCATTCATTGACACACACTTCTTTATAATTCAATACCTCAAGAATTTTTATTTAAATTGAAGTTGGTGTTGAATTAAAGTCAGTTAAATTAAAGAAGGTAGCTTTATTGAGATTTGAAAAAATGACTGAATTAAAGTCAGTGTTGATATATAAGTATATATATTGTACATATTGTGATAAAGCACAATTTGGATTATAGATTATAGCTACAAGAAAATAATACCTAATCCAAAAAAATAGTGTGTGACATTTCAGTAACATCTTTGTTACCATCATCCATAAACTGGAAGTGATATTTTGGTAACAGTGCTGTTTCTGAAACATCATGCACAATTTATTGATTCGGATTAGGTCTTGTTACCTTATGTTAACTATAGCAATAGGTTTTTCATTAGATATATTTTAGGAGTTATTTTTTGTATAAACATGGTCATTATGAAGAACAGTTTGACTTTGAAGCTAGCTCTATTTTACCATAATAAAGAGAGGTATCCCCCTAGGCCAATTAAAATTGTTGCTCATGAAAGAGCAATATCAGAGAACATTTCCTTCAAAGAAATAAAAGAACTCTTCAGGTTTTAATCCTTTTAAGACATCATAGAAAATTATGGCTTAAAAATTCACATCTCTAAAAACAACTTTGTTTACAAATATAGTTGAACTACCTCTATAAAGAACAACAACACATGTGGTGCAATATAGATGGAAATTTTGCCGGAAGGTAATTGATCTGAAGAGTAAAAGGTCGCCTCTCCCGTCATAATGGCCCTCATTAGCCTAGGGCCGACTTTATGATGTCTATTTTGACGGGAGAGGCGACCTTTGTCTCTTTAGACATGTGGTGCACTTACAGTAAAAGTAGTCGCCTACTTCTACCCACCATCATGGCCTGTACCATGTGTACACTTACACTGATGAATAAAACTTAAGGAAGTGGAAAGTCTTTAATGTTGCCAGTCATCTATTTTTTTGAAGAAGACAGAGGAAATTTTGTTCATGCTTGGTTATCTCATGTGTCTTCAATTAAAGGTCACTGTAATATATTTCAAAGTTATTGTCCCAATATACATGCTGTTGTTGTTGTTGTTTCTTATCCCCTTGTGTAAAGATTACACGAATTCCATGAGTTCATGCTCCTCGAGCTGTTTTATGATGAGCAGCGGCCTCTCCCAAAGGTCCTGTTTAGTGCATCTAATGCAAGCCAAAATGTGTTCTGGATCTACAGGTGACAAGCTACATTTTGGGCAAGTGGGGTAGATTTTGTTATTATTTTCTATCTTCAATGGCTTGAGATGGCCTGTTCTAAATCTTGTTAGTGTTGTTTGATGCTGTCTATTTATGATGTTCAGAGCTCCTCCTGGGTTCACTCCACTGTACCAACTGTGCTTAGGTGGGATCCTCCAGTTCTTGTTTATTTTTGTTTTGGCTACTGTATCTATTTCTTTAAAAGTAAGTTTATTTTTCTGTGGCAAGGGTTCTTTTGTGCCTTTTTTCGCTAGCACATCAGCAGCTTCATTGCTTTCAATTCCAACATGTGAAGGGTATCCATTGAAGGTGAATTTTTGAGAGTTTTTGGAGATAGCCAATTATGTTCCTGCTTACTTTGTCTCTAAGTTCCCCTGTGTGACTCAAGTGTTGTATGGCACTTCTACTATCAGTAAGAATCCAGATATCTTATATTGATAATTATTGATAATTAGTATTTCTGATGGATTTTAAGGCTTCATAGATGGCTATAAGTTCTGATCTGAAGACTGAGCAAAAATCTGGGTTTCTCCTGTTCATTTTCTCAATGCCATTTGTGGTTTTGATGAGACAGCCACTGCCAGTGTGTCCTAGCTCGTCTCTGCTACCATCGGTATAAATAGTTATTGCATTTTTAGGAATGTTATTAATTATTTCTAATGATAATTGTTTTAAGTATTCTGGATTTTGGCATTGTTTGTTGGTGGGTTCATTTAAAGAGGCATTAAAAATAACATTTTTTAGTGGTTCGCATGTAGAAATTTTTCTGCTAAATAATTTTTTTCTACTTTATATTTTAAAAATCCATTTCTTTTGGCCAGGTGGAGAGGGCCTTCTTTTTTGAGTCTTAGATTGGATTCCCAATTAAGTATGCAATTGGAAGTTCTGTGTTTGTTTCCATAATTCTTGATTTTGTTTATATATTTTGGCAGATTGTAGCTTCTTCTATCCTTTAAGGGCATAATGTCTGCCTCGTAAAGTACAATATCGTTAGGGCAGGTATTTCGAAGACCTGTAATAATTCTAGCTGCACTTAGTTGTATCCTTTCCAGTGATTTTAGATTTGTTTCAGATGCTGTACCATAGATTTGATATCCATATTCCAGGATAGGTCTAATTAGAGATGTGTAAGTTAATTTTAGTGTTGTTGCATCGGCTCCCCACTCTCTTCCTGAAATATATTTCAGGATTTTTAGTCGGTCTCTTCCTTTTCTAATAACTTCTTAAATATGTTTACTGGAGTTAATTTCTGGATCCAGGGTGTAGCCAAGATATTTAGGATGTTTATCATATTGTAATTTTTGTTCTTTCAGAATATTTTTGGCCTTATTTTGTATAGTTTCTTATCGGTAGAAAAAGACATCTGGGGTTAAATTCTAATTTATGTTTATTAGCAAATTTTTCTAGGTGGAGAAGAGTCTTGTTCAAATCCCTTTCAGCTTTTTTCCAGTTAGTGTTACTGCTCCATAGAATAATGTCATCAGCGAAAAGTCCAATATTGGTTTCATGTGAAATATTTTCTTCTATGCCTGCAATAAATAGGGTGAAGAGAGTTGGGCTAAGGACTGACCCTTGTGGTAATCCTTGGTACAATTTGAAGGTTTTAGATAGAGTTCCATTATATTTGACCCTGATGTATCTATTTTTAAGGAAATCATTTATCCAAGTGATAGCTTTTCCATCAATTTTGAAATGCTTGTATAATTTAGTAATTAACTTGTTTTTCCATACTCTTTATCAAAAGCTTGTGTAAGGTCTAAAAAAGCAGCTATGGTGTGGTTAGTTGGTTTTCTGTTTTGTGCATCTTTTACCTTTTGTGTGAAAAGTAAGAGTTGGTCTATTGTCCCATGTCCTTTCCTAAATCCATATTATAAAGCAACACTTAAAGCCTCCCCGCATAAGTTTCTTTTTTGTGAAAAATCAATATTAATTTCAAAGAGAAATAGTACATATTTCTCTTTGAAATTAATATTGATTTTTCACAAAAAAGAAACTTATGCGGGGAGGCTTTAAGTGTTGCTTTATAATCATACGCCGCAGTCCTTTATAATGTAAATCCATATTGTTCTTCTGGTAAGAGATTTCTTGTGTCAAGGTGGTAGGTAAGTCGTCTGAGTATAATTTTTTCCATTATTTTGCAGCAAATACTTGTGAGGGAGATAGGTCGATAGTTTTTTAGGTCATCGGCAGATTTGTCAATTTTTAATAGGAATTATTGTTGCAGTTTTCCAGTCTTGAGGCAATTTTCCAGTTTTCCAGGAGTTATTGAAAATATCAAGAAGTATTTCTTTGCCATTTTTGCCCAAGTTGGATATCATTTGGCCATGGATTCCATCTGGCCCAGGAGTCTTGTTTAGGTCAGTGTTTTCTAATGCATAATCTAGCTCTTTCATATTGATTTTTTTCATGGAAAATATTATGAGTGCTGGTGAAATTTTTACAGTCATGAATAATCTTTCGGGCCTTTTTTTCAACTTTCTTATCTTTTATTTCAAATTTGATTTTACTACTTATTTGATATGAATTACCTAAAAGATTAGCAGCATTTTTGTCATTAGTTGCTGGGGTACCATCTACATGGTACTACTCTATGGTACTACTCATCTACATGCTAATAGGTTCAACTTCCTTAAGTTTTGTCCATGAATGTATGTTGCAGCTGTTTCTATCTGCTTCTTAAAAAAAAGTCATAAACTGCTCCCTTACCTTGGTAGCCCATGGCCCAGTCAAAAGTCTCCATCAAGTTATAATGGACAAAGTACCTGGACACAAGAATATAACAATTATTTTTCTATAGATATAGGGTTTACCATAATGCAAATACCAATGAATGGGAGGGGGGGGGGAGCAGGAGTGAACCTCTTCAGTAGACATTTGGAGATCTTATAAACCTCATTTTTGCCATTTAAAATATGAAAACGCTCTAAATGTAAATTTAGAACTTTAAAAGAATGAATAGAAGTTTATAGAAAAAGTATTTCAGTATATCTGAACAAATTCATTGGATTTGTATAAGAAAGAAAAGTTTTAGATTTTATAATAATTTTTTTCAACCTATCTTAAGAATAAACTTGTCTTGCAAGTGTGTAATTTTGCAATAATGGAAACCCCCAAGACTAGTTTTTGCAAGAATGGAAGCCCCCAAGACTGGTTTTTGCAAGAATGGAAGCCCCCAAGACTGGTTTTACTATATAATGTTATAACCAAAGAAGTTCCAAAGAAGGGATCAACTTACAGAAGCATTTTCCCCCAGAGCCACAGAATGGCATTCTTCAGGTGAGTGAAGGGCTGCAAGTAAACACAAGTTTCCCAACAATATAAGATATTACAATATAAGATATTACAATAATTCAACAGGTTTCTGGAGTTTCTTTTCATTTTATTATTGCATACTCAAGCTTTCGGGAATATCTGCCCTTCTACAGGAGTACAAAATGAACAATAGTGATCAATAGTTAGAACAATTGATCTAAAGAGAAAAGGGTCGCCTCTCCCGTCAAAATAGACGTCTAAAACCAGAAGCCATCTATTGACCGTCGCCGCGACTATATATACACAGTTGAGTCAGTCCTAGACTCACCGTGGTGGCCGGGCAGGAGACAGTGGTGTAGGTCTTACAGATAGCTTGGTAGTCATAATAGGTCACTCTGAGAATGCACTAATAAAATAAAAAGAAACCCATCTCCATGTTGTTGCATTATTTTAAAATAGGAGAGATTCACATCTAATATAAAATAGTAATTCAACCAACATAAATTAATAGTATTACGATGTACTAGAGCGCCATCTGTTATCAAATTATAAAACTATTTTAGAGGCGTAATATTCTTTTTAAAATAAAACAATTTCTACTGTCCTTACTGCGATGGAAAAATTAAAGGGAGGGCCTGGCTCATCAGTGGTGAACCCTCCCAGCGGTTTCACCACTGATGAGCCAGGCCCTCCCTTTAATTTTTCCATCGCAGTAAGGACAGTAGAAATTGTTTTATTTTAAAAAGAATATTACGCCTCTAAAATAGTTTTATAATTTGATAAATTAATAGATTTCCATATAACCTAGTATGCAAATTTTATCCACCAATAATATTTATGATAATACATTCAAAAAGAGCATAAAACACAAGGTAATAAGACCAAATCCAAATAAATAAATAGTGTGTAAGTTTCCGTAACAGCATTGTTACTGAAACATCACACACTATTTATTTGGTCTTATTACCTTGTGTTATAATCCAAATTGTATACCTTATCAATACAAGAAAGCATTCATATTAAAGCCTGTTGAAAGACGTTATTGTCCAAAAACATGCTCATACCTATTCAATAAAAAACTCATCGCTTTTACCTTTGGTTTCTTCTTAGTAATTAATACAGTAAAACCCTATTAAAACAAACCTTATAACAAACCTGAAATTATCCCTTTTTTATTTATAATATATTAGAGATATAGCTATAGGATATATAATACACTGCAGCTTGTGATTGTAAAACAAAACTTGAAGTTACACCGCATGAGTTTCTTTTCAATGAAAAATCTAAATTTATTTCAAGGTGAAATATTGACTATTTCTAACCTTTTTGGATGAGGTATGAAAGGGTGAATTATGAAGAGTAATGATGAATGGAAAAATAAAAGTGTCCAGGGATGGGAATCGAACCCACAAATAGCTATATAGTAAACCACAGGTTCAGTCCCATTGGGGTTCACTATATAGGAGTTATATTGTTATGTGCTGTGCTATAAGTATATAGAGTTGAGTCAGTCCTAGACTCACCGTGGTGAGCATGGAGGCCGGGCCGGAGACAGTGGTGTAGGTCTTACAGATAGCTTGGTAGTCATAGTAGGTCACTCTGACACACCACAGCTCAGTAACTCTGCCGCAGTCTGTGACAGCAACTTACTTCTTGTAGATGTCATACTTGATCATGGAGAGGAAGAGGGTGGAGTCTATCTCACCAAAGAATTTCCCGGTCTGCACCACAAACAGGTGTTCTCAGACTGAATATACCAGTAAAACTACATTCATGGGACAAAAATTAAGGAAGTTGTACCTTTTAGCATGTATATCTGGATTCAGACGATAACTCTGAAAGATATTACAGTGACCTTTATTGAAGACATATGAGATAACCAAGCGAGAACAAAATTGCCTCTGTCTCCTTAAAAAATAGATGACTGGGGATATCAAAGACTTTACAATAAGTTCTGTCCATGAGCGTACCTCTCTCCAAAGCACAACACCTAGTTGAAGAGATAGTGTGACCTTTAAAGAGATGTGTCCACTTATTGGAGGGAGAACAGCGTTAAATAAAATCTCTTTAATTCAACCAACACCTACTTTGATTCAACAATTTTTTCAAATCCCAATATGGCTGTTTCCTTTCATTTAACTGATTATATTTCAACACTGACTTTTTTTAATTCAACCGAAAATTCTGATCCTTTGGGGTGTTGAATTAAAGAAGTTTGACTGTAGTAAAAATGGTGATTTTGGCCTTTATTTAAAGGTGTTCTCACATGGAGTTTGTTTTACTGTACCAATAAACCCACTACTAAATACTGTCTAACGCCTAGCCAACTTTTCTCTCTCTTTGATATTAATTCATCCTAAGCATTTCCATTTCTTCTGTCAAAAGAGATTCATTTAAACATTTAATCCCTGTCTTGATTTATATATATATATATATATGAAAAAACAATAGAAAAAAATAAAAGATAAGTGGGTCAGGTGTTGATATTAAAAATAAAGAAGGCATCTCCTGACCACGAGCACATGTGCTTTTTAATTGTGCATTTTTGCTCTACTAAATGGCGCTCTGCCATCTAAAAAGCACATGTGCTCGTGGTCAGGAGATGCCTTCTTTATTTTTAATATATATATATATATATACAGTATAATCTATCACCAGTTCAAAGGGGCACTATTTAGTTTAATATTAAAATATAGCGGAATCTCGTTACAACTTGTTATAAGAGAAAATTGCTTATAATATCATAATTCTAGAGTTTCAAGCTTTAAAAAAGTTCCAAAAATTCTCTGATCCCTTGAGGAGTTGAAATAGATTGTACAATATAATCTTGCCATGAGACAACATCACTTGGGATTTTCCATTGTTATAACCAGGTGGTTTCTAAAACTGTGGTTAAATAATTTAAAACTCCTGACTTTAGAATGTTGATGTTATAATCACATTACTGTTAATAGGAAGTACTAAATCCTTGCAAAATCATTTTGTGGATCTCAGTAAAGTCAAATTTGTTTAGAAAGTTTGAAGAGCACATGCCTGGTGTGTTTTATTTTAACATAAAACTCTTTCATTAAAGAATAGTTAAAGAATACATAAGCGAATTCTTACTTTTTGATCTAAATCCTTAAATTAAGACACATAAACATTAAAAATATCACATAGCATTTTATTTTATTAATAAATTATAATAATAATATTTATTTTTAAAACAAACACAGAAATCAAATGAATAAATTGATTGTGACATTTCGGTAACAATGCTGTTACCAAAAACAACACACACAATTTATTTATTTGGTGTTATTACCTTGTGTTTCTAATCTATAATCCAAATTGTACCTTATCATTAACACAGACAGGTTGAAAATCTCCACGGACCAGTCAAAATGTTCCACAGATTGATCCAGGTCTGTCAGACCGGAGTTTAAAAACCTTACTGCACTATGGGACAAGGCGGCTAGGGCGGCACAGTACTCACATGCTCATGTTCTTCACTGACAACCACAAAGCCATTGTTGTCCAGGAGGTAGCACTCCATTTCCTGAAAACACATAATTAGTTAGATCATCTCACATAGAGAATATATGGGGGGCTCTGTGATCAAAGCCATTGCTGTACATTATGTAAATATAATAACATAGCTATCCTTGAGTGGTTACACAAATCTACCAGAGTCCTGCGACTACCTCAACAATGAAGAGTATATAATTTCTAGGTAGAATCTTAGAGGGATTTAACAGTATTTAGCTCTCACTTATATTTTTATACCTGTCTATAGCGCCCCCTCTTGGGACTCACAAAAATAGGGTGCTATAGAGAGGGGGTGCTATAGACAGGTTTAACTGTAAAAATAAAAATACAACCTTTCGTATTGAGTTTCTTTTATTATGATATAATAAATGTATTTATTTATTTATTTATTTATTACAAAACACACGCTATATCCTATGTGGATATTTGCATGTAAATGTTTAAACTATTTTATATGTACATAGTTTTTAAATATATATATACAAATTATTTATAGTTTTAGAGAGAGAGTGAAAGGTATTCAAATTTACATTTTAGAACAATAAATTATACAAGAAACAAAGATTATTTACATACATATTATCAAAAGTCCAATGTATATTTAGAATTACAACCACTAAACCAGTGGCACAAATATACTAATTAAAACTAGAAATTTCAATTCTTAATGTAATTCAAGTCCACGGCATTTGAGATAGAGTCTACAAAACTTGTTAAATTTTCTATATTCTTCTTTACTGGAAACCATTTGGCTTAAACTAGAACTGTTCATTTGACATTGTACTCTTAAATCAGCAACAAGTGGGCACCGGATTAAAATATGCTCAGGGTTGTGATCTTCTTGGTCACATAAGTAGATTGAAGAATCAATTCTGCCAATTCTATATAAATATGTGTTAAAGTCTCCATGCCACGTAAAGAATTGTATATTATAAAAATTTGGCTGGATAAATTTGGGTAATCTTGAGTTTTCAAAAAATTCTCTGAAATTATCATTTGCGTCTTCATAGTATTTTTGAATTTTTTCATTTATAAAGTTAGATATTATCATTCTTTTGGCTGGATCATTTCTATTATAATCTATTTCAACTTTAAGTATGTTTGACATAATGAAATCCGTAATTTTAGGTATTCTTGCGAGAACATGTGTACAATTCGAAGATGTTGTATTATAAGCATGCATAGTGTTTAAGAATTTTATACTGTAGTGAATCTATTTTGTTTTTTGATCTCGTGTTTATGTATGGGTACCAGGTTGTTGAACCATAAGTTATTGTGCTTCTAAATAAGGTCTTATATAATGTTAATAATCGCCTACTATCCAATCCCCACGATTTCTTTGTTAAACCAAGAAGATATCCACTAGCTCTAGTTGTTTATGCAATAACACTGTCGATGTGTGTGAGGCATAAAATCTAATTTGTTCTTGTTTCGGTGATTTTTGAAAGTTAATCCTAGTATTTTTAGGTTTTCAACTGGTTTGACAAGACTATCATGCAGGGTAATTACATACTTTTTGCAGTTGAATAAATATAAAATCTTTGTTTTCTGTCTTGATATTTTAAGTTTGTTGTTTTCACACCACATATTTATTTTCCCTAATGAATTTTCAATTGTAATCTTAAGATTTTTTACATCTGTATTCCAACATATTACCGTTTGATCATCTGCATATCCTATAATTTCGCTATTAGATTCCTTAAAGTTGGTTAATAGATCATTCATTATGATGTTCCAAATAGTCGGAGATAAAGGTCCTCCTTGCGGACATCCTTTACTTAGTTTTTTGGTGAATTCATTCGTAGAGTACCTAAATCTTATCTTCCGGTTAGTGAAGTAGGATTTCATGAGTTTTACTATTGATGCTGGTATAGTATCCTCATCGAGTCTTTTTATCACCATTGGCCACCAGGTATTGTCAAAAGCTCCACTAATATCTATTGCAATTATAGCCGTATACTCCTTGGCTTTGTGTTCTAATGCAGTGTGAATTATTTCAGTTAATGCAGTTATGGTAGATCGAGATTTTGTAAAGCCATGTTGACGATTACTGAATAATTTCATTTCCTCGTAGAATTTGATGATTTTGTTGTTTATTATTCTTTCAAAAATTTTTGAAAGGTTTGAGTTTAGACATAGAGGTCGATAGCTGACACAATCTTTATAATCGGATTTACCCGGCTTTGGAATGATCAGCGCCTCTGCTCTTTTCCATTCATCAGGAAAGTAACTCATATCCAGACACTTCTGGTAGATTTTAGTTAATAGTGGTACCGCGAATTGTTTTGCGTGTATTATCATATTATTAGAAATGTTATCTATTCCTGGAGATTTTTTCGGATGCATTTTTTCAATAATAGCATTTACTTCATTGATTGTGATTATTGGTTCTGTTGTGTTCGAAAGTCTTAATGCATATTTCCTTATATTTGTATGTGTATTCTTATCTTCACCTGGGTTGTCATCAGGAAATAGAGTGGCTATTAATTCCTCAGTTTTCTGTTGTTGTTCTTGATATGTGTTTGTTTCTAAAATTTGTAGTTGTTTATTCGAGTTACCTCTTAATTTTTTGTATATTTTGTATAAATTCCCATAAGGATTGGTAGAATTATTTTCTTCTAGAAAGGTCCTCCACGATATTCTTTTGGCCTTTTTAATCTCTCGTAAATATTTATTTCTTGTTCTTTTAAATAACTCTATTAAATATTCTGAAGGATTCCGAGTTCGGTAATAAAGATTTCTTACATAGTGAAAGTAGGTTTTTAAAATCTCCAGTTCTGTATTCCACCAGTTAGCTGCACCACATTTTGGAGCTACATTATATTTTAGTTTCAGTGTGGAATAGGCAGATTCAATTAGAATTTCCCAAAGTTCTTTTATTATTTGATCAACCTTTTCTGGTGTGGATATATTAACCGATAAGCTTTCAATCTTTTTCTTGTCAGCGTCATTCACATTCTGTGTAAATCTTGGCCAATCTGCTTTTTTCTCATTGAATTTCCAAGTTGTATATAGCGTTGTGGTTGAAAATTGTTCAGTCATACATACATCAAATATTATAGCAACGTGATCAGATATTTGGGAAATTTGTTGTGTAAACCTTTTTATTATAGTTGTAAGAGCTTTTTTATTTGTCAATGTTAAATCAATTACACTGGCATTCCTGCAGGTTGGTGTTTTATCATTGTGTATAATTAGATTAGTTACATCGATAATGGGAAATAACCTATGGCCGTTATAATTTGTCTTTAAATCATACCATAGCGGAGATCTCGCATTGAAGTCTCCACATAGAATCAGAGGTGTATTCCTGAAATTGGTAATTAATTCTTTTAAAAATGATTCGTGGTCTTTGTTCATAGAGTTAGGATGTATATATATGTTAGAAATTATTAAATATTTTGTTTTAGTGTAAACCATAATAGTTGTTGCGAAAGAATTAGTAAATTGTGTAATTAGTTTCGTTTGAAGACTACTATTATTAACAATTATAGCTGTATTTACACTTTGAGTGTTCTCTATTTGATATTTCTTAGCTGACCATGGAATAATTACTTCTCCATCAATTGTATAGGGTTCTTGTACTAAAATTATATCTGCTGTTTTAATTTCATTGGAAGAATAAAGTTCGTTTATACATATAATACTTTTCCTTGCATTTTGTTGTACTATTTTAATCTTATTAATTTGCATATCATAAAGTTAAAAAAAAAAAAAACAGGAAAGGGGATTTTATGCAAATTAATTGTTTTGAATTTCTATCTCTGGACTGTGGTAATCAGTTCGTTGTATTATTAAATCAATTTGCTTACTGTAGATAGGGCATTCTCTTGAATTAGGTTTATGTTCTAAATTTCTATTTTTAAAGTACGGATGTTTCGAGCAGTTGCAACAATTCATATTACTTGAGCATTGGTGTTGGCCCTCCAGACCGCATTTGGTGCATTTTTTAGTATTTGGGCAGTTGTTTTTGCGATGGTTAGGGTTGAACTCAAAGCAGTTCTGGCATTGATTTACCAGTACTTTATCCCGTACTTCACAGCGTTGAATATCCGTGTATATTTTGTTGTTTTTATTGATAGTTTGGTACACTCGCGGAGAAACTCTCAACACGATGTCATGTTCTTGTCTGTTGGATTTAATAGTAAAAAGTACTTTGATTTCGTTTTCACAGTCATTCAGTTCTGAATTCATCGCGCATAAAATAGTTGGCAAGTTTACAATATCAGTAATTTTATTGACCGATTTGATAACTACAGTTGGGTCTCGCATCTTAGGTTTGTATATTTTACTCAAAGAATTGATTTCATCCGATTTCTTAAAACTCTCAATCAACTGATCAATGTCTTTTTCATCAGGTAATTTTATGATCGTGCCTTTCTTTGTATTGATCATTTTAGTAATTTTTGCTTTATTCCCTTCCTGGCGTAGCTGTTTTACATAATTGCTTATGCACATATTGCATAAATGTATATACATTAATCTCTAATGAGAGACCATAGTCTAAATCATTATGATATAATAAATGTATATACATTAATCTCTAATGAGAGACCATAGCCTAAAACATTATGATATAATAAATGTATATACATTAATCTCTAATGAGAGACCATAGTATAAAACATTATGATATAATAAATGTATATACATTAATCTCTAATGAGAGACCATAGCCTAAAACATTATGATATAATAAATGTATATACATTAATCTCTAATGAGAGACCATAGCCTAAAACATTATGATATAATAAATGTATATACATTAATCTCTAATGAGAGACCATAGCCTAAAACATTATGATATAATAAATGTATATACATTAATCTCTAATGAGAGACCATAGGCTAAAACATTATGATATAATAAATGTATATACATTAATCTCTAATGAGAGACCATAGGCTAAAACATTATGATATAATAAATGTATATACATTAATCTCTAATGAGAGACCATAGTCTAAAACATTAAGATATAATAAATGTATATACATTAGTCTCTAATGAGAGACCATAGCCTAAAACATTATGATATAATAAATGTATATACATTAATCTCTAATGAGAGACCATAGTCTAAAACATTATGATATAATAAATGTATATACATTAATCTCTAATGAGAGACCATAGCCTAAAACATTAAGATATAATAAATGTATATACATTAACCTCTAATGAGAGACCATAGCCTAAAACATTATGATATAATAAATGTATATACATTAATCTCTAATGAGAGACCATAGTCTAAAACATTATGATATAATAAATGTATAAACATTAATCTCTAATGAGAGACCATAGGCTAAAACATTATGATATAATAAATGTATATACATTAATATCTAATGAGAGACCATAGCCTAAAACATTATGATATAATAAATGTATATACATTAACCTCTAATGAGAGACCATAGTCTAAAACATTTCTGAACCTGGGGTCTCCTGGAGGCAGTCACTCATCAGAGACTCTTGGCTCAGTTGAAAGTCTCCTCATGACTCGGCCTGACATAACAGAGTATCTGATATGAGACTACCTCCAGGAGAGTTTAGACATGTTTTCTGGCTAAGGTCTCTCAAGGAAAACTCCACTGTTTATAATTAAAAGCTTTATCTTTAATATTTAAAGTGCAATGATAAAAAAAATTAAATATGTACTAATATTTGAAGGAAAAATAAAAATCAGGTTAAAAAGTTTCTTTTAATTTTGAAAACTTGCAATTTTTTACCTGAGATTTTTATTTTTTCTTTTTCAAATAATTTCTGGGTAACGATTGCTCACATAAAAAATGTACTGATATAACTGAATAAGTATATTTTAATTCTATATATATATATATATAAACATTAAAAAAGTAGCATTAAAAACAAGTGTCAATTTTCAGCAGCAGATGGCACTAATCTGATAATGATGATATAAGAGTTTGGAAATGCTTGTGTCAAAAAGTCAAATAAATAAATGGGAAAAACAATTCCCAAGGTAAGATTTTATATATAAGGTAAATTAATACATTAACCTTTTAATTTGTTAAACATGGTGTTAAAAAACAAAACAACTACCAAATAGGTGGTGCTACTTACTGAGCTGCTGCAGTTGAATTGGCAGGATTGTTGGCACTGTTGGAACACCACAGCAATATTATTTATACTTTTAAAAAAATATATTATGGTGTGGTTATACAATTGTTCAAGTTTTAAACTTCAAAGATCATCCTGATATCATATTTTGATTTAATTGGGAATCCAATCTACGACTCAAAAAGAAGTCCCTCTCCACCTGGCCAAAAGAAATGGATTTTTAAAATAAAAAGTAGAAAAAAATTATTTAGCAGAAAAAATTTCTACATGCGAACCACTACAAAATGTTATTTTTAATGCCTCTTTAAATGAACCCACCAACAAACAATGCCAAAATCCAGAATACTTAAAACAATTATCATTAAAAATAATTAATAACATTCCTAAAAATGCAATAACTATTCATACCGATGGTAGCAGAGACGAGCTAGGACACACTGGTAGTGGCTGTCTCATCAAAACCACAAATGGTATTGAGAAAATGAACATAAGAAACCCAGAATTTTGCTCAGTCTTCAGATCAGAACTTATAGCCATCTATGAAGCCTTAGAATCCATCAGAAATACTAATTATCAAGATATCTGGATTCTTACTGATAGTAGAAGTGCCATACAACACTTGAGTCACACAGGGAAACTTAGAGACAAAGTAAGCAGGAACATAATTGGCTATCTCCAAAAACTCTCAAAAATTCACCTTCAATGAATACCCTCACATGTTGAAATTGAAAGCAATGAAGCTGCTGATGTGCTAGCGAAAAAAGGCACAAAGAACCCTTGCCACAAAAAAAAATAAACTTACTTTTAAAGAAATAGATACAGTAGCCTAAACAAAAATAAACAAGAACTGGAGGATCCCACCTAAGCACAGTTGGTACATTCTAGGAGCAATAGTTCCCCAGGCCTTGAAGGCCCATAAACCGAATACCTTTGCTGCCACCAGGTCACACAGCCAAAAAGAATGATGCATTCTCCATGCACCGAGCGGCCTTTGGTAGGCCCCTCGAGCCCGCCATTAAGGTCTGGCTCCATGGGGTTGACCATTCACCCACAGGCGTCTCCGAGAGTTCATTGGCAAGGTTGCTGACCGAGCCCTCTCGTTCGGACTTAGTTAAACCCGTCCTACGCTCCAATAGGACTCCCCCCCCTTTTAGCCCTCGTACCCTTATCCAGTACTCCCTGAATCTGCCGTCGAATCAAGGACCTCTGAGGCACGAGGTTTACGCGAGGAACCTCGTGAAGGCGGAGGGGTGGTACTACTGTGTGCACCCCTTGGTTTTTCATGGCGCGCACGACAAGGACGCT
The DNA here is from genome assembly GCA_030710605.1 of Cordylochernes scorpioides. Classification (NCBI taxonomy): domain Eukaryota; kingdom Metazoa; phylum Arthropoda; class Arachnida; order Pseudoscorpiones; family Chernetidae; genus Cordylochernes; species Cordylochernes scorpioides. The sequence continues at coordinate 17,116,416 of CP092867.1, read as the reverse complement.
CCCAATGGCGCACACACAGAGCGAAGACCCAAGAGTTTCAAGACTCGTGCGTCTCACGCCAGCTAACCAAGGGCCGAAGCTAGCTTACAGCTTCACCAACTCCGGCCAGTGGCACTCCAACGCAAGGCAAACACGCAGAGACGAGCCACTGCGTCTTTGCTGGATTCCAAATTAAATAAGGAAATGTGGGGAGAGGCCACAAGAGTCGCTGCCTATTTAATCAACAGAAGCCCTTCAAATACAGTACAAACAACACCAGCACAGATGTGGTTTGGAAGAAAGCCTAATCTTTCTAATGTAAAATTATTCGGGAGTGAAGTGTATGTCAAAAAATTGGGAAATCTAAAAAAATTGGATAGTAAAAGTGAAAAATATTCACTTATCGGATACAGTGGAAATGGATACAGATTGTGGGACATGCAGAAAAGAAGGATTTTAATTGCAAAAGATGTGGTGTTTACAGGAAAACTAACAAATGAAATGACCAGTGTCATTCAGCCAAGATACAGAGAAGATTTGGAATCTGAAATAGAGGAAAGTCAAGACACTAAAATGGAATTGGATACCCATGATAAACCACAGAACTCGACCAATTCAAGATATATGTTAAGGAATAGAGAAAATATCAATAGACCTGAAAGGCTAAAAGATTATGAAGTGTTGAATTCTGTTTCTGAAGAAATAGGATTGTTAACATACAATGGAGCTGTAACCGAAGTAGACAAAGAAAACTGGGTAAAAGCAATACAGGAAGAAAAAGATTCATTGAAGAAAAATGAAACTTGGGATTTTGTAAAAGTTGAATGTGTGAAAGAACTCATTTATATAAAAGCACTAATTGAAGAACTTACAAATGAACCCATACCTGCTAAACTAAATATTGACAACCAAAGTGCAATGACTTTAATGAAGACAGGACAAATGAACAGAAAGACAAAACATATAGATGTTCGATATCATTTTTTGAAAGATCAGATAAGAGAAAATGTTGATGTTCAGTTTTGCCCAACCCAAGACCAAGTTGCTGATATCCTAACCAAGCCTCTGCCAAAGGAAACTTTTGAAAAACACAGATCTTCACTGCTGCAGATGATGTTTTGATAGAGTAATTAAAACTCTAAAACATGAATTCAAGAAGGAGTGTTAAATATATGAATTCAATTTTAGACTTTAATATATTTTATAAAATATTAATTAATAATTATTTCTTTTAAAATGTTTTAAAATATATATCTTGTTACACTGCTGTAAAATTAAGAATTTAAATAACTCTAAGGTATAAGTTAAACCTTTTGTTTTATTTTGTTAATTTTTAATAAGCTATTTTCAATTACTAAAATCGTATGTATTAATTTCTAAAATAATATAAAACCTAAAACCATTCTAACAGCTATAATGTGTTTTTCAATAGTGGAATAGTGTTCCATGATGTGGTGTTTTGCATAACAATAGTTATAAACAAATGCAATAAAGCATCAAGGGCTGCGTATCTTTATTAAAACGACAATTTACGAGCTTTCGAGCACATACGCCCTTCTACAGGAATTAATAACACAATAATAATTATTATTGTGTTATTAATTCCTGTAGAAGGGCGTATGTGCTCGAAAGCTCGTAAATTGTCGTTTTAATAAAGATACGCAGCCCTTGATGCTTTATTGTATTTGTTTATAAATTGTACAGGGTTTTTTCATTCTATATTAACAATAGTTATGTTTTAGATAAATTGTCGAGATATGCAAATAAGGTTTTGCATAGTCATATTAGTGTTATGAGCCAATAAAGGTTCTATCTTTAACTTAGTGGATCTCGGTGACCTGGAGTAGTGTAGAGACACAACAGTGGCGACGAAGGAAAAGTAAGCGAACAATGATGAATATTGAACAGTTCAACCCAAACAATGGAAATGAAATCTCAAGTTATTTAGAACGCTTTGAATCCTATTGCATAGCGAATGATATAGTAAAGATCGTTAAAAAGAAGGCAACATTTTTCTCGCTATGCGGAAGAGAAACGTATAATATAATACGGACGTTGACCTCTCCCAAGAATCCATTGGAAACAGAATGGGAGGAGATAGTAGCAGGGATAAAAAAATACTTTGATCCGACGCCAAATATAATAGTGCAGCGTTTTAAATTTGCGAAAAGGCTTCAAATGCCAAATGAAACAATATCTGAATTTATAACAGCTCTAAAGAAAATTGCCGAGAAGTGTGAATTCCCTGATTTGGAGGATAGGTTGCGTGATGCCCTGGTATGCGGTATTCTAAACGGGGAAATACAATCAATGCTGTTAATGAACAGTATGCTAACATTTAAAGTGGCTCAAGAGATGGCATTGGCACATGAGGCTGCGGTAAAGAACGTTGCAGAAATTAAAGACGGAAAACCTCAGGAAGAAATTAATGTAATGGGAAGAGCTGTTAAGGTGAGACGGAGGAATGAGAAGATTTTTAAATGTTTCCGCTGTGGATACACAAACCACAGAGAAGAGCAATGTTTCTTTAAAGAGAAAAGATGTTTTAAATGCCAGAAGTTAGGGCATATATCTAGGGTCTGTAAGAACGGGAACTGGAGGAGCGATCGTAATAATTGCTCGATAGATGAGGAGGCAGAGGCAACTAATGGCCTTTTTAATATAAATCAAGTGAAGGACACAAGTAACATGCGGAATTATATGGTAAAAGTACGGACTAGCGGTCGAGATATGAATATGCTCATTGACTCAGGAACAAGAAAAAATATTATTTCTGAGAAGACATATATTGAAACTTGGGTGAAGTCAGAAAGGCCTAGAATAGAGAAGGATTATACCAAGTTGGTGCAATGGAACAGGCAGAGGTTATCGATTCTGGGTAAAATAAAAGCCGACGTAAAAGTAAACAAAAGAAGTATCACAATGGAATTTCTTGTGATCGAAGGTCCGGGCCCAAATCTGATTGGAAGGGAGGCGTTTGACCAGATTGGAATTGGTCTTGAATGGATAAGTTATGGCGACAGTGTATGTCAAATCAATGAGGTAATGAATGGAAATGGTATGGCCTCTGCGATGAACGGCAATGGCAATGGAGCTAAGTACGGTAATGGCAATGGAATGGCCGCGGCTATGAATGATGAGCGGAGCTAATGGAATGGGCGCGGGTTACATGAACGGTGGGGAGGACATGTACAGTGAGGGTGACGGGCTGAGCGTGTACGGCAACCCCGGCGTGGACTTCCACTTTTCGCCTCGGTGCCCGAGACCAGCTTCCAATGCGGACAACAGGAGCTTCCTGGATACTATGCCGATCAGGAGGGACCCACCAAGGCTGGAGGAAACACCTGGGCCAAGTAGACCAATAAGAAACCGGAGACTCCCCGAATACTTTAAAGATTGTGTAACAAATTGGGGGTGAGAAGATGTGGTGTTTTGCATAACAATAGTTATGTTTTAGATAAATTGTCGAGATATGCAAATAAGGTTTTGCATAGTGTTTGTTTGTTTGTATGTTAATTATTTTTATGTATATATATGTATCATTAAATTGTAAATAGTTCAGTCATATTAGTGTTATGAGCCAATAAAGGTTTTATCTTTAACTTAGTGGATCTCGGTGACCTGGAGTAGTGTAGAGACACAACACATGACAACAAACTTCTCTATTAAAGATGGCTGTATTACATGATGGTCAAATTATATCAGGTCAAGAAATGATTAAACTGTTTCTATTTTTTCTGTTAAGTAAATAAACGTTGAAGGATCTCTCAGAAGGTTCCAAATGTGCACAATAAATGAATAAGATAATCAGTTCCTGATAATGAATTATGATAGGCCTGAATCAAAACATCCAAGTGTTGTACTGTGGGGAGGAAACTTGTAGAGCATACACACAAGGAGGAAGACACATAAACCAACAATATTTGAGAAAATACAGAAAGTCTAGATTAGATCAGGAAAGGTGTGACCCCTGATAGATCATATGGAAGATCTTTATTCAAAATGGAGAGAACTCACCAACCAGACTAATCTACTCACTGTGCTAGTTCTTTTGAAGAAGCGTTTAGCGAAGGCTGAATGTTTGAACTGGAGTCCGACCACTGCAGCTGGAGCTTTCTTGAGTCCAGCTCCCAGGAAGATGGCGTGGCTGCCAGTTACCAGGGGGTCATCCTTCCTTGTCCCTGCACACAAGTCCATCTGTCAGAACACTCAGTTTATAAATGTATGGAGTTTGGATTTAAGGTTGGAGTTAAGATTTTTTCCAACTAGAGTATGTGGATACAAAACTTTCTAGAGCCTGATGTAAAGCAAAGAATTTATAATAAATTCATATTTTTTAATTGTACGAGGGCCATCCAATAAATAAGTTTCCCTATTTTTTTTTCTGCAAACGAAACGTTGTAAAAATTAGTTAGTATGAAAGAAATGGTCACTTGGATGCGTTGGAAGCTGGTGACCTTCAAAATCACGCTACTCGTACGCGCAAGTCCGTAGCGCTTCAGTTTCCATGGAGCTACCACTGGTGAACGTGTCCACTTGCGAACTCCGTTCTGTAATTCGTTTTTTCGCGGCGAAAAATGAAACTGCGGTCAATATTCATCGCAATTTAGTGTCAGTGTATGGTGAAGAATGTATGAGCATCCAAATGGTTCGCCGATGGCGTTCATGGTTCTTAGAAGGACGGCAAAACGTGCATGATGACGAGCGAAGCGGCAGGCCCGTTACTGCTACGGACAATGCAGCCCCTGCTGCTGTTTGGAATGTGGTGGGAGCAGATCGCCGCGTCACCATTGACGAAATAATGATTCGACTGCCTCCTGGAATCGAAATTGGACGCTCTTCGATTGGAACAATTATGTCAGATATTTTGAATTTTCGCAAAGTCTGCGCAAGATGGGTCCCACGTTTGCTCTTGGAAAATCACAAGCAACAACGGATGGAGGCAGCCCGAGCTTTCCTGGAAATGCATTAAAGAGATGGAGATCAACTGTTTTCCCGTATTGTCACTGGAGATGAAAGCTGGGTGCATCATTCAACTCCAGAAACAAAACGACAAAGCATGGTGTGGAAGAAGCCTGAGGAAAGAGCACCAAAAAAGGCGAAGGTCACAATCTCTGCAGGCAAAGTTATGGCTATGGAAAACTTCAAATGGGAAATTTTCACACATCCACCTTATTCTCCGGAACTTGCCCCAAGCGACTTCCATCTTTTTCCAGCACTCAAGTGGCACCTTAGAGGCAAGCACTTTGCGAATGCAGGCGGAGGAGAACCACTGGCTACGAAGACAGGACACGGCTTGGTACAACAGTGGTATCAAAAAATTGTTACAACGGTACCAAAAATGTTTGGACAGAAATGGTGATTATTTAGAGAAGTAGTCTATGAGTTGTATAATGAAAATAAAGTAACTGCATAATTGTAAATAATGTGGTTTATTTGTTGAAAAATAGGGAAACTTATTTATTGGATGACCCTCGTATCAACCTACTCAAGTTGGAATAAATCCTTATTAAAACCCTCCCTCCCAAAACCCATACAAAAAATAAGCTATCAGTAATTGGAACCTTTTTTTTTACTTGCCAGTGAGCACTAATTTGATTGATTTGATTTGTGTGAATTTAATTTTTCTGAACCTATGTAGAAGTGTTTTATATAATGGGAAAATTACTGTGATTTACATCCAGATAACCAACCTCTGGACCACGATAGGTAATTCATATACAGTAGTACCTCTCTGTGTAAAGGACAACACCTAGTTATAGTGCTAATATGTCTTTTATAGAGAAGTGTCCTCTTACCGGAGAGTTGCTAATCAGTAAAAATGGTAAATTTAGCTATGAAAATTGTCCTTTGTAAGAGAGGTGTCCTCTCATGGAAGTTGTTCTACTCTCTCTCACTCAGTTTATGAGATATGTTTCTGTGTTGGTACCACTCCCAGACAATGGTTAAAACACTGCTACAGAAACGTCACATACAATTTTTTTTTATTTAGAATGGTCTTATTACCTTGTGTTTCTAGTCAATTAAATATAATGTTGTCATTGAAATTTCATATAAAGAACATTCATTTGGACGTGTTATTTTACCATTGTTGGCCATAACTGTATCTTATATTATCGTTAGAGAGAGAGAGAGCCTTTTTGATTTCCATAACTCCAATCCTGTCATCTCTTGAGAAAGGGAACTTACCGGCATCAAAGGGCACGCTGAAGACAAAGGCTGAGCTATTGTGATAGTGGTAGTCCACTGCTCTTTTATAGAAGAGTTCGTCAATAGAGCGGACGTGTTCCTCGTAGAAAGGTCTAGAACACCATAGATGGGTCAGAGAGGATGTAGATGACAATGTGATCTGTCTTACTTGTCTGTAGTGTTCCGGGTTTCATTTCTGGCCCAGAGATCCTGGAATCTGAGGAGTCCACTGCGGGTGGCCACAAAGATGGTCACTATGCCATACCGCTTAAACCATGTGTCCCTGAAACCCAAGGGAACCTGCTTTATGTCACAGAGTGGTGCAGTTTCGCCCGGACCCAGTGGCAAACCTCGGCACTCTACAGGCTGAGGGAAGGGAAAAATAAATAATCTCCATATAGATTTCCCACAGGTTTTTCCTTTTAGTATATGTAGAGCCAAACTGTCCTTTAATGAGAGGTGTCCTCTTACTGGAGAGTTGCTTAATGCTAATTTTGGCAATGAAACTGTCCTAGGTAGAGAGGTGTTCCTTAGCGAGAGTGTCCTCTCATGGAGGTTCTACTGTATACTCACTTCATTTTGAACCTCGATTTCTGCTTTGTTAGGATACATCGATTATTTACAATAAAAAGAAAAAATACTTTTGTGAAATACAAGAAAAATTAAATAATACATACGATTCAAGTGAATTCTGGAAAACAATAGCGCGCTTCAGAAAAAGAAACTATACACAGGGCAATATCTCAATATCGGACTGGCAGCAATTTTACAATAAACTCCTGGATACAGAATCAATACCAGATTACGAACCCGTTACTATGACCTTCCTAAATACAGATAATGAGCTAACTAAATGCATAACTCTTAATGAAATAAGCAAAGAAATTTCTCGAATAAGGCATGGCAAGGCGGCTGGTTTTGACGACATAATGAATGAAGCAATAAAGACCCTCCCAAAAGATTATCTAATTTCCTTAAAGGATATATTCAATAGAATTTTGAGAACGTCTGAATTTCCGACAACATGGTTGAAATCAGTTATTCAACCTATTTTTAAGAATGGTGATCCAGACGACCCCTCTAACTATCGAGGCATAGCGCTCTTAAGCAATATAGCAAAATTATTTACATTAATACTCAAATCTCGTCTAGGCAGTTGGATCGAAAGGAGAAATATAGTTCCTGAGAACCAGGCGGGATTCAGGGCGGCCACTCTTGTCAAGACCATATATTCACTCTCTTATCCCTGATTCAAATGACTCTAAGCCGAAAGAGAAGGAAATGCTACATGTTCTTCGTGGATTTGAAAAAAGCCTTCGACACAGTGCCCCACTCATTATTATGGAGAAAACTGGTAGATGCAGGTCTCAACCACCGTTTTGTTAACTTAATTAAAGATTATTACACAAATATGACAGCGGTAGTGCGATGGAACAATTCATTCACTGCGCCAATAAAGGTGCGTTCGGGAGTTTTACAAGGGGAGCCGATGTCACCTTATTTATTTATACTTTTTATAAATGATTTAATCGGTCTCTACAATAATTCAGATTTACCGGGAATATATCTCCCAAATTATGGATATGTTCATATTCTACTATACGCAGACGATATTGTCTTGATTGGAGAATCCAAAAATAACCTTCAAATAAAAATCAATATGCTAAGAAAATATTTTGAAACAAATTTATTAACCCTGAATGAAAATAAGTCAAAAATAGTAGTTTTCAGAAACGGCGGTCGATTAGCAAAAAATGAAAAATGGTTTTGGGGTGAGCGGCAACTGTCTGTTACTACGAAATATCTATACTTGGGATATCCGCTTACAAGTGCAAATTCACTAAACAAGGTAGCGTCACACTACAAGGGCAAAGCCCTGGCAGCAATTGGCGCTGTGTGGCAAGTTCTGACAAAATTCAAGATGAACTCTCTAAATGCGGCAATGAGATTACTTGATTCGACGGTCTTGCCTCACATGCTATAGGCCGCACCCTGCTGGGCACTCAACCAAGTAAAGGTAGTTGACCAGGTTCAGAATATTTTCCTAAGACGCTACCTAAATTTACCAAAGTATACTCCGGGCTTTATGCTAAGAATGGAGTGTGGACGAGTATCACAGGAAGTTATCATAACTAAACAGGTCCTGAGATTTTGGGTGAGGATTATGAAAATGGAAGAGAGTAGGTTGCCCCGGGCTTGTTTGTCACACCTCTGGACATTACACAGCAATTAAAGGGCTGGTTTAACCTTTGTCGAAAACCTGTCAACCATTTTAGACTCAAACGGTTTTTCGTTCCTGAAGGGTTGTCCGGATTACACTGCAATACTGACTGAAATCCCTGCTATTATTCGAATAGCAACCGAACAAAGCATCCAAAGCGACATGGCGAAAATCCTAAATACTTCACATTACAGTCACTTCAAATACCTAAAAAATTCAATAACAGCAGAACGATATTTATTCACAACTATTCCTCTAGCAATTAAAATATTTTTTGCACAACTGAGACTCCTATGGACGATCTTCCCAGAAAATCGTTCAAAGCGCTGGAAGATTGATTTGACTCTAACTTGCGATCTGTGTAAAAACAGAATCCAAGACGAAATTATGCATATAATATTTGGATGCTCTTGCTTAGAGAAACAGAGGAAAGAAATTTTGGGTGACTTACCCTGGTCTCAACCTGACTGCCTACAAATTTGCAGCTGGATGAACACACTGATGGTTGATCAGGGTCTCTCCCTCGGTTTATATAAATTCTACAAGGCCGCAGTCAATGTCCGTTGGAGAATAATGGATTCGCCGAATGTCGTGGTTTGCTTGGAGGAAGAAGGCGAAGATTGAACGCGGCTGATTCCACACTAGCCCTCTCAATGATATCCTAACCTTGACATATCCTAAACATTGGTACTTTAATTTAAATATTTAATCATGTATGGTTTCTTTTGCTCTGTATGTTTATTTTTTGTATATATGGTTATATTTCTTTTTCTTTTTTTTCTTTCTTCTCTCTTTTCTTTTTCCTTATTACCTCTTGTATTCTAGTTTTTACTTTTGAAATATCTTCCTTTGCTAAATCCTGTAGAGGGGAATCATGTATAGGGCTGGATGCCCCAATAAAAAGGCTTGTGTGTGTGTGTGTGCTTTGTTAGGTCTAATGAATTTGCAATGTGGCACAATGTGGGGGTGGTAGAAGTAAAACCACAATTTTCACAAGATTTCAATATCTAGAGAGATTTGATTATATTTTGGAGAGAGAGAAAAAAAGCTTATTGTATCCCTTCCCTCCACCTTACAGAGTAACAATACATTGCCTAGTTCTCACCTAACTTACTTGTTTAGATGTGTGTTCAACAAATTAAACTTGAGAAAATAAAATTTTACTGAAATATTTGAAATCATATTTCTATAATTTGTCACTTTTATTGAATACATCAACTCCTTGGCTTTAACATAAGTATTGACATAGAGTGTTTTTTTTTTTCAAGTTATCCCAAGTACATGAGGTACAGGCCCATGATAATCACGGTGGGTAGGTAGGTTAGCAATTTCCTTTTCCACTCTTAAGTTACACCACTCATCTACACATGTTGAAACACATTGTTAGAATAGTAATACCCGAGAATACTTTATATTCATCATAAGGATAGTCAATAGTCTATTGCCACTGGACATGCGTCAGACCTGGAGGCTGTTGAGCTCTGCGCTACCTGGAGTATAGGATCTCCATCTTGGCTTTCTTCCTGTGGTGAATCTGTATAAGACCGGTGGTCTTAATAAAGTTTTGTGTGTGTGATACACATGTTGAAATTGAAACAATATTTGAACTTACAAGGTGTCAGAGTCTTATTTGCTCTCACTGGTGGGACTTTTACAACAATCGGGAGGCCATTGAAACGAATCTTTTTTTTTTTCAGAAAAGAGTGTCTAATGTGAAGGATTCGATCCTGGGTCATGACTGCAGAAAATCAAGAGTTTATTAAAGGAGGACGGGGGAGCAGAAACAAGCTCACTAAAAAACCTGGGCTCAGCTGGCCTGGCTGACAGTATCCTGTAAGGGCTCCTGATCCAGGGGATACAGGATGAGTCTGTACTCCATGTTAGGAGCGGCTGCATATGGCATCTGTTCCCACTGCCCCTGCCACTGAGTAGTGCTCCCAGTCTTAATGACAAAGGCAGACGCATTCTACTTCACCCAGTCATGATGGTTGTCAAAGCTTGATACCCTAATATGATTGAGTGGAGATAAGAAAGAAGAAGATTATTTTTTATTTGGATTTGGTCTTATTACCTTGTGTTTAGAAATAAGAAGAGTTTATCCTGCATCAACTCCCTATATGGTCCAAGTGACTTATTTAGAGAGTGCAAGAATCAAATAACTTACTATCATTTACGAACCAAATATATACATTGTAATCTATATATATAAAATGAATGTATGTGTGTGTATGTGTGTCTGTCTGTCCTTTATGTCTGACCAAACCACTCATTGGAACGCCATGAAACTTTGGGAAGTTATTTAGTATAGTACTGGGAAGGTTTCTAGCAAATAAAATTTTTGAATAACTTTTCGCTTTAAAAATAATCAAGATAAATATTCTAATTTATCTGTTATAATTCAACAATCTGCTCTAAATATTATCATGATGATACGATGATTTTGTAATGTAGAAAATTAGGAAAGACAAAATTCAGGATGACACGGCAATTTATTTGAGACAAGAATAATGATACAATTCCAAGGCAATATACTATTCCTTTAACTTCCAATTACCGAGGGAACCAATTAATATTGATTTTATCCAACTTATCGAGTATTTTTCAAGGGACCGGGAAAAAATGATCACTTTATCGAGAGATTCGTTAGACAAACCTTTACTCGGGTAAAACCCGGGCGAAGCCGGGTACGTCCGCTAGTTTAAGATAAAAATGAAGAAGAAAGATGATGGTAATGATAATGTTGTCTTTTAATAATTGACTCAAATCATGTGGGCAGAAATTGAGAAACAAATAAAAGATATTAATGTAGTCTTTAAAAAATTGAACATAAACATATATATTTGTAGATCAAGAAATCCATATAAATATTGATCATTTTAAATATAAATTTTTCATTTAGTCTAACTTATTCATTTCAACATCCAAAAGGATCATAATTTCTGGATGAATTAAAGTGGGTGTTGAATTATAGTTAGCTGCTAAAGTTAGATAAGAATCACATGGTATGACCATATATTTTCACCTTAGTTATAATCCAAATTGTGTGTACCTCTCATCACTTTAATATTACTTCAGTGAATCAATGAAGTTATCCTTCCTATGTGAACTGAAGAAAATGAATTCTCTAAATTAAATATCAAGAATCCATCATCACTTGAGGATTCTTTTTCAAAGAGTTCAGGATCTAGAGCCCTCCTATATTTTAAGAAGTTGAGAAAACCCTGGGCACAAGTTCTTTTTGCTTACATCTATTTTCATAAATACTAGAATATGTACCCGGCTCGCCCGAGGTTTTACCCGTGTAAAGGTTTGGTCTAACGAACATTTGTTAAAACAATTCTCTATAAACTTATATTAAAAAAAAGATATATTTGATAATTTGAAACTCATAAATTTGAATCTCTCGATAAAGTGAACACTTTTTCCCGGTCCCTGTGTGCCGTGTCATCCAGAATTTTGTCTTTCCTAATTTTCTACATTACAAAATCATCGTTTTATCTAGTGAACATTTTTTCCCGGTCCCTTGAAAAATACTCGATAAGTTGAATAAAATCAATATTAATTGGTTCCCTCGGTAATTGGAAGTTAAAGAAATAGTATCTTCGCCTTGAATTGTATCATTATTCATGTCTCAAATAATTTGCGTGTCATCCTGAGATAATCTTACTTTTGATAAATAATCTTTAAGATAATAAACTTAGTGATAATAAAACTTATAGTTAAAAAAACTTGTTATCATCGTCGCAATGGTGGCGCTGCTTGCGAGTTAAATCTACAAATCTGCAAATAACTCTAAGGATATTCAAGATATTCAAGAAATTATTTTTTCAAAAACCTTCCCGGGGATATACCTAATAATATCCCAAATTTTCACGGCGATTGGATATATGGGTTTTGAATCTATAGAGTACACACAGACAGACATTCAATTATATATATATATAGATTATTAAGAGCATGGATTTGGTGTTTTAACCTTGTGTAATACTCTTAATGTGGTATAATCAATCTTTAGAGACAAAATTGCCAAAATTTGACTGGGTTCCAATGGTAGGAGATGATGTATCCAATAAAAGTGACACATAGTAAAATAATTGTAGTTCTAAAAGCGCCAGAGTGAGAGAGAGTTTACCTAATCTCTAGCTATATATACATAGGTGTCTGCAGTGGTGTGCCTGCACTTACCTGGGGAGCAATGCCAGCAGCAATCCTAGAGGGCTAAGTGCGACAGATTAGAGAGGGTTAGCGGTGAAGTCTGCCAGGTTCTCAGGGCCCCCCTCACTACTTACCCAACCTAGACAAGAGGGAGGCCCCAGAGTGACATGCCAGGTTAACTACGCAGGGGCTAGAAATGGCTGGAAATATTAGTAACAAATATTTTCATTTCCCATTGAAAATCCAATTATCATCAGAAAGCCCTTTCTCAAGACTTCCTGACAACACCTCTAATAAATTAAGAAAAAGGCATCTCCTTATTGTACACACACACACAACTGAGAGTTGCTGAAAGTTGCACAATAAGGAGATGCCTTTTTCTTAATATATGTACCTTATCCGAGTACATGTTACATTTGTGCTATTTTTTTACCTCTAATACATTTTTTTACATCATCATAATTTTCTCTAATACAGATTATGAGTCTCCCAAGCCTCCATAGCCTCCCTTGCTGAAGAAATTGGCACATATACAACTGTATAAATTTCACTACATTTTATTTACCCATTTATTATATAATACCTTTTATAATATCCCTTTATCACAATTTTTCTGCAACAATTTATTAGAAGTCAATATAATAGTTTAAATTGTCAAATTATCTAATACAGCTTAAATTCTTGCTTTATAGGAGATTTAAGACTAATTTAAGACCAACAGGATTTAAGACTGTATTGTATTTAAGAACTACACAAGATAATCAAGACAATAGATCACATATTTAAGAGAGACCAAGATTTTCCAGTCTTGAATACAATTATAGCAGGAATACTAATCTCTCAAAAATGGCATACACAAATGTTAACACAGAAAATGGCTATATTTTAAGTGAAGAATGAGGTATACTGGTTAGTTTGGAGCATTCTCTACACAGAGTTAGTTATAAACAAAGATTCCACTGGGTGATAGTGAAATCAGCAGGCTTCCAAAGAAGAATAAAACTACAGTCTAAAACTCCTAATTTAATGGGGTATAGGACCATGGTATATTGAATTCCCCATGGATAAATCTCCACAAATTGCTCAAATACCAAGGTATTCAATAAATATAATTAGACAGCTACTTTTAAACTTGAACTCAATACATAATACAAATAGGGAGTTGACTGTAGTTTAAAAATTATGGGAAAACAAATTCAAATATGAAAATATGGTGTGATATTATGGTAGAAAGATATTTCTATCATTATTGTACACAGAGTAATTAAGCCTTTCACTGCCAAACACATGCTTTGTGTGTTTTATTGGGATCCTTTCCTAAGAAGATTCCAACATTTATTCTTTTAACACAAAGCAATAACGCGCCATCTATATATATATAATGAAAGGATTTAAAAGCACGAATGTTTCTTTTATACACAATACAAACTTCTACTGTCCTTACACTGCCAATGAAAAATATATTGGGAGGGCTTGGCTCATCAGTGGTGAACTCTCCCAGCGGTTTTCGCCAATTTAATCCACCTTATCCACAAGCAGAATCGTCCAATACAGTATTAGAGCTCTGAGAAGCGGTCTGGTGGATTAAATTGGCGAAACCGCTGGGAGGGTTCACCATGGATGAGCCAAGCCCTCCCAATATATTTTTAATTGCAGTAAGGACAGTAGAAGTTTGTATTGTGTATAAAAGAAACATTTGTGCTTTTAAATCCTTTAATATTATATTTATTCTTTTGCTTCAATATCTGTGCATTTCTTTTTGACTGTGTTTGATGGTATTGCAGGGGAAGTAAACGCTGTTACCTTCCTAGTTATAAATGACTGTATTTAGGCATTTTTAAAATATAAAGGCGTTTATTAGAAGAGAAAATTGCTATAAAGTATATAAAATAAGAATATAAATTGTAGTAATGTGTTTCTTTATTTGTTAAAAGTGCAAGATTTCGGATCTTTATAATCCCTGCACTATGTCTGTGGAAGGATTAAAAGATCCGAAAGCTTGCACTTTGCACAAATGAGCAGCGTTTGTACTCCATTTTAGGAGCAGCTGCACATGGCGTCTGTTCCTCATGTCAGAGGCGGCCATTTCTTTCGGAGCTAAGTCGGCCCTGCCACTGAGTAGTGCTCCCAGTCTTAATGACAAAGGTAAACGCATTCTACTTGCCTCAGTCATGATGGCTGTCAAGCTGTACTCTTTCCCGACATACACCATCAACAAGCTTTACAAGCTTGATACCTTAATATGATTGAGTGGAGATAAGAAAGAAGAAGACAAATAAAGAAACGCATTGCTACTGTTTATATTGTTACTAGCCGAATGACCCGGGCAACGCCCGTGTTTTACCCGATTGAATGTTTTTATTCAAATACTATTTGTTACAATTATAAATTGGCGCCTTTAAATAAATGCATATCCTAATCCTAATCAATCAGTCATAGGCCGCCTCTGTCACGGATAGCCGGCGCCCTCCTATTGGACGGCTCCTATAATATAATATATGTATGAGTACATTTTGTGTGTGTGTGTGTGTGTGTGTAGAAATAGAATTAGTTGACTTTATAAGGTAAACTTATTCATACAGTTTGTATCCCTCGATAGCTCAGTTGGCAGAGCGGAGGACTGTAGATGTTACAACGGTGATCCTTAGGTCGCTGTTTCAAATCCGGCTCGAGGTAGTTTTTTTTTTTTATTTATTGGCTGCCGGCGGAACACGTGACCTCCCTGTGCGCGCGCATCCGTGACAGAGGCCGATGAGGAAAGACGGTCGTTACTATATATAGTAATTTTATAAAGGCTTTTATTTAATGGGGATTAACAGTGTTTGAAAATTATTTTGGTTCCTGGGTCAAGTTTACTCCTTAGTTACCAGTACATCATGCACTAGTACGTCCTGGCCGTGAAAGGATTAATGAAGTATTAATGATAGAAATCTTGCTATATTGAAGTTTACTTATGTTAAGCAAAAAGAATAAACATTGTGAAGGTTAAAAACACAAGGTAATAAGACTAAATACAAATAAATAAATAGCTGGCGGCATTTTGGTAATAGCATTGTTACTGAAATGTCACATTATTTATTTATTTGAATTTGATCTTATTGCCTTGTGTTTCTAATCTAAAATCCAAATTGTACCATGTCATTATTGTGAAGGCAGTAACACATTGAAAGAGAGCATCTATGGATGATACAATTGAATAATGCTGAGTAGATGATAAAGCACAATTTGGATTATAGCTAAAAGAAAATGATACCTAATCCATATAATCCATTTATTCTTTTGTCTGATGATGGTAACAACGCTGTTATCGAAACGTAACACACTATTAATTTATTTGGATTAGGTCTTATTTTCTTGTAGCTAATGCTGAGTAGAATATATTGGTATAAATATCAACTGTACATTGATTTACTTTTTTTTATTTATGGAAATTGGCTAATATACCCTTTCTTGGAATAACAAGAAATGCTGACTATGTATATCCACTAATGTTGTTGTTACATCAAAAAAGGTTTCTAATCAATATTCAGAAACACCAATAACCAGTTGATATTTAAATCTTGTACATCAGCAATGTAAATTTACAAGGCATCAGGAAATACTCTTTCTTTTTTTTTCTCTTACAATTATCTTATTTGAAATTGTTGAAGGTATTTTTTAACGTATGATTTTATTTCCAAATACAGTAAAACTCCTCTATAGTGAACCCCAGTGGGACTAAACCTGTAGGTTCATTATAGCCCTGGTTCATTATAGCCATAGTTCGTTGATAATGAATAGTTCACTGTATTATAAAAAATGAGAATTATTTCAGGTTTGTTATATAAGGGAAGGTTCACTATATCTCCGATTTATTTTATCGGGGTTTTACTGTATCCGATATTCACTTTTCTATAACAGATGATACATATCCTCATTATATTTGCAGGATATAAATTAAAATTTTAATAAATGATCAATAATACAGTACAACCTCCCAAATTATACCTCAAAAACATGACAACTTCTCCTGGAGGCGGTCATTTCTACAAAATTTGGAAACTTTAAATTTTACAAAAGTGGTTGCTAAGTAAGAAACCACTCATCAGTTAAGTTGGCCATGAGAGGTTGGCTGTTTTAGGTATAAAATGGCGAATTCATATGTCATAGCACAATAATAAAAGAATAAAAATGTGATAAAAAAACTACAATGACCCATTTTTTTGACAAAAAAATATATGACAATTGGAAACAATTTTTTTTTAAATAATTGATTTTTTTCTTTTTTTTCCAATATGGGCAGTATATGTTAACAGATTTATCCCTATTGAGATAAATACCATTGGTCAAGTCAGTAACAACATACACTCATGGACAAACTTAGGGAAGTTATATCTTTCAGCATTTATATCAGTATTCAGACAATAATTCTGAAAGATATTACAGTGACCTTTATTGAAGAAACACGAGATAACCAAGTGTGAACAAAATTGCCTCTGTCTTCTTAAAAAAAATAGATGACCAATGATATCAAAGACTTTTCACTTCCTTAAGGTTTGTCTATGTGTGTATAAATGCTTGTAGGTTCAAAAATTATGTAGTAAAATGGAAAATGTATAATAGAAAATAGAAATTTGCACCAAATTTTCATTGTTTGTTCTAAACATTTGAGAGACATAACACTGTATTTTACAATAATAAGATAGTTGAGTGTTATATGTCACAGAGCAGTGATCTATAATCACACGAGACTATTATATTTCTGCTTATATAGCCTGTTATTGGCTTATGTAGAATGCCATTTAGAAGAAATTCTTGGTGAAGAAAATGATTGACATAAGTTTTAGGTAACAGTAAAAAATGTAAATAAATACGTGAATTGAGAGATGCTATTCTTCAAATAATTACAAGCCTTTATTTGTTGTTGTCAAAATTGTTACTTTGCTTTATGGCTTTAAAAATCCCATTTCATTCCATCATTGGCATCTGAACCAAAAGTCTGGAGCTATTCTGCAATGTGGGATGAACTGACAGGCAGCAATCTGTATATTCAGGATCATAACTGACCATACAAGACTACTCCTCTTTCAGGATGGTGTAAAAACCTTTCCACAATGTACCATCTGTAGGACCAAAGAGGCCTCACCAAACCACCTCTTGGAATGTATGTGAGCCTCAGGACAGGACCTATATTCCAACCCTACCAAGATTGTGAATTTGATTTATGAATTCAGTCTCCATGGTCTTGTATAATTAGACATTGGGATAATAATTTTAAAAAATCCAATTTTTAGTAACAAAATAGTCATTGGAATAAATGTTCCATCCTCCCCCCACATTGGATTGGATACTCACTCATATTTGTTATTGTTATCCAGTACCGGCTTAGAGAACACTAGGGTGACCTTGGCGTCAAACACCAGTTTCTGGATAAGCTCCTTCTGACCTAGAGAGAGAGAAAAACATCAACAGTCTGCACTGCTGTTGTTGTGATGGAACACCCAACTTACAATCTGGCTTATCAAAGATGGTTGGCAGCTTGCTTCGTGAATGCCACTTGAAGTTTTGTTTGTCCATCACTTCTTTGAGGAAGTAGCGGATAATGTCTTCAGAGGTGTTAAAATCTTGTTCCATTTTGGGCGGCATGGCGCAATACACCCTAAACAACGTAGGGATGTATTGATAAGGCACAATTTGGAGATTATCGATTATAAATACAAGGTGATAAGACCAAATCCAAATAATTTGTATGTGAGGTTTCGGTAACAGCGTTGTTATCATCTTCAGACAAAAGAACTGAATGACAAATTATACCACAGCATGTTTTAAATAGTTACTGTTATCAAGTATGTAAACATGATAGAACTATGTAAAACATGTTGTGGTATAATTTCTCATCTTAGAAAACCATCTTCTTCTTGTCTGATATCTTATTTATACACACTTGATAACTAACTATTTAAAATATGCTGTGGTATAATTTCTCATTCATTACTTTTGTCTGAAGATGGTAACGCTGTTACTGAAACGTCACACACTAATAATTTATTTGGATTTGGCTGTTATTACCTTGTGTTTAATGTATGGGTGCAATCAATCCATTTGGTAAGAATTCTGACATCTACGTACCAGTCTGGATGGACCCTCCAATTGTTTCCTTCAAAATATTTTGAAACTGCAACACAAACACTCTTTGTTGGTTCTCTCTTTCTATGCATTTTAATAATGAAATACAATGAAATCCCTCTAATAAAATCTATTTTTACAGAGTGTGTGTATAGATATACATAGGACTTCTCTGTAAAGGACAACACCTAGTAGAGGCAGTGTCCTTTAGAGAGAGGTGTTCTCATATTGTAGTGGCTAATTGTTAAAAATGGTAATTTTGGAAATGACAACTGCCCATTTTACAAAAGTGTCTGCTAGCAGAAGTGTTCACCCAAGGAAGTTTCACACTTTTGGGACAAAAATAACAGTCTTCTTCTTTAATTAACACCTCATGCGATCAGAATTCTCAGTTTAATCAAAGTCCATGTTGAATTAGAGTTAGTTAAAGTAAAGGAAATAGTCTTAATGGGATTCCAAAATGAAAAGATGGAACTACAAGGTAATAAGACCAAATCCAAATAAATTAATAGTGTGTGACATTTCGACAACAGCATTCTTACTGAAACGTCACACACTATTAATTTATTTGGATTTGATCTTATTACCTTGTGTTTCTGATCTATAATTCAAATTGTACCCTTTAATGAAAAGATGGAAATAAAGTAGGTGTTGAATTAAAGAGGTTCTCAACTCTGTATAAATGAATTCATTAGTAAGGAAGGTGTCAGATTTTGAAACTTTATTAGAGAGGTTTGGCTATGGAACTTACAATCCTCCTCTTTGTTCATCACCTCCACCTGGCCCTCAACAGAGTAATGGCCATAGGGGTCAGGAAGCAACAATTGCCAAACTACACATCAAAGTTATTCAACACTTCTTTTAATTATAAAGGAGAAAACACAAGGGGTGACCACTTTTTGTATTTGGTCTTATAACCCGTTGTATCCATAATCAATAATCCAAATTGTGTCGTTTCAATATAAAGGAGACAAATTTCTACAGTTAGTGAACTGAATGAAAAGGCCCACAATTTGGATTATAGATTTATAAACACAAGGTAATAAGACCAAATCTAAATAAATAAATAGTGTGTGATGTTTTGGTAACAGCGTTGTTACCATCATCAGATAAAAGTACTGAATGAGAAAATATATCACAGTATGTTTTAAATAGTTACTGTTATCAAGTATGTAAACACTGTTTATGGTAAGATAACAGTAACTATTTAAAATATGCTGTGATATATTTTCTCATTCAGTAATTTTGTCCGATGATGATAACAATTTTGTTACCAAAATATCATACAATATTTATTTATTTGGATTTGGTCTTATTACCTTGAATTTAGTGAACTGAAGTTGTACACTAATGGACAAAACTTAAGGAAGTAGTACCTTTTAGCATGTATATCAAGATTCAGACAAGAACTACGAAAGATATTTGATACACAGTGATCTTTATTGAAGACACGAGAAAACCAAGTGTGAACAAAATTGCCTCTGCCTCCTTAAAAAAAAAATAGACAACTGGCGACATCAGACTTTCCACTTCCTTTTGTCTTCAGGAGTGTAAAAAGAATTAGAAAGGCTTGTCTTATCAGTGGTGAAGCCTTCTTAACAATTCAGGCCAACTTAATCCCCCAGATCTAAGCAACAACTGCTGTATTGTGGTGAAGTCTTGTTCATAGAGCTGATCAGATCTGTCTGTGCACTGTAATCACAATACCGGCCAACTGAGGTGCCTTATCCGTATGATGTCCTCTTCTGGATTGATGGTCTGCAATATATTTTCTATGGAGCAACTGTTGTATTGTTTATTCTGCTTATTATATAGTCTGTACTTGAGTTTTTATTCTTAGTGATGGTGCTTAATGAAACTAGGGAAATATGCCTTCTGTAGTGGTATAGAAATTCCACTATATTTTTGTGCTTTGAAAATACAGCTCTTTCCTCTTAAAGATAAGACAACAAATACAACACAGCCTGTTAAGACAACATAGGTATTTCTTTGTTACTGCGCGGAATGTGCTTACCTGAACGGTGTCTCATCAATGCCTCCAAAATAGTACCGATTCTTACGAGTGAGGATTCTTCTCTGCATGCGCACACAGCGTAGGAATGAAAACATGAGCGACACAAGGTGAATATACAAACTTACCATATTGTCCATTTGAATTTTGACATCATCACCCTCCATCCAAGCATTTTATTGATCATATTGTCTCGTATCTGCCAAACACACCATTTTATTGATGAAACCCTGTAATTCATAAGGATGTGCTATATATATGATGAGGAGAGGATGAGATTCAATTCTATTCTATAAGAACAAGCAAGGGATGTTGGGCCATTTTTCACAAAACAAACCCAACAATGATGTAAACATTTTTACATCATATATGTACAGTGTCTCGTCGAAGTGTTTGTTGTCCAGATGGAGAACTCGGACTAGCTCTGGACTTGTATCCAGAAGCCCGCTGCAGAAAGGCCCAGATGGAGAATGTACAGAATGTACATATGTAATCTATGTTTTTATAACCAATCCCTTCCTTTATATGCAAGATGAAAGGTCTAAATTTTTTATTACCACATCGAAATTTAAAATTATTTTCTTATTCCAAAGAATAAAATTAATTGAATATATACTCTAGATAGATTAGATATTTTTTTATTCTAAAGATAACAATAAAATCTTTTAGGAAGAAATACTAAATTAAAATCTCAGGGAATAGACCTGATATATATTATTATTTTTATTATTAATTTAGAATTATTTATTCCAAATAATAATTTTTTAAATTTTATTTTCCAAATATATTCTGAGAAATAAATACTTTTTTTTACTCTGTAAAAAGAAGATAAAAATTTTTTGAGGCACGCGGAAAATTAAAAAAATTAGACAGTTGGGATCGAATAACTGAAGGTGAAGGTCGAATCGGGTCGAGATGGGCCTAGGATGGTGAGTAAGGAAAGCACAATGGTAAGTTAATATTATTTTAAATTTTGTTTGCGCGGGTCAAAAAGGCCTAGGTTACAAAAAGGAGAAGTCTCTTATCGTATTTAACAAGTTTTGTTATCAAAATTTTTCTTTTGCATGGCGTGCAGAGCTATTTATATAAAATCACGATTCCCGCTATGTATAGAGTATTCCAAATAAAACAAAGCAGTAGATCTTCTATCTTGCATATAATTTCCCTCTTTATGCCAAAATATAGGGAGTTTAGTCATAATAAAATTTCATATGTATTTCATTTATCAATTTGTATTTTTTTGTGTTTTATACTAGACTAGACATACAATGGTATCTTCCATGGTTATTAAAAAAATGTGCGGAATATACACACCCCATTGGGAATCAAATCTGTGCTTGTATGTATCATGTTTTGATGTGTTTTCAGGTAGTCTAGAGGTCCAACATATTTGTAAATTCCTATAAAGTGTATTGGAATGAAGTGTGTGTGTTATTCAGAATCGTAAAGGTGATGATTATACACTTTATCATTATAGAAATTAACCCAATAATATTGTTGCATTAAGAAAATTCTTTTCGTTAACCCATTTTGAGGTTTATCCTCGGTACCATGTTGTAATATGGAGGTTGAACTTCACATAGAAGGATTCGAAGTAATAAATAAGTTTCTAAACTTGAAAGTATGTTAACATAGGATTTGAATGAAATTCCCCATTATACGTATTTAAGCGTTTTCTTAATCGTATATTGTATTTCTCTTTGTTTGTGTATTTGCCGTGGCGAGTTTTTTTATTTTTTTGATGAGTTTAGTTTATCAATTAGTTACCAGGTACAACGTATTTCGACATGTCGAAATTCGACATAACATTGGATGCCCAACGTGGCGCCGAAATTACCGAAAATTACAAATATTGTGAGAAGTAGGCCAGCGCCCCTGAGATTAAGAATTATGTCTCTTTATTTTAACCTTTCAATTCCACGTGTTAAAGAAATATTTAATGCTTTAGTGCATGCGTTATTTTAATTTTTTTATTCCACTTGCTAAAGAAATATTTAATGCTTTAGTGCATGCGTTATTTTAATTTTTTTTCAATTCCACGTGTTAAAGAAATATTTTATGCTTAATGTATGCGTTATTTTAACCTTTTCAATTTCACGTGTTAAAGAAGTTTTTTTTTTGCTTTAGTGTATGCGTTATTTTAACTTTCAATTTCACGTGTTAAAATAAATATTTTATGCTTAGTGTATGCACACACACACACACACAAGCCTTTTTATTGGGGCATCCAGCCCTATACATGATTCCCCTCTACAGGATTTAGCAAAGGAAGATATTTCAAAAGTAAAAACTAGAATAGAAGAAGTAATAAGGAAAAATAAAAGAGAGAAGAAAGAAAAAAACAAACAAAAATAAATATAACCATATATACAAAAAAAAATAAACATACAGAGCAAAAGGAACCATACATTATTAAATATTTAAATTAAAGTACCAATGTTTAGGATATGTCAAGGTTAGGATATCATTGAGAGGGCTAGTGTGGAATCAGCCGCATTCAATCTTCGCCTTCTTCCTCCAAGCAAACCACGACATTCGGCGAATCATTATTCTCCAACGGGGCATTGACTGCGCCTTGTAGAATTTATATAAACCGAGGGAGAGACCCTGATCAACCATCAGTGTGTTCATCCAGCTGCAAATTTGTTGGCAGTCAGGTTGAGACCAGGGTAAGTCACCCAAAATTTCTTTCCTCTGTTTGTCTAAGCAAGAGCATCCAAATATTATATGCATAATTTCTTCTTGGATTCTGTTTTCACACAGATCGCAAGTTAGAGTCAAATCGATCTTTCAGCGCTTTGAACGATTTTATGCTTAGTGTATGCGTTATTTTAACTTTTTCAATTTCACGTGTTAGAGAAATATTTTATGCTTAGTGTATGCGTTATTTTAACTTTTCAATTTCACGTGTTAAAGAAGTATTTTTATGCTTTAGTGTATGCGTTTACTTTAACTTTTCAATTTCACGTGTTAAAAGAAATATTTATGCTTAGTGTATGCGTTATTTTAACTTTTTCAATTTCAGGAGTTAAAGAAGTATTTTATGCTCAGTGTGTGCTTTATTTTTAACTTTTCAAATTTCACGAGTTAAAGAAATGGTTTTATGCTTTATGTGTTACGTCAATTTTAATTCTAATTTCAAGTGTTAAAGAAATAATTTCTTCCTTTTATATAGATTTTGAAATATTGGGACTTGAAGTTAGGCTTAGAACAATGTTTTCCCTACAGTTTCAGAGCTTCCCACAAAAATACAAATTTAGAGCCCCTAGGGACGTGCTGGGAAAAAGGGGGCCACATCTGTAAGGGGATGGAAATAGAGGTACTTGGGGAAAACAACACATGTGAAACACATGTGAAGACTCTAGGCGGGAACTGGCGATGGCCAATAGGGTCAGTTGGTATCTGGATTCCGAACGAAAAGGCGGGTACTCCCTCTGTCCCTCGCGTCTGCGAGAGGGCTTCACTCTTAAAATATTTCATCCTCTTTCAAACTTTCCTGCTATTTCTTTTAAAGTGTATAGGTCATATAATTTTAATTTAGATTATACCAAAGTATAATAATTTATATATATGGATATTTTCAAAATTTTATTCGTCTGAATGATTCACTAGACATATTTAAGCATATCTTACTTATATATTTTTTTCTGATAATCCAATTGTTTATTTTTTATTCTTCTGTTATCGCGGGGATATTTAGTTTACTAGGTGATTTCAGAGCTTTTTCTGCTATTTCTTTTAAAATGTATAGGTCATATAAATTTTAATTTAGATTATACCAAGGTATAATAAATTTATATATATATATATTCAAATTTACATTCGTCTGAATGATTTCGCTAGGCATATTTAAGCATATATTACTTATAATTTTTTTCTGATAATCCAATTGTTTATTTTTTTATTCTTTTATTATCGCGGGGATATTTAGTTTACTAGGGTGATTTCAGAGCTTTTCTGCTATGTATAGGTCATATAATTTTTTTTTTCGAAACACTAATTACCTCAAAATATTTTGCATAATTTGTCGTTATATGAATATAATGTTCAGACATAAATGTCCGCTTTGATTCATAATTGGATTATTTAGTCTTACTTATCCATGGGCCTTTTAGCTTAGTTTATTTGAATTTGTAATCCGCTTATTTCTTTTATATATTGGTTTATCAAGAAGCTTTCGCCTTTATAAGTAGATTAGATTTCATTCTTTTTGAAATACATTTTACTTAAAAAAAAAGATTTCCCACAGTCATGCCCAAATCTAATCATTAAGTGATAAAGCAGTATTCATTTATTTATATATTTGCCAGCGTTTAATGAGTATACATTAATCTAACTTAACTTCCCTCACATCTAGACAAGCATAATTTCATTTTTTTATATTGTACGCATATAATATACCTATAGACACAGGCATGAGGAGGTCACCTTGAAGTGTTATAAATGTGCAATCTATATTTTTAGTTTTCTAGATGAAATTTCGAACGATTCTATCCCCTTTCCTAAATCACCTTTCCTTGTATAAGGACAAATAAAGGCACCTTACTAGCATTTAATTACAATAAATAATTGCCAGCAGAAGGTCTGATCAGATGCCATGAAATTTAAGCCCGTATATATTTAGCCTTTTCTTTTATCATAATTTGGCACAGGTATGGTTATTCGTTCAATAAGAATATCCTAGAAATCATACAAGACGAGTTGAGTATTTGTTTCAACACTAACGGGAAAGGATTGCTTTGTCATGGTATATGTATGAGAATATATAATAACAAAAGTCATGGGTATTCTAATGGGGTGAATTTGAGCATTTCTTTTTAAATAAAACCTACTTCCCCTTGGAGAAAACGAGCAAAATATTTCAACGATGCTGATTCATTATATGAATTTACAGATTTCTTATAATCATCTTGTTTTATAGAGGCAAGCTTTAATTATGCTCGTGAATCAGACGTGTGGTTTCTCTCCACGACAATAGTGTTTTAAGGCATAGTTTTTTTTTTCTCGTGAAGGACCTAAGCAGTCTATATCCTGGAGTTAGAGTGGAAATCTAGATAGGGAGACTCAATCCACTCATCGCAGATAACTCCAGTGATTTATTAAGACAACACTAACAAACAGGGTGTTCAAAAGGCAGAACTTTGAGGAATTAGTCACGTCAAAGACAATGTTTGCGCGGGAGTCTGGGAGTAATGATGAGAAAGGATTACAGTGATCCGACTAATAACAGTTGAATAAATAAAATAGAAAGATCCCATATTGGTTACTAACATCAGTGGGAGCAGATACCACTATGAAATATATAAGCTATTTTTTTTGGGGACCATGCATGAGTTTAACAAGGAGCTGACGCCTTAGAGTGGCCTTCTCATTGGGATTGATCGAAGTTGCTGCTGATTAAAGGAAGTGCAGTGTGTCAGGCCAGTGTATTAAGAAGGAATAGAGAAGATAGTTGAACTAATAAAATTAATGAAGATATACAAGATCAAGATTTCTCTTTGGATTCAGTTAATTTTGATTACCGCGATGAGAACGGTATAATAAGTCGGGAGAAAGTTGATTTGGTAGCGCAAGGGATGGCCTCCTGGACGTGATAAAATTCACCATGGTACTTATGGAATACCGGACGGGATTCGCGTGTAATAATACATGTCGCCAAGGGAGGGTAGTGACACACCAAGAGACACTCCAAAGTATCTGGGTGGCGATAAGAGAGTGACGACATAGTTTAAGTTCAACAATATACGCTGGTCAAATATACGATTCCTTCCACGTCAATGTTTTAACAACCACTTCATTCTGAAAGGAGCAACGAGTTTTAACCCTAATGTTAAGGTCCTTTGGGGCGACATCTCCTGTTGCATAATGTAAAGACCCCATGGCAATAAAGACAATAAAATTTACCTAGATCAACTGTTCCCAGATGAACATTTATGACCTGAAAGAAGGGCTTCATTCACCCGCATGAATATGTCCTAGACAAGCGGCCTAATTCTATGAGCTACTATCCTGTGAGTTAAGAGTTGTCAACAATGTTAAGGATTTTTTTTTTTTTGGAACGAGAGGAATTGCATAGTCTGATTCAACCAGCGTGCAATATTTATAAGATTATACCAAGTTATAGTTAGCATCTAGAACCTACAATTCTGAAAAAGCTTGCATAAATTCTTGAAGGGAATATTGTTCAGCGAAGTTGTAAGACAACCGACTTTTGTACATATATATCTCTGTTTTACCATAATAAAGTTGCCCTATATCGTTTGGTGGGAGACAGTACTAAAGAAGATTGACTTGTCAAATTCCCAATGACAACAGTAAAGTGTTTACTGACCAGCCTAGACAGGATTTCTAAGGCCGTCGAGACAAGCTTATCTCCTAAAAGGGGGAAGGTCAGGGGGAGACAGAATAAGAGGAAATTTCCTCCATTCAAATAGGAGGGTAGGTCGTTAGCTTTGATAAGAAGTGGCAGGGAAGGAGTAGATTTCCAGAAAGGACTCCTGAGATATCAAAGTGGACTAGCGTAATATTGGGATTCGTTCCCGATGACGGGTTTCGAGGAGACTCAGAGGGATAGAAAAGAAGAAAAGGGTGATAAGGTGTGTTGAAAGGTGTTGAATAAAAAGGTTTTGAAAGGGGTTGAAAAGTGTAGAAAGGTGTCGAAAGGTGTTGAAAGATTTGAAAGATGTTGAAAGAAAGATGTTGAAAAGTGCAGAAAGGTGTTGAAAGGTGTTGAAAGAGATAAAAAGAGGTGAGAAGTGTTGAAAGTGTTGAAAAGAGATGAAATGGGAGGTGGAAATTGATGGAAAGTTGATAAAGAGGTTATAAATAGATAGTAAAGGTTGATAGAAAGACAGTAGAAAAATGATAAAGGAAGGTGTAATTAATGTATAGAGGTAATTGTTGACTCTACTATTGCCTTAATAGAACAATTTTGACTCTTATAATCTCTGAAAATTTGTTTTAGCCTAGAGGCCAATATTTGTAAATAGCACAAAATATGCACTGAGAGTTTGTATAAGCTGATTTGTCTAAAGTTCAGTAACTATATGCACTAATTTATATGTATATGTCCATATTAATTATTATGTTAGGTTATATTAAATAACAAATATGTATTCTCCTTTTTGAGAATCCAGAATTTTCCTTAAAGAGTTTTCAGTTTCCTTTTTTTTTAGCTACAACTTTGTTTTAGTGTTAGAATGTGATTTTAAAGAGTTTCTCAGTTTTTTAACTACGTTTTGTTTTAGTGTTAGAATCTAATTTTAAAGAGTTCTCAGATTTCTTTTTTAGCTACATTTTGTTTTAGTGTTAGAATGTGATTTTAAAGAATTTTCAGTTTTCCTTTTTTTTAAAGCTACAATTCTGTATTAGTGTCAGAATGTGATTTAAGATTGAAGTGAGTTCAACAGTTTATTTTATTTGTATTTTTTTGGTAAATAATATCTGAACTCTGGTTCAACTTTTAAATATAGGTAAGGGAACTTAGATGCACTAAACAACTGCTGTGCTTGTAACCAATTCCCTATGGGCAGGCTTGGAACATGCGTTGGGTATATTGACACCCTATAATCCCTTGTGTCCAGAATGCAGTCCAAGGAGAATTTCTAATGAGAGTGTGTAGGGCAGTTGTGATCTAAGAGTTGATAAGTAGGGTAACAAGTGATCTCTGTTGTTAAACTCCAAAACGGGTTGGGTATTAAAAGTCCTATGATTCCAGTATCGGGGGGGGGAGTTTAGCTGAAGAGCAGAGAAATGAAGACGCCAATAACCTTGGACAGGAAATAAGGTCGGCAAACACTTGGGGATTTTATCCTACATGGCAATGAGGTAAATGCTTGAAGTTCAATTCGCTCCAATTTTAGTGCTAGTTTTGATGATTCCTTTTGTTTAGTCACCAAGTGTTAAGACAAGGAGAATTTCAAACCGTTAGATGCACAATTATTGATAGGTTAGATTTCAGATATGATTGTTGACAATATCAATATATTTTTATTTATTTATTTAAGTATAGGTGATATATATTTGTTTTAATTTGTAATTTTATTTGATTTCACATTTAGTCCTGGAGATTAATAATTGTTAGGATAAAAGTTAACATTGATTATTGAAGTGCTTTGGCTTATATAATAGAATTTAGCTTTAGTATGATTGCTCGCTATGAATGAATTGTGTGAATGGGAATGCGAAATGAATGTGAGAAAGCTACAGTCAGTTATACAGTTAGACTAAAGGTACATTAGAATAGTGTTAGAGAATTTAATAGGTTCGACTTTTAATTTTGATTTCTCTATTTGTTAGGATCGGTAGCCTCACAGGATTTACAACTCTATTAATAGGAAGATATCCGCTCCTTTTGTTAGGCCTCCTTTTAAAAGGATTATAAGTATAATTGTTTTATTTGTGTAATTAATTACTTTATTTCATTATAATCAACTTGAATTCTAAGGGTCGTAGATAATGACCATGTCTCGAACCTCAGACTAGGAGATTGTGGGAGGTCACGGTCAGACCAAAAAGCCTACAAATCTTCTCCTAATGAGAGGGAACGGAGAGGTATCAGGTGAACTTTGTGCTAGTTGGGGGATTTAGTTGCCAATGTCGTAAAGCCAGGGGCATAGCGACAAACCTCGGGTAACCGATCTGACATCGTAGCTTTCGACGCTTTAAGCGTGGCTTGGGATAAGGGTGATTCAGACGGGAGGTTGGGAGAAATTGGCACGTTAGATGCTCTTCTATATTTTGCGCAGCTTGGAACCAATCCTCTATGGACAAACTTGGAACATGCGGTGGGTAAATTTGGATTCCCTATAATTCCTTGTTTCTAAGTCAAAGTCCAAAGGGGGTTTCTAATGAAAGTTAACAATGCGAGCAAATAAGAGGCAAGTTACGATTAGACGAGGCGATTCCGTCTACGAATTTAGGTACCAGATAACAAGGTGACAGATGGACTGTCCAGATTCTTTGTGTTTTTATCGCCCCAGGCTAGCAAAGTTAATCACCTAGTAAAGAATATTGTCTGCCATACGTTTAGTTAGAATGAGTTCAAGTCTAAATACCATTTAGTAAGTAGATTTTTTTGTTTTAATGAGAGTAACTCATTCTATGATAAGATAAATTTTAAATTAGTAGGACACAACAAAAACGAACTTCAGAGCAGATTGCCAGAACAGGCCAGTATTCCAGACTTGAAGAAGGAGGAAATTTAAGGGAAGATTGAATATCAATTTATTTTTGGGCTGAGAAGTAACCCAGAACAGTAAGTTTTTAGAACAAAAGATCAAATACTGAAGAAATATTAAGAAGTCAAGTGTGAGAAGATATATCATAAGGTAGAATAAGACATAGGTTGTTAGTCACCAGCATTTATCCTCTTTGAGGATAACAATATATATTTATTAAAGTGATTTTATTAGTTTAAATATATAAGTACACATTCTATAGATAAATTGAACAATGGGATAATAGTGGTTGACAACAGTGATCAGCTAAAAACATAGAGAAGTAAGGTTGTCACCCTAGATAAGGTAAATTTGGAATAATCTGATTTAGAGAACCATTGACTACTAGGATTTATTTATTTTTTTCTATTTGACTAACATCATGATTGTGAGAGGCGGAGAACACGCCAGACACACACTCCCAGTGACAAATTAGTGAGAACAAACTTTTAATTAGTGCATTTATATTTTAAACTACTCGTAAATACCAATGACCCCAGTGCATATTTATTCTTCTGATATAGTATTTATTCATCAATAAACCATTACCATGTGTATATATATTTTTATTATATTTATGTATATATATAGAGAAGGCACAATTTGGAGTATAGATTATAGACACAAGATAGTGGAACCAAATCCAGATAAATAAATATTGTGTGACATTTCGGTAACAGCGTTGTTACCATCTTCAGACAAAATGTACTGAATGAGAAATTTAACCACAGCTTATATTTTTTTGTTTATCATTATATATCTTCTATATCAACGTCATTTCTTTTCTATATATACCATATTCATTCATTTTTTTGGCATATATATCATTCCCCTCGTTATTTACCATTTTGTTATTATTATTTAATCTTATATACCATTTTAATTTTTTGGCCTTATATAACCTTATATAATCATGTTTCCTTTTTTTTGTCATTCATATTTTAACATTACATCATATATCTCATTGCTTATGGTTAATAAAGAATTTATAAGATATGTTTTAGGAATTGTGCATATCTACGTTAACACTCACAATTCCTTGGCGCCCATATAACTATGTTTTGTCTGGAATGGTCTAAATGTCTGTTTGTACAGAACTGGGCATAGACCACTTCCCCATTTTCCCCCCTATAAGGACTGCAGCAGGGAATGTATGGAGTCACTTCACAGCTAGACCAAAATCCCTGGCATACAGGCAGTGAAAATGGGCTTAGTATATTGCCCACTAAATGGTAGGGTAAAATTCCTTTTAATGCTACCATAAGATAACCTGTTCAAGGTACCCTGGCCTGTTTGTTTGTTTCCCCTTTGCCTGAGTGTCAGTGATTGCTCATACTGGTATATCGTAAAAAAAATGTATTTTATTCCTAAAAAAAAAATCATATTTATCATATGTCATGAGCAGATCTGAATTGGAATAAATCACATTTTTTCACTCTGGCAAGGGAGGAATTGTTGGGCCATTTTTAACAAAACAAACCCAACAATGATGTAAACATTTTACATCATATATGTACAGTGTCTCGTAGAAGTGTTTGTTGTCCAGATGGAGAACTCGGACTAGCTCTAGGCTTGTATCCAGAAGCCCGCTGCAGAAAGGCCCAGATGGAGAATGTACAGAATGTACATATGTAATATATATTTTATAACCAATCCCTTCCTTTATATGCAAGATGAAAGGTCTAAATTTTTATTACCACATCGAAATTTAAAATTATTCTCTTATTCCAAAGAATAAAATTAATTGAATATATACTCTAGATAGATTAGATATTTTTTTATTCTAAAGATAACAATAAATTATTTTTAGAAGAAATACTAAATTAAAATCAGGGAATAGACCTGATATATTTTATTATTTTTATTATTAATTTAGAATTATTTATTCCAAGGAATAATTTTTTTTTCCAAATATATTCTGAGAAATAAATACTTTTTTTTACTCTGTAAAAAGAAGATAAATATTTTTTGAGGCACGCGGAAAATTTAAAAATTTAGACATTTGGGATCGAATAACTGAAGGTGAAGGTCGAATCGGGTCGAGATGGGCCTAGGATGGTGAGTAAGGAAAGCACAATGGTAAGTTAATATTATTTTAAATTTTGTTTGCGCGGGTCAAAAAGGCCTGGTTACAAAAAGGAGAAGTCTCTTACCGTATTTAGCAAGTTTTGTTATCAAAATTTTTCTTTTGCATGGCGTGCAGAGCTATTTATATAAAATCACGATTCCCGCTATGTATAGAGTATTCCAAATAAAACAAAGCATTAGATCTTCTATCTTGCATATAATTCCCTCTTTATGCCAAAATATAGGGAGTTTAGTCATAATAAAATTTCATATGTATTTCATTTATCAATTTGTATTTTTTGTGTTTTATACTAAACTAGACATACAATGGTATCTTCCATGGTTATTAAAACAATGTGCGGAATATACACACCCCATTGGGAATCAAATCTGTGCTTGTATGTATCATGTTTTGATGTGTTTTCACTTTGGTCAGGTATCTAGAGGTCCAACATATTTGTAAATTCCTATAAAGTGTATTGGAATGAAGTGTGTGTGTGTTATTCAGAATCGTAAAGGTGATGATTATACACTTTATATCATTATAGAAATTAACCCAATAATATTGTTGCATTAAGAAAATTCTTTTCGTTAACCCATTTTGAGGTTTATCCTCGGTACCATGTTGTAATATGGAGGTTGAACTTCACATAGAAGGATTCGAAGTAATAAATAAGTTTCTAAACTTGAAAGTATGTTAACATAGGATTTGAATGAAATTCCCCATTATACGTATTTAAGCGTTTTCTTAATCGTATATTGTATTTCTCTTTGTTTGTGTATTTGCCGTGGCGAGTTTTTTTAATTTTTTTGATGA
This sequence comes from Cordylochernes scorpioides, assembly GCA_030710605.1. Lineage (NCBI taxonomy): Eukaryota > Metazoa > Arthropoda > Arachnida > Pseudoscorpiones > Chernetidae > Cordylochernes > Cordylochernes scorpioides. The sequence continues at coordinate 17,083,654 of CP092867.1, read as the reverse complement.
GTTTAGTTTATCAATTAGTTATCAGTACAACGTATTTCGACATGTCGAAATCCGACATAACAGGGAATCTGAAATTTCTGGTCTCTCAATTCTGAACTTGTTTTAAACCAATAAGTCTCATAAAGGTAACAAAATTACAAATACTGTATGCATATCCTCTTTAATTCAAATCAACCTTACAATATTTTGAACTTTTTCCAATCCAAATCAACCTATTTACTTTAACCAGCAATAATTCAAAACAAACTTCAACACTCCAAGGGATCAGAATATTCAGTAAAATTATAGGTGGTGTTGAATAATAGTTGGCTAAGATGATTTTCAATTCATTGCAGGATATTTCATTGTCAACACTTAAGAGGATGATGTTGAATTATATCCAGTTAAATTAAAGTAAATAGGTTGATTGGGGATTTAAAAAAGGCTGAATTATAGTAAGAGTGTTAAAATGAAAAGGTACAATTTGGATTATAGATTAGAATCATAGATATAATAAGACTACGTCCAAATAGATAAAACTGTTTGTGACATTTCAGTAAAAGTGTTGTTATACCTTCTTTTGTCTGAAGATGATGACAACACTTACTGAAATCTCAAAAACAGTTTATCTATGTGGTTGTTGTCTTGTTACTTAGATTAGTAAGTGGTAAATTATAGTTGGATGAATTTTTAAGGTCTACAGGGTGACCTTTTTAAAATTCACTGTGAATATAATTCAACACTTACTATAATTTAACCATTTGTCTTCAGCCCAATCAGTCTCTAATTACTTTGACTGACTATAATTCACTACAGACTTTAATTCAATTGAATATTCTACTCCCTGGGATGTTGTATTTACATATAGGACCCAACTAGACGAAAGAGACCTCCTCTGTACCATCAAAACCCAATGCCTGCAGGAATGGAAATCTACTGCTGCACATGACTGGTACAGAGCAGGAAGGACAAGTTCTGTCCTCCCAAGGGAACAACAGCCTTTGATATCCAGGCTTAAGTCGGGTCATCTACAGACAATGACTTTCCAGAATGGTTGCAAGGTTTCCCCACTATGTACTAAGTGCAATTCTCAACTTGCAACCCCAAAACACATTTTTGACTGTATTAACTCATCCATTGATGAGCTCTACTCATTCCCAGCAGACACCTTCAACAAGCTCTACAAGCTTGATGCCCTAATATGATTGAGTGGAGATAAGAACGAAGAAGAAGACAATGCAGGACCACAAGGATTAATGCAACAGTGTCAATATAAGAGGAAGTCTACTCACCAGTCTCATATGGGGCCCCCATGCCTGCACAGAACAACACAGTGTTAATTCAGACTATAGCAACCTCTTCAATTGACATGTCTTAGCTAAATAAAGGACAGTGCTTGAAATATTGTAGTGATGTAGCAATGTAAACATGAACAGCAGTTATATGTAAATTAAGATTTATGATTAATTTTATTTCTATTATTTTCAAACCCTCTCTCTTATTATTGTTTATCTCTACCACATATAACTGGGGGGATCTCACCTGAACCTTCTTAGAGTTACTGTTATTTACATAATATGTATAAAACACGGTTCTGCATTACTTGAATTTATTGTCAGACTCTTGTATACCTCTATTTTTGTATACTTTTTTACATTTCTTATATCATTTATATAAACAATTTAGAGCATAGTTTTGGAATGGCTCAATTTTGATTGAGAGGCAGCCTTAATAGAAATGTGTAAAGATGAAATTAGAATATGTAAATGGGGTCAATTTGCATGGACTTACTCGAGGTGGAAGGTCCATGTCTTCCTGTTCCACCTCATAGAGGTCCACACTGCTGAAGTCCGACTTTATTGTATCTTGGAACTGGAATACCAGATGGTTAGCTTTGGTCAGAACATCTCAGTTGTTAGGTTTACCAGAGGTCGGTGTTCTGGGTGGTAGAGGATATAGCCGTTGTTGTTGATGATGAAGGAGTAGCCACCCACTCCCAGCTGGTTGACACAGGTGAGATTCTGCGCAGCGTGACTCGCGTTATTGACTTACCTTGTAAGGATACGTGAGTTTGATGATCTCTCGGATAGGCAGATCCAAGCCCACTACTCCTAGGAGTTTGCCCATCTTGGTCTGGACACATTCAATGAAATCTCTTCAGACAGTTATCAAGCTGGTAGGTAATTTGATCTTCTTCTAACAGAGTATTAGAAACCTTTTCTCTTTCAACCATAAATTGAAAATTTGGCCAAAATTGTTGGGCCATTTTTTCACAAAACAAACCCAACAATGATGTAAACATTTTACATCATATATGTACAGTGTCTTTTCGAAGTGTTTGTTGTCCAGATGGAGAACTTGGATTAGCTCTGGGCTTGTATCCCGAAGCCCGCTGCAGAAAGGCTCAGATGGAGAATGTACAGAATGTACATATGTAATATATGTTTATAACCAATCCCTTCCTTTATATGCAAGATAGAAGGTCTAAATTTTTTTATTACCACTTCGAAATTTTAAAATTATTTTTTTATTCCAAAGAATAAAATTAATTATATATATATTCTAGATAGATTAGATATATTTTTTTATTTTAAAGATAACAATATAAAAATTTTAAGAAGAAATTACTAAATTAAAATCTCAAGGAATCGAGCTGATACATTTTATTATTTTTTATTATTAATTTAAATTTACTTTTATTCCAAAGAATAATTTTTATTATTTTTATTTTTCGAATATATTCTGCGAAATTAAATTACTTTCTTTTTACTCTGTAAAAAGATGAAAATTTTTTGGAGGGCGCGATTTTTAAAATTTCAGTAAGTTAGAACCGAAGAGCGAAGGGAATGGAGAGAGCAATCGAGTCGAGAGAAATGGACTAGGATGGTGAGTAGAAGAATAGACAAAATGGTAAGTTTACTATACCCTATAAAAATTTCCTTTGTGGGCCAAAAGGCTCGTTTATAGAATATAAACCACATATAGCACTTAATAAGTTTTTTTTTGGCAGCAATCTCTACTATATAGTATATATCAAATAGAAGATTTTCCGTTTTATATTTCGATGAATTAAAAGTAAAGAAACGTTATTAGGAAAGTATATTTTATCTTGCATATAATCTACCTCTTATCCCAAATTATAGATAGTTTTAGTTATAATAAAATTTCATATGTATTTATTCTACCAATTTGTATTTTTTTTTGTTTTATACCAGACTAGACATAAATTCCCATTAAGTGTATTGGAATGAAGTGTGTGTGTTATTCAAATCGTAAAGGTGATGATTATACACTTTATCATTATAGAAATTAACCCTATAATATTGTTGCATTAAGAAAATTTTTTATGTTAACCCACTTTGAGGTTTACCTTGGTACCATGTTTATAATACGGAGGTTGAACTTTGCATAGAAGGATTTGATATACTAAATGAATTTCAAATTTGAAAGTGTGTTAACATTTAGGTGTTTATATTAATTGTATATTGCATTTTTTTTATTTTGTGTGTTTGCCGTGGCGAGTTTTTTTTTTTTGTGAGTTTAGTTTATCAATTAGTTACCAATACAACGTATTTCGACATGTACAAATACGACTTAACATTGGCGCTCAACGTGGGTGCCGAAATTACCGAAAATCACAAAAAAAAATTTTTTGTGAAAAGTAGGCCAACGACCCTGAGATTGAGAATTATGTATCTACCTAAAAATTAAGAAATAATTATGCTTTAGTATATGCATTATTTTAGCTTTTCAATTTCACGTGTTAAAGAAATATCTATTGCTTTAGTGTGTACCTTATTTTAATTCTAAATTCAAGTGTTAAAGAAATATTTATGCTTTAGTGTGTACCTTATTTTAATTCTTAATTCAAGTGTTAAAGAAATAATATACTTTAGTATATGCGTTATTTTAGCTTTTCAATTTCACGTGTTAAAGAAATATTTATTGCTTTAGTGTGTACCTTATTTTTATTCTAATTTCAAGTGTTAAAGAAATATTTATGCTCTAGTATATGCGTTATTTTATCTTTTCAATTCCACGTGTTAAAGAAATATTTAATGCTTTAGTGTGTACCTTATTTTAATTCTAAATTCAAGTGTTAAAGAAATATTTATGCTCTCAGTGTGTACCTTATTTTAATTCTAAATTCAAGTGTTAAAGAAATATTTAATGCTTTAGTGTGTACCTCATTTTAATTCTAAATTCAAGTGTTAAAGAAATATTTATGCTTTAGTATATGCGTTATTTTAGCTTTTCAATTTCACGTGTTAAAGAAATATCTAATACTTTGGTGTGTACGTTATTTCTAATTCTAATTTCAGGTGTTAAAGAAATATTTTTTTCCTTGTTATATAGGCCTTGAAATATTGGGACATGAAGTTAGGCTTAGAACAATGTTTTCCCACACTTCAGAGCTTCCCACAAAAATCCAAATTTAGAGCCCCCTAGGTACACGCTGGGAAAAGGGGGCCACATCTGTGAGGGAACGAAAATAGCTGGGCTGAGAAAAACAACACATGTGAAACACATGTGAAGGACTCTAGGCGGAACTGGCGATGGCCAATAGGGTCAGTTGGTATCTGCTTCCGAACCGAAAGGTGGGTTTACTCCCTCTGCCTCTCGCGTCTGCGAGAGGGTTTCACTCTTAAAATATTTCATCCTCTTTTAAACTTTCTGCTATATCTTTTAAAATGTATAGGCCATATAATTTTTAATTTAGATTATACCAAAGTATAATGATTATATATATTTTTTTTCTAAAATTTTATTCAGTGAATGATTTTGCTAGACATATTTAAGCATATATTATATTTCTTTTAAAATGTATAGGCCATATATTGCTAGGCATATTTAAGCATATATTATATTTCTTTTAAAAATGTATAGGACATATATTGCTAGGCATATTTAAGCATATATTACTTATAATCTTTTTTTCTGATAATAAATTGTTTATTTTTTTATTTTATGTTATCACGAGGATATTTAGTTTTTACTAGGATAAGCGTAATTCCGGAGCTTTTCTGCTATCTCTTTTAAAATGTATAGGCCATATAATTTTATTTTAGATTTTACTAAAGTATAATGATTTTATATATATTTTTAAAATTTTATTCATCTGAATGATTTTGCTAGGCATATTTAAGCATATATTATATTTCTTTTAAAAATGTATAGGCCATATATTGCTAGGCATATTTAAGCATATATTAATTATAAACTTTTCCTGATAATCCAATTGTTTTTTTTATGTTATCACGAGGATATTTTAGTTTTACTAGGATAAGCGTAATTGCGGGACTTTTCTGCTATCTCTTTTAAAATGTATAGGCCATATAATTTTAATTTAGATTATACCAAAGTATAATGATCTATATATATATTTTTAAAACTTTATTCGTCTGAATGATCTCGCTAGGCATATCTAAGCATATATTACTTATAATTTTTTTTCTGATAATCCAATTGTTTATTTTTTATTTTTTGTTATCATGAGGATATTTTAGTTACTAGGATAAGAGTAATTTCGGAGCGTTTCTGCTATATCTTTTAAAATGTATTCGCCATATAATTTTTTTTTCCGAAACACTATTTACCTTAAAGTATTTGCGTAATTTTGTCGTTATATGAATATAATGTTCAGACATAAATGTCCGCTTTGATTCATAATTGTATTTATTTAGTCTTACTTATCCATGGACCTTCTAGCTTAGTTTATTTGAATTTGTAATCCGCTTATTTCTTTTATATAATGGTTTAGTAAAGTATTTCTACAGTCATGCCCAATCTAATCATTAAATGATACAGCAGTATTCATATTTTTATATATTTTACTAGCGTTTAATGAATATGCATTAGTTTTAACTTAACCTCCTCGCATTTAGACAAGCATAATTTATTATTATTATTATTTATTTTTTTATTGTACGGATATGACATGCATACGGACCACCCCCATATTTAGTCTTTTCTTTTTGTTATAAACGATAGAATGTTTTCATAAATAACATTTTAAACTTTGAGAAGTTATTGAATATTATACATATAATTCGCATATCATCTTTAAGATTATTATTTTATTTTATATATCCCAGTAACCCATATCGTGATTTATCCCTTAATTATTTATCTATTTATCACAAATATTTGCATATCGCATTTTAGATTATTATAAAAGTGGCTTATTATTTCAATTTTTTTGTTGACTTGAAGGGTGTATACCCCCCCCGAACAAGTGTTTAATTTCGTTGCCTCTCTATTCGCTTCCCTTTTAAAGTATTTGGATTATAAAACAGGTCAACTGAATTCATAATATTTACTGGGCTTTTATTTCTTTGGCACTTGTGAGCAAATTCCGCCTAATATTTGATTATATATTTAGATTATAGCAACATTTTTTATTGCAAACGTTTTGCATACCAGTGTCACGATAACCCGGATTGTTTTCCCAGTTAATAAAATCTCCTTCAAGTGTTGAATTTCGCCACCTTTCCATCCCTTTTCTGATGCAAATTACAATATAGATATTTGCGTGGCGGTCCAATCACGACAAAATTTCAAGATGGCGGCTGATGGGACGCGCCCGGCGATCGACTTTCAATCCATGTTGCTTCCAGCTATATAAAAGATTAAGGACGTTAAAAAAATCCTTTTTCCTCTTAAATCCTAAATACCCTATAGACAATAGTAAGAATTCACCTCAGTATGTCATAAATAAGAAGAATTCAGTTTTTTTTTAGATGAAATTTCCAACGATTCTATCTCCGTTCCTGAAACACCTTTCCTTGGATAAGGACAAATAAAGGCACCTTAATAGCATTTAATTACAATAAATAATTGCCAGCAGAAGGTCTGATCAGATGCCATGAAATTTAAGCCCGTATATATTTAAAGAAGTGTTGAAAGCGAAGAATAGAGATGATAGTAAAGAAGAAAAGATGGTAAAAAAATGAAAAAGATGAAAGGATGGAAAGGAGGGAAAATGTGATAGAAAGCGTTGAAAGGTGTTGAAAGATGCTGAAAGGTGTTGAAAGGGATAAAAAAGAGGTGAGAAGTGTTGAAAGTGTTGAAAAGAGATTAAAAGGGAGGTGGTAATTGTTGGAAAGTTGATAAAGAGGTTATAAATAGATAGTAAAGGTTGATAGAAAGACAGTAAAAAAATGATAAAGGAAGGTGTAATTAATGTATAAAGAGAGGTAATTGTTGACTCTACTATTGCCTTAATAGAACAATTTTGACTCTTATAATCTCTGATAATTTGTTTTAGCCTAGAAACCAATATTTGTAAATAGCACAAAATATGCACTGAGAGTTTGTATAAGCTGATTTGCCTAAAGTTCAGTAACTGTATGCACTAATTTATATGTCTTAAATATTGAGCAATCCATATGAAATTATTAATTGAATAGCATATCTTGGATCAAAAATAAAATAAACATTTTATTTAATATAAATGCCAATATTTCAATAGGCTATACGCCTAACTTCGTCAGGGCTTTTCTTGTTTTTGAACTGCTTTGGTTCATCACGTGATGCCTTCACGCGACGATATATAAATATTTGCAACTCTGTGGGGATAAAATTTAAATATATACACACAAAAAATATTAATAAGAATAGACTATATATGTACATTTATAAAAATTAAAAAATAATATATGATTCCTAATAAGTATAATAAAATAATTTTAAATCGATTTGAACTGTAGATATTACGGAGGTATGTCAATTTTTCTATTAATACTGTTGGTATCTTTCATTGAGGTCCAACTTTCTAAAAAGAGTCTTGAATGTTTATCTTGAATGTTGTTATATATAATTTATGTTCTTCTCAAACAGGACCATATACCAAATTTAAAAAAAAACAGAAATTATATATAACAACATTCAAGATAAACATTCAAGACTCTTTTTAGAAAGTTGGACCTCAATGAAATATACCAACAGTATTAATAGAAAAATTGACATACCTCCGTTATATCTACAGTTCAAATCGATTTAAAATTATTTATTTTTATTTATGCTTATGAGGTAATACAGCAGCGTATCCACAATTAGAGAGGAGACAAAATTAAATTATTTTATTATATATATATACTTATTAGGAATCATATATTATTTTTTAATTTTTATAAATGTACATATATAGTCTATTCTTATTAATATTTTTGTGTGTATATATTTTAAATTTTATCCCCACAGAGTTGCAAATATTTATATATCGTCGCCTGGAGGCATCACGTGATGAACCAAAGCAGTACAAAAACAAGAAAAGCCCTGACGAAGTTAGGCGTATAGCCTATTGAAATATTGGCATTTATATTAAATAAAATGTTTATTTTATTTTTGATCCAAGATATGCTATTCAATTAATAATTTATATGTATGAGTCCATATTAATTATTATGTTAGGTTATATTAAATAACAAATGTGTAATCTTCTTTTGAGAATCCAGAATTTTTTTTCTTTAAAGAGTTTTCGGTTTTCTTTTTTTTTTTTTTTGACGTGACAACGTCTTAAATTAGGTTGCGGCTGGGAGTCACTTATGAAAAAGTGTAACGCCCGGTAACGTTACGATGAGTCACCGAACGAGAGCGCGCGCGCAGCGCTAGAGAATTAGGCGCATTGAATCGGCGCATGCTTGTCTCTGTCTTTGTCTTTCTCGAACGTTCTTGGCGTTGGAAAAACAAGAAAGCGTCATAATACAAGTTCACACGTGTGGTTAAAGTATCGTCAGCTGTGTCTGTAGTGAAAATGTGGAGTGCTTAGATTCGTCATTTACAACAACTACAACAATAAAGGTAAATAATTGTACACTGATATTTCATTATCGTAAACTATGATTGATTGATTAATTGTTAGATTGACACAAAAGTTGAGAAACTGAGTTTATAGGTTATGTCATACTATTGATAAATGTTGATAGTGTTAAGTAAATTATTAGTTTAAAATTAATTAATTAATTAATTATTATTTTACAAATTTTAAATAGTTTCAAATTTATTTAGCAAAAATTTGAACCTTCGATCTGAATAAATGTTTTGATTTTCGAATTGATTCTTTAAAATTACAAATATTAAGAAAAAGTGGCAGATATAAGAAAACTTTATTTAAACTGTGTTGAGCAAGAATTTTAACATCTAATTTAAGTAAATGTTTTAATTTTCAACTTCATCATTTACAATTACAAATTTTATTTAATTTCAAATTTATTTAGCAAAAATTTGAACCTTCGATCTGAATAAGTGTTTTGATTTTCAAATACCAACGCGGCTGGTGGAGTGGCGATCTATCGTAAATTATCATCGACATCTACGGCGGAAGTGTTCCAAGTTGCGATTACAGACGTAACTCGTGTCATTAAAACCAAGGGTGACATGTGCATGACTGAAGTTACTTGCTTCGCCGCTAATACTAGCTTCAAGTTTATACTCGGTGCTGTATATATTCATCCAGGAGCTAGTATGCAGGATATTGGAATGTTACTATGGCAAGGACTCGGTCCGTACATTCACAACAGCCAGTACGTGCCACCGTTCGTGCAAGTTGATTCTAGTATACCGATTCTTCTGTGTGGTGATTTTAACAAAAACGTAAAGCCTGACAACTCGTTTCTTAATATCATGAAAAATACGTATAATCTTGATTCCTTATCAAACGTTTCTAAGTCAACTACGTTAAAAGGAACAACTATCGACTTGACTTTCGCAAGACACATTACAGCAGAAACACTTCCTTTCATTTCATATTTCTCCTATCATCGTCCTATCCTCAACAAAATCACTCAAATAGGAATTAGTTAAGTTTAAGTTTACATGTACAATGTTTTAGTAAACAAAATATATTTCTATAGTTAAAATTTGTGCAATTCTTATTTTCATTCAATTCCTTGTTCCTATTGTGCAATTTAATTATATTCATATCAATAAATATTCTACCGTTGTCACGTAAAATCTTCGCCCGTAAAACCGACTTTACAGGCAACCATTGTTTTTTTTAAGCTACAATTTTGTTTTGGTGTTAGAATGTGATTTTTAAAGAGTTTTCAGTTTTCTTTTTTTAAGCTACAATTCAGTATTAGTGTCAGAATGTGATTTAAGATTGAAGTGAGTTCAACAGTTTATTTTATTTTTATTTGAAGTAAATAATATCTCTGAACTCTGGTTCAACTTTAAATATAAGTAAAGGAGCTTAGAGGCACTAGATAACTGCTGTGCTTGTAACCAATTCCCTATGGGCAGGCTTGGAACATGCGTTGGGTAAATTGACACCCTATAATCCCTTGTGTCCAGAATGCAGTCCAAGGAGAATTTCTAATGAGAGTGTGTAGGGCAGTTGTGATCTAAGAGTTGATAAGTAGGGTAACAAGTGGTCTCTGTTGTTAAACTCCAAAGCGGGTTGGGTATTAAAAGCCCTATGATTCCAGTATCGGGGGGGGGGGGGGAGTTTAGCTGAAGAGCAGGGAAAGGAAAACGCCAATAACCTCGAACAGGAAGTAAGGTCGGCAAACACTTGGGGATTTATCCTATATGGCAATGAGGTAAATGCTTGAAGTTCAATTCGCTCCAATTTAAGTGCTAGTTCAATGATTAATTTTGTTTAGTCACCAAGTGTCAAGACAAGAAGAAAAATTTCAAACCATTAGATGCACAATTTTAATGATAGGTTAGATATCAGATTTGATTGTTGGCAATATCAATATATTTTTTTATTTATTTATTTAAGTATAGGTAATATATATAGAGTTTGTATGAGGCATTTTCTTTTGAGTCAACTAGGGCTTTAGTCCCCAATTTGTTTTAATTTGTAATTTTATTTGATTTCACATTTAGTCCTGGAGATTAGTAATTGTTAAGGTAAATGTTAACATTGATTATTGAAGTGCTTTGGCTTATATAATAGAATTTAGCTTTAGTATGATTGCTCGCTATGAATGAATTGTGTGAATGGGGAATGCGAAATGAATGTGAGAAAGCTACAGTCAATTATACAGTTAGACCAAAGGTACATTAGAATAGTGTTAGGGAATTTAATAGGTTCGATTTTTAATTTTGATTTCTTTATTTGGTAGGATCGGTAGCCTCACAGGATTTACAACTCTATTAATAGGAAGATATCCGCTCCTTTTGTTAGGCCTCCTTTTAAAGGATTATAAGTATAATTTTTTTATTTGTGTAATATTAATTACTTTATTTCATTATAATCAACTTGAATTCTAAGGGTCGTAGATAATGACCATGTCCCGAACCTCAGACTAGGAGATTGTGGGAGGTCACGGTCAGACCAAAAAGCCTACAAATCTTCTCCTCATGAGAGGAAACGGAGAGGTATCAGGTGAACTTTGTGCTAGGTGGGGGATTTAGTTGCCAATGTCGTAAAGCCAGGGGCATAGCGACAAACCTCGGGTAACCGATTTGACATCGTAGTTTTCGACGCTTTAAGCGTGGCTGGGATGAGGGTGATTCAGACGGGAGGTTGGGAGAAATTGGCACATTAGATGCTTTTCTATATCCAACCAATCCTCTACGGACAAACTTGGAGCATGTGGTGGGTAAAATTTGGATTCCCTATAATTCCTTGTTTCTAAGTCAAAGTCCAAAGGGGGTTTCTAATGAAAGTTAACAATGCGAGCAAATAAGAAGCAAGTTACGATTAGATGAGACGATTCCGTCTACGAATTTAGGTACCAGATAACAAGGTGACAGATGGACTGTCCAGATTCTTTGTGTTTTTATCGCCCCAGGCTAGCAAAGGTAATCACCTAGTAAAGACTATTGTCTGCCGTATGTTTAGTTAGAATGAGTTCTAGTCTAAATACCAATTAGTAAGTAGATCTTTTTTTAATGAGAGTAACTTATTCTATGATAAGATAAAATTTAAATTAGTAGGACACCTAAATAAACTTCAAAGCAGATTACCAGAACAGGCCAATATATTTCGGACTAGAAGAAGGAGGAAATTAAAGAAAAGATTGAATATCA
>CP092867.1:17035315-17071593 GCA_030710605.1 Cordylochernes scorpioides | reverse complement strand
CATCAGAAATAGAGTGGCTATTAATTCCTCAGTTTTCTGTTGTTGTTCTTGATATGTGTTTGTTTCTAAAATTTGTAGTTGTTTATTCGAGTTACCTCTTAATTTTTTGTATATTTTGTATAAATTCCCATAAGGATTGGTAGAATTATTTTCTTCTAGAAAGGTCCTCCACGATATTCTTTTGGCCTTTTTAATCTCTCGTAAATATTTATTTCTTGTTCTTTTAAATAACTATTAAATATTCTGAAGGATTCCGAGTTCGGTAATAAAGATTTCTTACATAGTGAAAGTAGGTTTTTAAAATCTCCAGTTCTGTATTCCACCAGTTAGCTGCACCACATTTTGGAGCTACATTATATTTTAGTTTCAGTGTGGAATAGGCAGATTCAATTAGAATTTCCCAAAGTTCTTTTATTATTTGATCAACCTTTTCTGGTGTGGATATATTAACCGATAAGCTTTCAATCTTTTTCTTGTCAGCGTCATTCACATTCTGTGTAAATCTTGGCCAATCTGCTTTTTTCTCATTGAATTTCCAAGTTGTATATAGCGTTGTGGTTGAAAATTGTTCAGTCATACATACATCAAATATTATAGCAACGTGATCAGATATTTGGGAAATTTGTTGTGTAAACCTTTTTATTATAGTTGTAAGAGCTTTTTTATTTGTCAATGTTAAATCAATTACACTGGCATTCCTGCAGGTTGGTGTTTTATCATTGTGTATAATTAGATTAGTTACATCGATAATGGGAAATAACCTATGGCCGTTATAATTTGTCTTTAAATCATACCATAGCGGAGATCTCGCATTGAAGTCTCCACATAGAATCAGAGGTGTATTCCTGAAATTGGTAATTAATTCTTTTAAAAATGATTCGTGGTCTTTGTTCATAGAGTTAGGATGTATATATGTTAGAAATTATTAAATATTTTGTTTTAGTGTAAACCATAATAGTTGTTGCGAAAGAATTAGTAAATTGTGTAATTAGTTTCGTTTGAAGACTACTATTATTAACAATTATAGCTGTATTTACACTTTGAGTGTTCTCTATTTGATATTTCTTAGCTGACCATGGAATAATTACTTCTCCATCAATTGTATAGGGTTCTTGTACTAAAATTATATCTGCTGTTTTAATTTCATTGGAAGAATAAAGTTCGTTTATACATATAATACTTTTCCTTGCATTTTGTTGTACTATTTTAATCTTATTAATTTGCATATCATAAAGTTAAAAAAAAAAAAAACAGGAAAGGGGATTTTATGCAAATTAATTGTTTTGAATTTCTATCTCTGGACTGTGGTAATCAGTTCGTTGTATTATTAAATCAATTTGCTTACTGTAGATAGGGCATTCTCTTGAATTAGGTTTATGTTCTAAATTTCTATTTTTAAAGTACGGATGTTTCGAGCAGTTGCAACAATTCATATTACTTGAGCATTGGTGTTGGCCCTCCAGACCGCATTTGGTGCATTTTTTAGTATTTGGGCAGTTGTTTTTGCGATGGTTAGGGTTGAACTCAAAGCAGTTCTGGCATTGATTTACCAGTACTTTATCCCGTACTTCACAGCGTTGAATATCCGTGTATATTTTGTTGTTTTTATTGATAGTTTGGTACACTCGCGGAGAAACTCTCAACACGATGTCATGTTCTTGTCTGTTGGATTTAATAGTAAAAAGTACTTTGATTTCGTTTTCACAGTCATTCAGTTCTGAATTCATCGCGCATAAAATAGTTGGCAAGTTTACAATATCAGTAATTTTATTGACCGATTTGATAACTACAGTTGGGTCTCGCATCTTAGGTTTGTATATTTTACTCAAAGAATTGATTTCATCCGATTTCTTAAAACTCTCAATCAACTGATCAATGTCTTTTTCATCAGGTAATTTTATGATCGTGCCTTTCTTTGTATTGATCATTTTAGTAATTTTTGCTTTATTCCCTTCCTGGCGTAGCTGTTTTACATAATTGCTTATGCACATATTGCATAAATGTATATACATTAATCTCTAATGAGAGACCATAGTCTAAATCATTATGATATAATAAATGTATATACATTAATCTCTAATGAGAGACCATAGCCTAAAACATTTATGATATAATAAATGTATATACATTAATCTCTAATGAGAGACCATAGTATAAAACATTATGATATAATAAATGTATATACATTAATCTCTAATGAGAGACCATAGCCTAAAACATTATGATATAATAAATGTATATACATTAATCTCTAATGAGAGACCATAGCCTAAAACATTATGATATAATAAATGTATATACATTAATCTCTAATGAGAGACCATAGCCTAAAACATTATGATATAATAAATGTATATACATTAATCTCTAATGAGAGACCATAGGCTAAAACATTATGATATAATAAATGTATATACATTAATCTCTAATGAGAGACCATAGGCTAAAACATTATGATATAATAAATGTATATACATTAATCTCTAATGAGAGACCATAGTCTAAAACATTAAGATATAATAAATGTATATACATTAGTCTCTAATGAGAGACCATAGCCTAAAACATTATGATATAATAAATGTATATACATTAATCTCTAATGAGAGACCATAGTCTAAAACATTATGATATAATAAATGTATATACATTAATCTCTAATGAGAGACCATAGCCTAAAACATTAAGATATAATAAATGTATATACATTAACCTCTAATGAGAGACCATAGCCTAAAACATTATGATATAATAAATGTATATACATTAATCTCTAATGAGAGACCATAGTCTAAAACATTATGATAAATAAATGTATAAACATTAATCTCTAATGAGAGACCATAGGCTAAAACATTATGATATAATAAATGTATATACATTAATATCTAATGAGAGACCATAGCCTAAAACATTATGATATAATAAATGTATATACATTAACCTCTAATGAGAGACCATAGTCTAAAACATTTCTGAACCTGGGGTCTCCTGGAGGCAGTCACTCATCAGAGACTCTTGGCTCAGTTGAAAGTCTCCTCATGACTCGGCCTGACATAACAGAGTATCTGATATGAGACTACCTCCAGGAGAGTTTAGACATGTTTTCTGGCTAAGGTCTCTCAAGGAAAACTCCACTGTTTATAATTAAAAGCTTTATCTTTAATATTTAAAGTGCAATGATAAAAAAAATTAAATATGTACTAATATTTGAAGGAAAAATAAAAATCAGGTTAAAAAGTTTCTTTTAATTTTGAAAACTTGCAATTTTTTACCTGAGATTTTTATTTTTTTTTTTCAAATAATTTCTGGTAACGATTGCTCACATAAAAAATGTACTGATATAACTGAATAAGTATATTTTAATTCTATATATATATATATATAAACATTAAAAAAGTAGCATTAAAAACAAGTGTCAATTTTCAGCAGCAGATGGCACTAATCTGATAATGATGATATAAGAGTTTGGAAATGCTTGTGTCAAAAAGTCAAATAAATAAATGGGAAAAACAATTCCCAAGGTAAGATTTTATATATAAGGTAAATTAATACATTAACCTTTTAATTTGTTAAACATGGTGTTAAAAAACAAAACAACTACCAAATAGGTGGTGCTACTTACTGAGCTGCTGCAGTTGAATTGGCAGGATTGTTGGCACTGTTGGAACACCACAGCAATATTATTTATACTTTTAAAAAAATATTATGGTGTGGTTATACAATTGTTCAAGTTTTAAACTTCAAAGATCATCCTGATATCATATTTTGATTTAATTGGGAATCCAATCTACGACTCAAAAAAGAAGTCCCTCTCCACCTGGCCAAAAGAAATGGATTTTTAAAATAAAAAGTAGAAAAAAATTATTTAGCAGAAAAAATTTCTACATGCGAACCACTACAAAATGTTATTTTTAATGCCTCTTTAAATGAACCCACCAACAAACAATGCCAAAATCCAGAATACTTAAAACAATTATCATTAAAAATAATTAATAACATTCCTAAAAATGCAATAACTATTCATACCGATGGTAGCAGAGACGAGCTAGGACACACTGGTAGTGGCTGTCTCATCAAAACCACAAATGGTATTGAGAAAATGAACATAAGAAACCCAGAATTTTGCTCAGTCTTCAGATCAGAACTTATAGCCATCTATGAAGCCTTAGAATCCATCAGAAATACTAATTATCAAGATATCTGGATTCTTACTGATAGTAGAAGTGCCATACAACACTTGAGTCACACAGGGAAACTTAGAGACAAAGTAAGCAGGAACATAATTGGCTATCTCCAAAAACTCTCAAAAATTCACCTTCAATGAATACCCTCACATGTTGAAATTGAAAGCAATGAAGCTGCTGATGTGCTAGCGAAAAAAGGCACAAAGAACCCTTGCCACAAAAAAAAATAAACTTACTTTTAAAGAAATAGATACAGTAGCCTAAACAAAAATAAACAAGAACTGGAGGATCCCACCTAAGCACAGTTGGTACATTCTAGGAGCAATAGTTCCCCAGGCCTTGAAGGCCCATAAACCGAATACCTTTGCTGCCACCAGGTCACACAGCCAAAAAGAATGATGCATTCTCCATGCACCGAGCGGCCTTTGGTAGGCCCCTCGAGCCCGCCATTAAGGTCTGGCTCCATGGGGTTGACCATTCACCCACAGCGTCTCCGAGAGTTCATTGGCAAGGTTGCTGACCGAGCCCTCTCGTTCGGACTTAGTTAAACCCGTCCTACGCTCCAATAGGACTCCCCCCCTTTTAGCCCTCGTACCCTTATCCAGTACTCCCTGAATCTGCCGTCGAATCAAGGACCTCTGAGGCACGAGGTTTACGCGAGGAACCTCGTGAAGGCGGAGGGGTGGTACTACTGTGTGCACCCCTTGGTTTTTCATGGCGCGCACGACAAGGACGCTCCCAATGGCGCACACACAGAGCGAAGACCCAAGAGTTTCAAGACTCGTGCGTCTCACGCCAGCTAACCAAGGGCCGAAGCTAGCTTACAGCTTCACCAACTCCGGCCAGTGGCACTCCAACGCAAGGCAAACACGCAGAGACGAGCCACTGCGTCTTTGCTGGATTCCAAATTAAATAAGGAAATGTGGGGAGAGGCCACAAGAGTCGCTGCCTATTTAATCAACAGAAGCCCTTCAAATACAGTACAAACAACACCAGCACAGATGTGGTTTGGAAGAAAGCCTAATCTTTCTAATGTAAAATTATTCGGGAGTGAAGTGTATGTCAAAAAATTGGGAAATCTAAAAAAATTGGATAGTAAAAGTGAAAAATATTCACTTATCGGATACAGTGGAAATGGATACAGATTGTGGGACATGCAGAAAAGAAGGATTTTAATTGCAAAAGATGTGGTGTTTACAGGAAAACTAACAAATGAAATGACCAGTGTCATTCAGCCAAGATACAGAGAAGATTTGGAATCTGAAATAGAGGAAAGTCAAGACACTAAAATGGAATTGGATACCCATGATAAACCACAGAACTCGACCAATTCAAGATATATGTTAAGGAATAGAGAAAATATCAATAGACCTGAAAGGCTAAAAGATTATGAAGTGTTGAATTCTGTTTCTGAAGAAATAGGATTGTTAACATACAATGGAGCTGTAACCGAAGTAGACAAAGAAAACTGGGTAAAAGCAATACAGGAAGAAAAAGATTCATTGAAGAAAAATGAAACTTGGGATTTTGTAAAAGTTGAATGTGTGAAAGAACTCATTTATATAAAAGCACTAATTGAAGAACTTACAAATGAACCCATACCTGCTAAACTAAATATTGACAACCAAAGTGCAATGACTTTAATGAAGACAGGACAAATGAACAGAAAGACAAAACATATAGATGTTCGATATCATTTTTTGAAAGATCAGATAAGAGAAAATGTTGATGTTCAGTTTTGCCCAACCCAAGACCAAGTTGCTGATATCCTAACCAAGCCTCTGCCAAAGGAAACTTTTGAAAAACACAGATCTTCACTGCTGCAGATGATGTTTTGATAGAGTAATTAAAACTCTAAAACATGAATTCAAGAAGGAGTGTTAAATATATGAATTCAATTTTAGACTTTAATATATTTTATAAAATAATTAATAATTATTTCTTTTAAAATGTTTTAAAATATATATCTTGTTACACTGCTGTAAAATTAAGAATTTAAATAACTCTAAGGTATAAGTTAAACCTTTTGTTTTATTTTGTTAATTTTTAATAAGCTATTTTCAATTACTAAAATCGTATGTATTAATTTCTAAAATAATATAAAACCTAAAACCATTCTAACAGCTATAATGTGTTTTTCAATAGTGGAATAGTGTTCCATGATGTGGTGTTTTGCATAACAATAGTTATAAACAAATGCAATAAAGCATCAAGGGCTGCGTATCTTTATTAAAACGACAATTTACGAGCTTTCGAGCACATACGCCCTTCTACAGGAATTAATAACACAATAATAATTATTATTGTGTTATTAATTCCTGTAGAAGGGCGTATGTGCTCGAAAGCTCGTAAATTGTCGTTTTAATAAAGATACGCAGCCCTTGATGCTTTATTGTATTTGTTTATAAATTGTACAGGGTTTTTTCATTCTATATTAACAATAGTTATGTTTTAGATAAATTGTCGAGATATGCAAATAAGGTTTTGCATAGTCATATTAGTGTTATGAGCCAATAAAGGTTCTATCTTTAACTTAGTGGATCTCGGTGACCTGGAGTAGTGTAGAGACACAACAGTGGCGACGAAGGAAAAGTAAGCGAACAATGATGAATATTGAACAGTTCAACCCAAACAATGGAAATGAAATCTCAAGTTATTTAGAACGCTTTGAATCCTATTGCATAGCGAATGATATAGTAAAGATCGTTAAAAAGAAGGCAACATTTTTCTCGCTATGCGGAAGAGAAACGTATAATATAATACGGACGTTGACCTCTCCCAAGAATCCATTGGAAACAGAATGGGAGAGATATAGTAGCAGGGATAAAAAAATACTTTGATCCGACGCCAAATATAATAGTGCAGCGTTTTAAATTTGCGAAAAGGCTTCAAATGCCAAATGAAACAATATCTGAATTTATAACAGCTCTAAAGAAAATTGCCGAGAAGTGTGAATTCCCTGATTTGGAGGATAGGTTGCGTGATGCCCTGGTATGCGGTATTCTAAACGGGGAAATACAATCAATGCTGTTAATGAACAGTATGCTAACATTTAAAGTGGCTCAAGAGATGGCATTGGCACATGAGGCTGCGGTAAAGAACGTTGCAGAAATTAAAGACGGAAAACCTCAGGAAGAAATTAATGTAATGGGAAGAGCTGTTAAGGTGAGACGGAGGAATGAGAAGATTTTTAAATGTTTCCGCTGTGGATACACAAACCACAGAGAGAGCAATGTTTCTTTAAAGAGAAAAGATGTTTTAAATGCCAGAAGTTAGGGCATATATCTAGGGTCTGTAAGAACGGGAACTGGAGGAGCGATCGTAATAATTGCTCGATAGATGAGGAGGCAGAGGCAACTAATGGCCTTTTTAATATAAATCAAGTGAAGGACACAAGTAACATGCGGAATTATATGGTAAAAGTACGGACTAGCGGTCGAGATATGAATATGCTCATTGACTCAGGAACAAGAAAAAATATTATTTCTGAGAAGACATATATTGAAACTTGGGTGAAGTCAGAAAGGCCTAGAATAGAGAAGGATTATACCAAGTTGGTGCAATGGAACAGGCAGAGGTTATCGATTCTGGGTAAAATAAAAGCCGACGTAAAAGTAAACAAAAGAAGTATCACAATGGAATTTCTTGTGATCGAAGGTCCGGGCCCAAATCTGATTGGAAGGGAGGCGTTTGACCAGATTGGAATTGGTCTTGAATGGATAAGTTATGGCGACAGTGTATGTCAAATCAATGAGGTAATGAATGGAAATGGTATGGCCTCTGCGATGAACGGCAATGGCAATGGAGCTAAGTACGGTAATGGCAATGGAATGGCCGCGGCTATGAATGATGAGCGGAGCTAATGGAATGGGCGCGGGTTACATGAACGGTGGGGAGGACATGTACAGTGAGGGTGACGGGCTGAGCGTGTACGGCAACCCCGGCGTGGACTTCCACTTTTCGCCTCGGTGCCCGAGACCAGCTTCCAATGCGGACAACAGGAGCTTCCTGGATACTATGCCGATCAGGAGGGACCCACCAAGGCTGGAGGAAACACCTGGGCCAAGTAGACCAATAAGAAACCGGAGACTCCCCGAATACTTTAAAGATTGTGTAACAAATTGGGGGTGAGAAGATGTGGTGTTTTGCATAACAATAGTTATGTTTTAGATAAATTGTCGAGATATGCAAATAAGGTTTTGCATAGTGTTTGTTTGTTTGTATGTTAATTATTTTTATGTATATATATGTATCATTAAATTGTAAATAGTTCAGTCATATTAGTGTTATGAGCCAATAAAGGTTTTATCTTTAACTTAGTGGATCTCGGTGACCTGGAGTAGTGTAGAGACACAACACATGACAACAAACTTCTCTATTAAAGATGGCTGTATTACATGATGGTCAAATTATATCAGGTCAAGAAATGATTAAACTGTTTCTATTTTTTGTTAAGTAAATAAACGTTGAAGGATCTCTCAGAAGGTTCCAAATGTGCACAATAAATGAATAAGATAATCAGTTCCTGATAATGAATTATGATAGGCCTGAATCAAAACATCCAAGTGTTGTACTGTGGGGAGGAAACTTGTAGAGCATACACACAAGGAGGAAGACACATAAACCAACAATATTTGAGAAAATACAGAAAGTCTAGATTAGATCAGGAAAGGTGTGACCCCTGATAGATCATATGGAAGATCTTTATTCAAAATGGAGAGAACTCACCAACCAGACTAATCTACTCACTGTGCTAGTTCTTTTGAAGAAGCGTTTAGCGAAGGCTGAATGTTTGAACTGGAGTCCGACCACTGCAGCTGGAGCTTTCTTGAGTCCAGCTCCCAGGAAGATGGCGTGGCTGCCAGTTACCAGGGGGTCATCCTTCCTTGTCCCTGCACACAAGTCCATCTGTCAGAACACTCAGTTTATAAATGTATGGAGTTTGGATTTAAGGTTGGAGTTAAGATTTTTTCCAACTAGAGTATGTGGATACAAAACTTTCTAGAGCCTGATGTAAAGCAAAGAATTTATAATAAATTCATATTTTTTAATTGTACGAGGGCCATCCAATAAATAAGTTTCCCTATTTTTTTTTCTGCAAACGAAACGTTGTAAAAATTAGTTAGTATGAAAGAAATGGTCACTTGGATGCGTTGGAAGCTGGTGACCTTCAAAATCACGCTACTCGTACGCGCAAGTCCGTAGCGCTTCAGTTTCCATGGAGCTACCACTGGTGAACGTGTCCACTTGCGAACTCCGTTCTGTAATTCGTTTTTTCGCGGCGAAAAATGAAACTGCGGTCAATATTCATCGCAATTTAGTGTCAGTGTATGGTGAAGAATGTATGAGCATCCAAATGGTTCGCCGATGGCGTTCATGGTTCTTAGAAGGACGGCAAAACGTGCATGATGACGAGCGAAGCGGCAGGCCCGTTACTGCTACGGACAATGCAGCCCTGCTGCTGTTTGGAATGTGGTGGGAGCAGATCGCCGCGTCACCATTGACGAAATAATGATTCGACTGCCTCCTGGAATCGAAATTGGACGCTCTTCGATTGGAACAATTATGTCAGATATTTTGAATTTTCGCAAAGTCTGCGCAAGATGGGTCCCACGTTTGCTCTTGGAAAATCACAAGCAACAACGGATGGAGGCAGCCCGAGCTTTCCTGGAAATGCATTAAAGAGATGGAGATCAACTGTTTTCCCGTATTGTCACTGGAGATGAAAGCTGGGTGCATCATTCAACTCCAGAAACAAAACGACAAAGCATGGTGTGGAAGAAGCCTGAGGAAAGAGCACCAAAAAAGGCGAAGGTCACAATCTCTGCAGGCAAAGTTATGGCTATGGAAAACTTCAAATGGGAAATTTTCACACATCCACCTTATTCTCCGGAACTTGCCCCAAGCGACTTCCATCTTTTTCCAGCACTCAAGTGGCACCTTAGAGGCAAGCACTTTGCGAATGCAGGCGGAGGAGAACCACTGGCTACGAAGACAGGACACGGCTTGGTACAACAGTGGTATCAAAAAATTGTTACAACGGTACCAAAAATGTTTGGACAGAAATGGTGATTATTTAGAGAAGTAGTCTATGAGTTGTATAATGAAAATAAAGTAACTGCATAATTGTAAATAATGTGGTTTATTTGTTGAAAAATAGGGAAACTTATTTATTGGATGACCCTCGTATCAACCTACTCAAGTTGGAATAAATCCTTATTAAAACCCTCCCTCCCAAAACCCATACAAAAAATAAGCTATCAGTAATTGGAACCTTTTTTTTTACTTGCCAGTGAGCACTAATTTGATTGATTTGATTTGTGTGAATTTAATTTTTCTGAACCTATGTAGAAGTGTTTTATAAATGGGAAAATTACTGTGATTTACATCCAGATAACCAACCTCTGGACCACGATAGGTAATTCATATACAGTAGTACCTCTCTGTGTAAAGGACAACACCTAGTTATAGTGCTAATATGTCTTTTATAGAGAAGTGTCCTCTTACCGGAGAGTTGCTAATCAGTAAAAATGGTAAATTTAGCTATGAAAATTGTCCTTTGTAAGAGAGGTGTCCTCTCATGGAAGTTGTTCTACTCTCTCTCACTCAGTTTATGAGATATGTTTCTGTGTTGGTACCACTCCCAGACAATGGTTAAAACACTGCTACAGAAACGTCACATACAATTTTTTTTATTTAGAATGGTCTTATTACCTTGTGTTTCTAGTCAATTAAATATAATGTTGTCATTGAAATTTCATATAAAGAACATTCATTTGGACGTGTTATTTTACCATTGTTGGCCATAACTGTATCTTATATTATCGTTAGAGAGAGAGAGAGCCTTTTTGATTTCCATAACTCCAATCCTGTCATCTCTTGAGAAAGGGAACTTACCGGCATCAAAGGGCACGCTGAAGACAAAGGCTGAGCTATTGTGATAGTGGTAGTCCACTGCTCTTTTATAGAAGAGTTCGTCAATAGAGCGGACGTGTTCCTCGTAGAAAGGTCTAGAACACCATAGATGGGTCAGAGAGGATGTAGATGACAATGTGATCTGTCTTACTTGTCTGTAGTGTTCCGGGTTTCATTTCTGGCCCAGAGATCCTGGAATCTGAGGAGTCCACTGCGGGTGGCCACAAAGATGGTCACTATGCCATACCGCTTAAACCATGTGTCCCTGAAACCCAAGGGAACCTGCTTTATGTCACAGAGTGGTGCAGTTTCGCCCGGACCCAGTGGCAAACCTCGGCACTCTACAGGCTGAGGGAAGGGAAAAATAAATAATCTCCATATAGATTTCCCACAGGTTTTTCCTTTTAGTATATGTAGAGCCAAACTGTCCTTTAATGAGAGGTGTCCTCTTACTGGAGAGTTGCTTAATGCTAATTTTGGCAATGAAACTGTCCTAGGTAGAGAGGTGTTCCTTAGCGAGAGTGTCCTCTCATGGAGGTTCTACTGTATACTCACTTCATTTTGAACCTCGATTTCTGCTTTGTTAGGATACATCGATTATTTACAATAAAAAGAAAAAATACTTTTGTGAAATACAAGAAAAATTAAATAATACTACAAGTGAATTCTGGAAAACAATAGCGCGCTTCAGAAAAAGAAACTATACACAGGGCAATATCTCAATATCGGACTGGCAGCAATTTTACAATAAACTCCTGGATACAGAATCAATACCAGATTACGAACCCGTTACTATGACCTTCCTAAATACAGATAATGAGCTAACTAAATGCATAACTCTTAATGAAATAAGCAAAGAAATTTCTCGAATAAGGCATGGCAAGGCGGCTGGTTTTGACGACATAATGAATGAAGCAATAAAGACCCTCCCAAAAGATTATCTAATTTCCTTAAAGGATATATTCAATAGAATTTTGAGAACGTCTGAATTTCCGACAACATGGTTGAAATCAGTTATTCACCTATTTTTAAGAATGGTGATCCAGACGACCCCTCTAACTATCGAGGCATAGCGCTCTTAAGCAATATAGCAAAATTATTTACATTAATACTCAAATCTCGTCTAGGCAGTTGGATCGAAAGGAGAAATATAGTTCCTGAGAACCAGGCGGGATTCAGGGCGGCCACTCTTGTCAAGACCATATATTCACTCTCTTATCCCTGATTCAAATGACTCTAAGCCGAAAGAGAAGGAAATGCTACATGTTCTTCGTGGATTTGAAAAAAGCCTTCGACACAGTGCCCCACTCATTATTATGGAGAAAACTGGTAGATGCAGGTCTCAACCACCGTTTTGTTAACTTAATTAAAGATTATTACACAAATATGACAGCGGTAGTGCGATGGAACAATTCATTCACTGCGCCAATAAAGGTGCGTTCGGGAGTTTTACAAGGGGAGCCGATGTCACCTTATTTATTTATACTTTTTATAAATGATTTAATCGGTCTCTACAATAATTCAGATTTACCGGGAATATATCTCCCAAATTATGGATATGTTCATATTCTACTATACGCAGACGATATTGTCTTGATTGGAGAATCCAAAAATAACCTTCAAATAAAAATCAATATGCTAAGAAAATATTTTGAAACAAATTTATTAACCCTGAATGAAAATAAGTCAAAAATAGTAGTTTTCAGAAACGGCGGTCGATTAGCAAAAAATGAAAAATGGTTTTGGGGTGAGCGGCAACTGTCTGTTACTACGAAATATCTATACTTGGGATATCCGCTTACAAGTGCAAATTCACTAAACAAGGTAGCGTCACACTACAAGGGCAAAGCCCTGGCAGCAATTGGCGCTGTGTGGCAAGTTCTGACAAAATCAAGATGAACTCTCTAAATGCGGCAATGAGATTACTTGATTCGACGGTCTTGCCTCACATGCTATAGGCCGCACCCTGCTGGGCACTCAACCAAGTAAAGGTAGTTGACCAGGTTCAGAATATTTTCCTAAGACGCTACCTAAATTTACCAAAGTATACTCCGGGCTTTATGCTAAGAATGGAGTGTGGACGAGTATCACAGGAAGTTATCATAACTAAACAGGTCCTGAGATTTTGGGTGAGGATTATGAAAATGGAAGAGTAGGTTGCCCCGGGCTTGTTTGTCACACCTCTGGACATTACACAGCAATTAAAGGGCTGGTTTAACCTTTGTCGAAAACCTGTCAACCATTTTAGACTCAAACGGTTTTTCGTTCCTGAAGGGTTGTCCGGATTACACTGCAATACTGACTGAAATCCCTGCTATTATTCGAATAGCAACCGAACAAAGCATCCAAAGCGACATGGCGAAAATCCTAAATACTTCACATTACAGTCACTTCAAATACCTAAAAAATTCAATAACAGCAGAACGATATTTATTCACAACTATTCCTCTAGCAATTAAAATTTTTTGCACAACTGAGACTCCTATGGACGATCTTCCCAGAAAATCGTTCAAAGCGCTGGAAGATTGATTTGACTCTAACTTGCGATCTGTGTAAAAACAGAATCCAAGACGAAATTATGCATATAATATTTGGATGCTCTTGCTTAGAGAAACAGAGGAAAGAAATTTTGGGTGACTTACCCTGGTCTCAACCTGACTGCCTACAAATTTGCAGCTGGATGAACACACTGATGGTTGATCAGGGTCTCTCCCTCGGTTTAATATAAATTCTACAAGGCCGCAGTCAATGTCCGTTGGAGAATAATGGATTCGCCGAATGTCGTGGTTTGCTTGGAGGAAGAAGGCGAAGATTGAACGCGGCTGATTCCACACTAGCCCTCTCAATGATATCCTAACCTTGACATATCCTAAACATTGGTACTTTAATTTAAATATTTAATCATGTATGGTTTCTTTTGCTCTGTATGTTTATTTTTTGTATATATGGTTATATTTCTTTTTCTTTTTTTTCTTTCTTCTCTCTTTTCTTTTTCCTTATTACCTCTTGTATTCTAGTTTTTACTTTTGAAATATCTTCCTTTGCTAAATCCTGTAGAGGGGAATCATGTATAGGGCTGGATGCCCCAATAAAAAGGCTTGTGTGTGTGTGTGTGCTTTGTTAGGTCTAATGAATTTGCAATGTGGCACAATGTGGGGGTGGTAGAAGTAAAACCACAATTTTCACAAGATTTCAATATCTAGAGAGATTTGATTATATTTTGGAGAGAGAGAAAAAAAGCTTATTGTATCCCTTCCCTCCACCTTACAGAGTAACAATACATTGCCTAGTTCTCACCTAACTTACTTGTTTAGATGTGTGTTCAACAAATTAAACTTGAGAAAATAAAATTTTACTGAAATATTTGAAATCATATTTCTATAATTTGTCACTTTTATTGAATACATCAACTCCTTGGCTTTAACATAAGTATTGACATAGAGTGTTTTTTTTTCAAGTTATCCAAGTACATGAGGTACAGGCCCATGATAATCACGGTGGGTAGGTTAGCAATTTCCTTTTCCACTCTTAAGTTACACCACTCATCTACACATGTTGAAACACATTGTTAGAATAGTAATACCCGAGAATACTTTATATTCATCATAAGGATAGTCAATAGTCTATTGCCACTGGACATGCGTCAGACCTGAGGCTGTTGAGCTCTGCGCTACCTGGAGTATAGGATCTCCATCTTGGCTTTCTTCCTGTGGTGAATCTGTATAAGACCGTGGTCTTAATAAAGTTTTGTGTGTGTGATACACATGTTGAAATTGAAACAATATTTGAACTTACAAGGTGTCAGAGTCTTATTTGCTCTCACTGGTGGGACTTTTACAACAATCGGGAGGCCATTGAAACAATCTTTTTTTTTTTCAGAAAAGAGTGTCTAATGTGAAGGATTCGATCCTGGGTCATGACTGCAGAAAATCAAGAGTTTATTAAAGGAGGACGGGGAGCAGAAACAAGCTCACTAAAAAACCTGGGCTCAGCTGGCCTGGCTGACAGTATCCTGTAAGGGCTCCTGATCCAGGGATACAGGATGAGTCTGTACTCCATGTTAGGAGCGGCTGCATATGGCATCTGTTCCACTGCCCCTGCCACTGAGTAGTGCTCCCAGTCTTAATGACAAAGGCAGACGCATTCTACTTCACCCAGTCATGATGGTTGTCAAAGCTTGATACCCTAATATGATTGAGTGGAGATAAGAAAGAAGAAGATTATTTTTTATTTGGATTTGGTCTTATTACCTTGTGTTTAGAAATAAGAAGAGTTTATCCTGCATCAACTCCCTATATGGTCCAAGTGACTTATTTAGAGAGTGCAAGAATCAAATAACTTACTATCATTTACGAACCAAATATATACATTGTAATCTATATATATATAAATGAATGTATGTGTGTGTATGTGTGTCTGTCTGTCCTTTATGCCTGACCAAACCACTCATTGGAACGCCATGAAACTTTGGGAAGTTATTTAGTATAGTACTGGGAAGGTTTCTAGCAAATAAAATTTTTGAAATAACTTTTCGCTTTAAAAATAATCAAGATAAATATTCTAATTTATCTGTTATAATTCAACAATCTGCTCTAAATATTATCATGATGATACGATGATTTTGTAATGTAGAAAATTAGGAAAGACAAAATTCAGGATGACACGGCAATTTATTTGAGACAAGAATAATGATACAATTCCAAGGCAATATACTATTCCTTTAACTTCCAATTACCGAGGGAACCAATTAATATTGATTTTATCAACTTATCGAGTATTTTTCAAGGGACCGGGAAAAAATGTTCACTTTATCGAGAGATTCGTTAGACAAACCTTTACTCGGGTAAAACCCGGGCGAAGCCGGGTACGTCCGCTAGTTTAAGATAAAAATGAAGAAGAAGATGATGGTAATGATAATGTTGTCTTTTAATAATTGACTCAAATCATGTGGACAGAAATTGAGAAACAAATAAAAGATATTAATGTAGTCTTTAAAAAATTAAACATAAACATATATATTTGTAGATCAAGAAATCCATATAAATATTGATCATTTTAAATATAAATTTTTCATTTAGTCTAACTTATTCATTTCAACATCCAAAAGGATCATAATTTCTGGATGAATTAAAGTGGGTGTTGAATTATAGTTAGCTGCTAAAGTTAGATAAGAATCACATGGTGTGACCATATATTTTCACCTTAGTTATAATCCAAATTGTGTTACCTCTCATCACTTTAATATTACTTCAATGAATCAATGAAGTTATCCTTCCTATGTGAACTGAAGAAAATGAATTCTCTAAATTAAATATCAAGGATCCATCATCACTTGAGGATTCTTTTTCAAAGAGTTCAGATCTAGAGCCCTCCTATATTTTAAGAAGTTGAGAAAAACCCTGGGCACAAGTTCTTTTTGCTTACATCTATTTTCATAAATACTAGCGGATGTACCCGGCTTCGCCCGAGGTTTTACCCGAGTAAAGGTTTGTCTAACGAACATTTGTTAAAACAATTCTCTATAAACTTATATTAAAAAAAGATATATTTTGATAATTTGAAACTCGTAAATTTGAATCTCTCGATAAAGTGAACATTTTTCCCGGTCCCTGTGTGCCGTGTCATCCTGAATTTTGTCTTTCCTAATTTTCTACATTACAAAATCATCGTTTTATCTAGTGAACATTTTTTCCCGGTCCCTTGAAAAATACTCGATAAGTTGAATAAAATCAATATTAATTGGTTCCCTCGGTAATTGGAAGTTAAAGAATAGTATCTTCGCCTTGAATTGTATCATTATTCTTCTCAAATAAATTGCCGTGTCATCCTGAGATAATCTTACTTTTGATAAATAATCTTTAAGATAATAAACTTAGTGATAATAAAACTTATAGTAAAAAAAGCTGTTATCAGCGTCGCAATGGTGGGCGCTGCTTGCGAGTTAAATCTACAAATCTGCAAATAACTCTAAGGATATTCAAGATATTCAAGAAATTATTTTTCAAAAACCTCCGGGGATATACCTAATAATATCCCAATTTTCACGGCGATTGGATATATGGGTTTTTGAATCTATAGAGTACACACAGACATACATTCAATTATAGTATATATATAGGATTATTAAGAGCATGGATTTGGGTGTTTTAACCTTGTGTAATACTCTTAATGTGGTATAATCAATCTTTAGAGACAAAATTGCCAAAATTTGACTGGGTTTCCAATGGTAGGAGATGATGTATCCAATAAAAGTGACACATAGTAAAATAATTGTAGTTCTAAAAGCGCCAGGAGTGAGAGAGAGTTTAACCTAATCTCTAGCTATATATACATAGGTGTCTGCAGTGGGTGTGCCTCACTTACCTGGGAGCAATGCCAGCAGCAATCCTAGAGGGCTAAGTGCGACAGATTAGTGAGAGGTTAGCGTGTGAAGTCTGCCAGGTTCTCAGGGCCCCCCTCACTACTTACCCAACCTAGACAAGAGGGAGGCCCCAGAGTGACATGCCAGGTTAACTACGCAGGGGCTAGAAATGGCTGGAAATATTAGTAACAAATATTTTCATTTCCCCATTGAAAATCCAATTATCATCAGAAAGCCCTTTCTCAAGACTTCCTGACAACACCTCTAATAAATTAAGAAAAAGGCATCTCCTTATTGTACACACACACACAACTGAGAGTTGCTGAAAGTTGCACAATAAGGAGATGCCTTTTTCTTAATATATGTACCTTATCCGAGTACATGTTACATTTGTGCTATTTTTTTACCTCTAATACATTTTTTTACATCATCATAATTTTCTCTAATACAGATTATGAGTCTCCCAAGCCTCCATAGCCTCCCTTGCTGAAGAAATTGGCACATATACAACTGTATAAATTTCACTACATTTTATTTACCCATTTATTATATAATACCTTTTATAATATCCCTTTATCACAATTTTTCTGCAACAATTTATTAGAAGTCAAATATAATAGTTTAAATTGTCAAATTATTCTAATACAGCTTAAATTCTTGCTTTATAGGAGATTTAAGACTAATTTAAGACCAACAGGATTTAGACTGTATTGTATTTAAGAACTACACAAGATAATCAAGACAATAGATCACATATTTAAGAGAGACCAAGATTTTCCAGTCTTGAATACAATTATAGCAGGAATACTAATCTCTCAAAAATGGCATACACAATGTTAACACGAGAAAATGGGCTATATTTTAAGTGAAGAATGAGGTATACTGGTTAGTTTGGAGCATTCTCTACACAGAGTTAGTTATAAACAAAGATTCCACTGGGTGATAGTGAAGAATCAGCAGGCTTCCAAAGAAGAATAAAACTACAGTCTAAAACTCCTAATTTAATGGGGTATAGGACCATGGTATATTGAATTCCCCATGGATAAATCTCCACAAATTGACTCAAATACCAAGGTATTCAATAAATATAATTAGACAGCTACTTTTAAACTTGAACTCAATACATAATACAAATAGGGAGTTGACTGTAGTTTAAAAATTATGGGAAAACAAATTCAAATATGAAAATATGGTGTGATATTATGGTAGAAAGATATTTCTATCATTATTGTACACAGAGTAATTAAGCCTTTCACTGCCAAACACATGCTTTGTGTGTTTTATTGGGATCCTTTCCTAGAAGATCCAACATTTATTCTTTAACACAAAGCAAAAACGCGCCAATCTATATATATATAATGAAAGGATTTAAAAGCACGAATGTTTCTTTTATACACAATACAAACTTCTACTGTCCTTACACTGCAATGAAAAATATATTGGGAGGGCTTGGCTCATCAGTGGTGAACTCTCCCAGCGGTTTCGCCAATTTAATCCACCTTATCCACAAGCAGAATCGTCCAATACAGTATTAGAGCTCTGAGAAGCGGTCTGGTGGATTAAATTGGCGAAACCGCTGGGAGGGTTCACCATGGATGAGCCAAGCCCTCCCAATATATTTTTAATTGCAGTAAGGGACAGTAGAAGTTTGTATTGTGTATAAAAGAAACATTTGTGCTTTTAAATCCTTTAATATTATATTTATTCTTTTGCTTCAATATCTGTGCATTTCTTTTTGACTGTGTTTGATGGTATTGCAGGGGGAAGTAAACGCTGCTTACCCTTCCTAGTTATAAATGACTGTATTTAGGCATTTTTAAAATATAAAGGCGTTTATTAGAAGAGAAAATTGCTATAAAGTATATAAAATAAGAATATAAATTGTAGTAATGTGTTTCTTTATTTGTTAAAAGTGCAAGATTTCGGATCTTTATAATCCCTGCACTATGTCTGTGGAAGGATTAAAAAGATCCGAAAGCTTGCACTTTGCACAAATGAGCAGCGTTTGTACTCCATTTTAGGAGCAGCTGCACATGGCGTCTGTTCCTCATGTCAGAGGCGGCCATTTCTTTCGGAGCTAAGTCGGCCTGCCACTGAGTAGTGCTCCCAGTCTTAATGACAAAGGTAAACGCATTCTACTTGCCTCAGTCATGATGGCTGTCAAGCTGTACTCTTTCCCGACATACACCATCAACAAGCTTTACAAGCTTGATACCTTAATATGATTGAGTGGAGATAAGAAAGAAGAAGACAAATAAAGAAACGCATTGCTACTGTTTATATTGTTACTAGCCGAATGACCCGGGCAACGCCCGTGTTTTACCCGATTGAATGTTTTTATTCAAATACTATTTGTTACAATTATAAATTGGCGCCTTTAAATAAATGCATATCCTAATCCTAATCAATCAGTCATAGGCCGCCTCTGTCACGGATAGGCCGGCGCCCTCCTATTGGACGGCTCCTATAATATAATATATATATGTATGAGTACATTTTGTGTGTGTGTGTGTGTGTGTGTAGAAATAGAATTAGTTGACTTTATAAGGTAAACTTATTCATACAGTTTGTATCCCTCGATAGCTCAGTTGGCAGAGCGGAGGACTGTAGATGTTACAACGGTGATCCTTAGGTCGCTGTTTCAAATCCGGCTCGAGGTAGTTTTTTTTTTTTTTTATTTTATTGGCTGCCGGCGAGGAACACGTGACCTCCCTGTGCGCGCGCATCCGTGACAGAGGCCGATGAGGAAAGACGGTCGTTACTATATATAGTAATTTTATAAAGGCTTTTATTTAATGGGGATTAACAGTGTTTGAAAATTATTTTTGGTTCCTGGGTCAAGTTTACTCCTTAGTTACCAGTACATCATGCACTAGTACGTCTCGCCGTGAAAGGATTAATGAAGTATTAATGATAGAAATCTTGCTATATTGAAGTTTACTTATGTTAAGCAAAAGAATAAACATTGTGAAGGTTAAAAACACAAGGTAATAAGACTAAATACAAATAAATAAATAGCTGGCGGCATTTTGGTAATAGCATTGTTACTGAAATGTCACATTATTTATTTATTTGAATTTGGATCTTATTGCCTTGTGTTTCTAATCTAAAATCCAAATTGTACCATGTCATTATTGTGAAGGCAGTAACACATTGAAAGAGAGCATCTATGGATGATACAATTGAATAATGCTGAGTAGATGATAAAGCACAATTTGGATTATAGCTAAAAGAAAATGATACCTAATCCATATAATCCATTTATTCTTTTGTCTGATGATGGTAACAACGCTGTTATCGAAACGTAACACACTATTAATTTATTTGGATTAGGTCTTATTTTCTTGTAGCTAATGCTGAGTAGAATATATTGGTATAAATATCAACTGTACATTGATTTACCTTTTTTTTTATTTATGGAAATTGGCTAATATACCCTTTCTTGGAATAACAAGAAATGCTGACTATGTATATCCACTAATGTTGTTGTAACATCAAAAAAGGTTTCTAATCAATATTCAGAAACACCAATAACCAGTTGATATTTAAATCTTGTACATCAGCAATGTAAATTTACAAGGCATCAGGAAATACTCTTTCTTTTTTTTCTTTTACAATTATCTTATTTGAAATTGTTGAAGGTATTTTTTAACGTATGATTTTATTTCCAAATACAGTAAAACTCCTCTATAGTGAACCCCAGTGGGACTAAACCTGTGGTTCATTATAGCCCTGGTTCATTATAGCCATAGTTCGTTGATAATGAATAGTTCACTGTATTATAAAAATGAGAATTATTTCAGGTTTTTTATAAGGGAAGGTTCACTATATCTCCGATTTATTTTATCGGGGTTTTACTGTATCCATATTCACTTTTCTATAACAGATGATACATAATCCTCATTATTTTTGCAGGATATAAATTAAAATTTTAATAAATGATCAATAATACAGTACAACCTCCCATATTATACCCTCAAAAACATGACAACTTCTTCCTGGAGGCGGTCATTTCTACAAAATTTGGAAACTTTAAATTTTACAAAAGTGGTTGCTAAGTAAGAAACCACTCATCAGTTAAGTTGGCCATGAGAGGTTGGCTGTTTTAGGTATAAAATGGCGAATTCATATGTCATAGCACAATAATAAAAGAATAAAAATGTGATAAAAAAACTACAATGACCCATTTTTGTTGACAAAAAATATATGACAATTGGAAACAATTTTTTTTTAAATAATTGATTTTTTTTCTTTTTTTTCCAATATGGGCAGTGGTGTGTTAACAGATTTATCCCTATTGAGATAAATACCATTGGTCAAGTCAGTAACAACATACACTCATGGACAAACTTAGGGAAGTTATATCTTTCAGCATTTATATCAGTATTCAGACAATAATTCTGAAAGATATTACAGTGACCTTTATTGAAGAAACACGAGATAACCAAGTGTGAACAAAATTGCCTCTGTCTTCTTAAAAAAAAATAGATGACCAATGATATCAAAGACTTTTCACTTCCTTAAGGTTTGTCTATGTGTGTATAAATAGCTTGTAGGTTCAAAAATTATGTAGTAAAATGGAAAATGTATAATAGAAAATAGAAATTTGCACCAAATTTTCATTGTTTGTTCTGAACATTTGAGAGACATAACACTGTATTTTACAATAATAAAATAGTAGAGTTATATGTCACAGAGCAGTGAGCTATAATCACACGAGACTATTATATTTCTGCTTATATAGCCTGTTATTGGCTTATGTAGAATGCCATTTAGAAGAAATTTTTGGTGAAGAAAAATGATTGACATAAGTTTTAGGTAACAGTAAAAAATGTAAATAAATACGTGAATTGAGAGATGCTCTTCTTCAAATAATTGCAAGCCTTTATTTGTTGTTGTCAAAATTGTTACTTTGCTTTATGGCTTTAAAAATCCCATTTCATTCCATCATTGGCATCTGAACCAAAAGTCTGGAGCTATTCTGCAATGTGGGATGAACTGACAGGCAGCAATCTGTATATTCAGGATCATAACTGACCATACAAGACTACTCCTCTTTCAGGATGGTGTAAAAACCTTTCCACAATGTACCATCTGTAGGACCAAAGAGGCCTCACCAAACCACCTCTTGGAATGCATGTGAGCCTCAAGACAGGACCTATATTCCAACCCTACCAAGATTGTGAATTTGATTTATGAATTCAGCTCCATGGTCTTGTATAATTAGACATTGGGATAATAATTTTTAAAAATCCAATTTTTAGTAACAAAATAGTCATTGAATAAATGTTCCATCCTCCCCCCACATTGGATTGGATACTCACTCATATTTGTTATTGTTATCCAGTACCGGCTTAGAGAACACTAGGGTGACCTTGGCGTCAAACACCAGTTTCTGGTATAAGCTCCTTCTGACCTAGAGAGAGAGAAAAACATCAACAGTCTGCACTGCTGTTGTTGTGATGGAACACCCAACTTACAATCTGGCTTATCAAAGATGGTTGGCAGCTTGCTTCGTGAATGCCACTTGAAGTTTTGTTTGTCCATCACTTCTTTGAGGAAGTAGCGGATAATGTCTTTCAGAGGTGTTAAAATCTTGTTCCATTTTGGGCGGCATGGCGCAATACACCCTAAACAACGTAGGGGTGTATTGATAAGGCACAATTTGTAGATTATAGATTATAAATACAAGGTGATAAGACCAAATCTAAATAATTTAGTATGTGAGGTTTCGGTAACAGCGTTGTTATCATCTTCAGACAAAAGAACTGAATGACAAATTATACCACAGCATGTTTTAAATAGTTACTGTTATCGAGTATGTAAACATGATAGAACTATGTAAAACATGTTGTGGTATAATTTCTCATCTTAGAAAACCATCTTCTTCTTGTCTGATATCTTATTTATACACACTTGATAACTAACTATTTAAAATATGCTGTGGTATAATTTCTCATTCATTACTTTTGTCTGACGATGGTAACGCTGTTACTGAAGCGTCACACACTAATAATTTATTTGGATTTGGCTTTATTACCTTGTGTTTAAAGTATGGGTGCAATCAATCCATTTGGTAAGAATTCTGACATCTACGTACCAGTCTGGATGGACCCTCCAATTGTTTCCTTCAAAATATTTTGAAACTGCAACACAAACACTCTTTGTTGGTTCTCTCTTCTATGCATTTTAATAATGAAATACAATGAAATCCCTCTTATAAAATCTATTTTTACAGAGTGTGTGTATAGATATACATAGGACTTCTCTGTAAAGGACAACACCTAGTAGAGGCAGTGTCCTTTAGAGAGAGAGGTGTTCTCGTATTGTAGTGGCTAATTGTTAAAAATGGTAATTTTGGAAATGACAACTGCCCATTTTACAAAAGTGTCTGCTAGCAGAAGTGTTCACCCAAGGAAGTTTCACACTTTTGGGACAAAAATAACAGTCTTCTTCTTTAATTGAACAGCCTCATGCGATCAGAATTCTCAGTTTAATTAAAGTCCATGTTGAATTAGAGTTAGTTAAAGTAAAGGAAATAGTCTTAATGGGATTCCAAAATGAAAAAGATGGAACTACAAGGTAATAAGACCAAATCCAAATAAATTAATAGTGTGTGACATTTCGACAAAAGCATTCTTACTGAAACGTCACACACTATTAATTTATTTGGATTTGATCTTATTACCTTGTGTTTCTGATCTATAATTCAAATTGTACCCTTTAATGAAAAGATGGAAATAAAGTAGGTGTTGAAATAAAGAGGTTCAACTCTGTATAAATGAATTCATTAGTAAGGAAGGTGTCAGATTTTGAAACTTTATTAGAGAGGTTTGGCTATGGAACTTACAATCCTCCTCTTTGTTCATCACCTCCACCTGGCCCTCAACAGAGTAATGGCCATAGGGGTCAGGAACAGGACAATTGCCAAACTACACATCAAAGTTATTCAACACTTCTTTTAATTATAACGGAGAAAACACAAGGTGTGTGACCACTTTTGTATTTGGTTTTATAACCTTGTTTCATAATCTATAATCCAAATTGTGTCGTTTCAATTTAAAGGAGACAAATTTCTACAGTTAGTGAACTGAATGAAAAGGCACACAATTTGGATTATAGATTTATAAACACAAGGTAATAAGACCAAATCTAAATAAATAAATAGTGTGTGATGTTTTGGTAACAGCGTTGTTACCATCATCAGATAAAAGTACTGAATGAGAAAATATATCACAGTATGTTTTAAATAGTTACTGTTATCAAGTATGTAAACACTGTTTATGGTAAGATAACAGTAACTATTTAAAATATGCTTTGATATATTTTCTCATTCAGTACTTTTGTCCGATGATGATAACAATTTTGTTACCAAAATATCATACAATATTTATTTATTTGGATTTGGTCTTATTACCTTGAATTTAGTGAACTGAAGTTGTACACTAATGGACAAAACTTAAGGAAGTAGTACCTTTTAGCATGTATATCAAGATTCAGACAAGAACTACGAAAGATATTTGATACACAGTGATCTTTATTGAAGACACGAGAAAACCAAGTGTGAACAAAATTGCCTCTGCCTCCTTAAAAAAAAAAATAGACGACTGGCGACATCAGACTTTCCACTTCCTTAAGTTCTTTTCCAGGAGTGTAAAAAGAATTAGAAAGGCTTGTCTCATTAGTGGTGAAGCTTCTCAACAATTTCGCCAATTTAATCCCCCAGATCTAAGCAA
Source organism: Cordylochernes scorpioides (assembly GCA_030710605.1). Taxonomy (NCBI): domain Eukaryota; kingdom Metazoa; phylum Arthropoda; class Arachnida; order Pseudoscorpiones; family Chernetidae; genus Cordylochernes; species Cordylochernes scorpioides. The sequence continues at coordinate 17,046,394 of CP092867.1, read as the reverse complement.
CAACTGCTGTATTGTGGTGGTGTCTTGTCCATAGAGCTGATCAGATCTGTCTGTGCACTGTAATCACAATACCGGCCAACTGAGATGCCTTATCCGTATGGAATGTCCTCTTCTGGATTGATGTCTGCAATATATTTTCCATGAAGAAACTGTTGTATTCTTTATTCTGCTTATACAATAGTCTGTACTTGAAAGTTTATTCTTAGTGATGGTGCTTAATGAAAATATGGAAATATGCTTCTGTAGTGGTATAGAAATCTCACAAATATATTTCAGCATTCAAACACAGTTCTTTCACATAAAGGACAAGACACCAAATACAACACAGCCTGTTAAGACAGCATAGGTATTTCTTTGTTACTGCGCAGAATGTGCTTACCTGAACGGTGTCTCATCAATGCCTCCAAAAAAGTACCGATTCTTACGAGTGAGGATTCTTCTCTGCATGCGCACACAGCGTAGGAATGAAAACATGAGCGACACAAGGTGAGATATACAACTTACCATATTGTCCATTTGAATTTTGACATCCATCACCCTCCATCCAATCATTTTATTGATCATATTGTCTCGTAGCTGCCAAACACACCATTTTATTGATGAAACCCTGTAATTCATAAGGATGTGCTATATATATGATGAGGAGAGGATGAGATTCAATTCTATTCTATAAGAACAAGCAAGGGATGTTGGGCCATTTTTCACAAAACAAACCCAACAATGATGTAAACATTTTTACATCATATATGTACAGTGTCTCGTCGAAGAGTTTGTTGTCCAGATGGAGAACTCGGACTAGCTCTGGACTTGTATCCAGAAGCCCGCTGCAGAAAGGCCCAGATGGAGAATGTACAGAATGTACATATGTAATCTATGTTTTATAACCAATCCCTTCCTTTATATGCAAGATGAAAGGTCTAAATTTTTATTACCACATCGAAATTTAAAATTATTTTCTTATTCCAAAGAATAAAATTAATTGAATATATACTCTAGATAGATTAGATATTTTTTTATTCTAAAGATAACAATAAAATTCTTTTTAGGAAGAAATACTAAATTAAAATCTCAGGGAATAGACCTGATATATATTATTATTTTTATTATTAATTTAGAATTATTTATTCCAAATAATAATTTTTTAAATTTTATTTTCCAAATATATTCTGAGAAATAAATAATTTTTTTTACTCTGTAAAAAGAAGATAAAAATTTTTTGAGGCACGCGGAAAATTAAAAAAATTAGACAGTTGGGATCGAATAACTGAAGGTGAAGGTCGAATCGGGTGGAGATGGGCCTAGGATGGTGAGTAAGGAAAGCACAATGGTAAGTTAATATTATTTTAAATTTTGTTTGCGCGGGTCAAAAAGGCCTAGTTACAAAAAGGAGAAGTCTCTTATCGTATTTAACAAGTTTTGTTATCAAAATTTTTCTTTTGCATGGCGTGCAGAGCTATTTATATAAAATCACGATTCCCGCTATGTATAGAGTATTCCAAATAAAACAAAGCATTAGATCTTCTATCTTGCATATAGTTGCCCTCTTTATGCCAAAATATAGGGAGTTTAGTCATAATAAAATTTCATATGTATTTCATTTATCAATTTGTATTTTTTTGTGTTTTATACTAGACTAGACATACAATGGTATCTTCCATGGTTATTAAAACAATGTGCGGAATATACACACCCCATTGGGAATCAAATCTGTGCTTGTATGTATCATGTTTTGATGTGTTTCACTTTGGTCAGGTATCTAGAGGTCCAACATATTTGTAAATTCCTATAAAGTGTATTGGAATGAAGTGTGTGTGTTATTCAGAATCGTAAAGGTGATGATTATACACTTTATCATTATAGAAATTAACCCAATAATATTGTTGCATTAAGAAAATTCTTTTCGTTAACCCATTTTGAGGTTTATCCTCGGTACCATGTTGTAATATGGAGGTTGAACTTCACATAGAAGGATTCGAAGTAATAAATAAGTTTCTAAACTTGAAAGTATGTTAACATAGGATTTGAATGAAATTCCCCATTATACGTATTTAAGCGTTTTCTTAATCGTATATTGTATTTCTCTTTGTTTGTGTATTTGCCGTGGCGAGTTTTTTTAATTTTTTTGATGAGTTTAGTTTATCAATTAGTTACCAGGTACAACGTATTTCGACATGTCGAAATTCGACATAACATTGGATGCCCAACGTGGCGCCGAAATTACCGAAAATTACAAATATTGTGAGAAGTAGGCCAGCGCCCCTGAGATTAAGAATTATGTCTCTTTATTTTAACCTTTCAATTCCACGTGTTAAAGAAATATTTAATGCTTTAGTGCATGCGTTATTTTAATTTTTTTATTCCACTTGCTAAAGAAATATTTAATGCTTTAGTGCATGCGTTATTTTAATTTTTTTTCAATTCCACGTGTTAAAGAAATATTTTATGCTTAATGTATGCGTTATTTTAACTTTTCAATTTCACGTGTTAAAGAAGTTTTTTTTTTGCTTTAGTGTATGCGTTATTTTAACTTTTCAATTTCACGTGTTAAAATAAATATTTATGCTTAGTGTATGCACACACACACACACACAAGCCTTTTTATTGGGGCATCCAGCCCTATACATGATTCCCCTCTACAGGATTTAGCAAAGGAAGATATTTCAAAAGTAAAAACTAGAATAGAAGAAGTAATAAGGAAAAATAAAAGAGAGAAGAAAGAAAAAACAAACAAAAATAAATATAACCATATATACAAAAAAAAATAAACATACAGAGCAAAAGGAACCATACATTATTAAATATTTAAATTAAAGTACCAATGTTTAGGATATGTCAAGGTTAGGATATCATTGAGAGGGCTAGTGTGGAATCAGCCGCATTCAATCTTCGCCTTCTTCCTCCAAGCAAACCACGACATTCGGCGAATCCATTATTCTCCAACGGGCATTGACCTGCGCCTTGTAGAATTTATATAAACCGAGGGAGAGACCCTGATCAACCATCAGTGTGTTCATCCAGCTGCAAATTTGTTGGCAGTCAGGTTGAGACCAGGGGTAAGTCACCCAAAATTTCTTTCCTCTGTTTGTCTAAGCAAGAGCATCCAAATATTATATGCATAATTTCTTCTTGGATTCTGTTTTCACACAGATCGCAAGTTAGAGTCAAATCGATCTTTCAGCGCTTTGAACGATTTTATGCTTAGTGTATGCGTTATTTTAACTTTTTCAATTTCCACGTGTTAGAGAAATATTTTATGCTTAGTGTATGCGTTATTTTAACTTTTCAATTTCACGTGTTAAAGAAGTATTTTTATGCTTTAGTGTATGCGTTACTTTAACTTTTCAATTTCACGTGTTAAAAGAAATATTTTATGCTTAGTGTATGCGTTATTTTAACTTTTTCAATTTCACGAGTTAAAGAAGTATTTTATGCTCAGTTTGTGCTTTATTTTAACTTTTCAATTTCACGAGTTAAAGAAATGTTTTATGCTTTAGTGTGTACGTCAATTTTAATTCTAATTTCAAGTGTTAAAGAAATAATTTCTTCCTTTTATATAGATTTTGAAATATTGGGACTTGAAGTTAGGCTTAGAACAATGTTTTCCCACATTTCAGAGCTTCCCACAAAAATACAAATTTAGAGCCCCTAGGGACCTGCTGGGAAAAAGGGGGCCACATCTGTAAGGGGATGGAAATAGAGGTACTTGGGTTAAACAACACATGTGAAGACTCTAGGCGGGAACTGGCGATGGCCAATAGGGTCAGTTGGTATCTGGATTCCGAACGAAAAGGTGGGTACTCCCTCTGCCCCTCGCGTCTGCGAGAGGGCTTCACTCTTAAAATATTTCATCCTCTTTTAAACTTTCCTGCTATTTCTTTTAAAGTGTATAGGCCATATAATTTCTAATTTAGATTATACCAAAGTATAATAAATTTATATATGTATATTTTCGAAATTTTATTCGTCTGAATGATTCGCTAGACATATTTAAGCATATCTTACTTATAATTTTTTTTCTGATAATCCAATTGTTTATTTTTTATTCTTCTGTTATCGGGGGATATTTAGTTTACTAGGGTGATTTCAGAGCTTTTTTTTTGCTATTTCTTTTAAAATGTATAGGTCATATAATTTTAATTTAGATTATACCAAAGTATAATAAATTTATGTATGGATATTTTCAAAATTTTATTCGTCTGAATGATTCGCTAAACATATTTAAGAATATCTTACTTATAATTTTTTTTTCTGATAATCCAATTGTTTATTTTTTATTCTTTTGTTATCGCGGGGATATTTAATTTACTAGGGTGATTTCAGAGCTTTTTCTGCTATTTCTTTTAAATGTATAGGTCATATAAATTTTAATTTAGATTATACCAAGGTATTATAAATTTATATATTTTTATTTTCAAATTTACATTCGTCTGAATGATTTCGCTAGGCATATTTAAGCATATATTACTTATAATTTTTTTTCTGATAATCCAATTGTTTATTTTTTTATTCTTTTATTATCGCGGGGATATTTAGTTTACTAGGGTGATTTCGTTATATGAATATAATGTTCAGACATAAATGTCCGCTTTGATTCATAATTGGATTTATTTAGTCTTACTTATCCATGGGCCTTCTAGCTTAGTTTATTTGAATTTGTAATCCGCTTATTTCTTTTATATATTGGTTTATCAAGAAGCTTTCGCCTTTATAAGTAGATTAGATTTCATTCTTTTGAAATACATTTTACTTTAAAAAAAAATTTCCCACAGTCATGCCCAAATCTAATCATTAAGTGATAAAGCAGTATTCATTTATTTATATATTTTGCCAGCGTTTAATGAGTATACATTAATCTAACTTAACTTCCCTCACATCTAGACAAGCATAATTTCAATTTTTTTATATTGTACGCATAAAATATACCTATAGACACAGGCATGAGGAGGTCACCTTGAAGTGTTATAAATGTGCAATCTATATTTTTAGTTTTCTAGATGAAATTTCGAACGATTCTATCCCCTTTCCTAAATCACCTTTCCTTGTATAAGGACAAATAAAGGTACCTTATTAGCATTTAATTACAATAAATAATTTCCAGCAGAAGGTCTGACCAGATGCCATGAAATTTAAGCCCGTTTATATTTAGCCTTTTCTTTTATCATAATTTGGCACAGGTATGGTTATTCGTTCAATAAGAATTCCCTAGAAATCATACAAGACGAGTTGAGTATTTGTTTCAACACTAACGGGAAAGGATTGCTTTGTCATGGTATATGTATGAGAATATATAATAACAAAAGTCATGGGTATTCTAATGGTGTGAATTTGAGCATTTCTTTTTAAATAAAACCTACTTCTCCTTGGAGAAAACGAGCAAAATATTTCAACGATGCTGATTCATTATATGAATTTACAGATTTCTTATAATCATCTTGTTTTATAGAGGCAAGCTTTAATTATGCTCGTGAATCAGACGTGTGGTTTCTCTCCACGACAATAGTGTTTTTAGGCATAGTTTTTTTTCACGTGAAGGACCTAAGCAGTCTAGATCCTGGAGTTAGAGTGGAAATCTAGATAGGGAGACTCAATCCACTCATCGCAGATAACTCCAGTGATTTATTAAGACAACACTAACTAACAGGGTGTTCGAAAGGCAGAACTTTGAGGAATTAGTCACGTCAAAGACAATGTTTGCGCGGGAGTCTGGGAGTAATGATGAGAAAGGATTACAGTGATCTGACTAATAACAGTTGAATAAATAAAATAGAAAGATCCAATATTGGTTACTAACATCAGTGGGAGCAGATACCACTATGAAATATATAAGCTATTTTTTTTGGAGACCATGCATGAGTTTAACAAGGAGCTGACGTCTTAGAGTGGCCTTCTCATTGGGATTGATCGAAGTTGCTGCTGATTAAAGGAAGTGCAGTGTGTCAGGCCAGTGTATTAAGAAGGAATAGAGAAGATAGTTGAACTAATAAAATTAATGAAGATATACAAGATCAAGATTTCTCTTTGGATTCAGTTAATTTTGATTACCGCGATGAGAACGGTATAATAAGTCTGGAGAAAGTTGATTTGGTCGCGCAAGGGATGGCCTCCTGGACGTGATCAAATTCACCATGGTACTTATGGAATACCGGACGGGATTCGCGTGTAATAATACATGTCGCCAAGGGAGGGTAGTGAGAAACCAAGACACACCCCAAAGTATCTGGGTGGCGATAAGAGAGTGACGACATAGTTTAAGTTCAACAATATACGCTGGTCAAATATACGATTCCTTCCACGTCAATGTTTTAACAACCACTTCATTCTGAAAGGAGCAACGAGTTTTAACCCTAATGTTAAGGTCCTTTGGGGCGACATCTCCTGTTGCATAACGTAAAGACGCATGGCAATAAAGTCAATAAAATTTACCTAGATCAACTGTTCCCAGATGAACATTTATGACCTGAAAAAAGGGCTTCATTCACCTGCATGAATATGTCCTAGACAAGCGGCCTAATTCTATGAGCTACTATCCTGTGAGTTAAGGGTTGTCAACAATGTTATGGATTTTTTTTTTTTTGGAACGAGAGGAATTGCATAGTCTGATTCAACCAGCGTGCAATATTTACAAGATTATTCCAAGTTATAGTTAGCATCTAGAACCTACAATTCTGTAAAAAGCTTGCATAAATTCTTGAAGGGAATATTGTTCAGCGAAGTTGTAAGACAACCGACTTTTGTACATATATATCTCTGTTTTACCATAATAAAGTTGCCCTATCTCGTTTAGTGGGAGACAGTACTAAAGAAGATTGACTTGTCTTTACAACAGTAAAGTGTTTACTGACCATCCTAGACAGGATTTCTAAGGCCTTCGAGACAAGCTTATCTCCTAAAAGGGGGAAGGTCAGGGGGAGACAGAATAAGAGGAAATTTCCTCCATTCAAATAGGAGGGTAGGTCGTTAGCTTTGATAAGAAGTGGCAGGGAAGGAGTAGATTTCCAGAAAGGACTCCTGAGATATCAAAGTGGACTAGCGTAATATTGGGATTAGTTCCCGATGACGAGTTTCGAGGAGACTCCAGAGGGATAGAAAAGAAGAAAAGGGTGATAAGGTGTGTTGAAAGGTGTTGAATAAAAAGGTTTTGAAAGGGGTTGAAAAGTGTAGAAAGGTGTCGAAAGGTGTTGAAAGATTTGAAAGATGTTGAAAGAAAGATGTTGAAAAGTGCAGAAAGGTGTCGAAAGGTGATGAAAGAGATAAAAAGAGGTGAGAAGTGTTGAAAGTGTTGAAAAGAGATGAAAAGGGAGGTGGAAATTGATGGAAAGTTGATAAAGAGGTTATAAATAGATAGTAAAGGTTGATAGAAAGACAGTAGAAAAATGATAAAGGAAGGTGTAATTAATGTATAAAGAGAGGTAATTGTTGACTCTACTATTGCCTTAATAGAACAATTTTGACTCTTATAATCACTGAAAATTTGTTTTAGCCTAGAGGCCAATATTTGTAAATAGCACAAAATATGCACTGAGAGTTTGTATAAGCTGATTTGTCTAAAGTTCAGTAATATATGCACTAATTTATATGTATAAGTCCATATTAATTATTATGTTAGGTTATATTAAATAACAAATATGCATTCTCCTTTTTGAGAATCCAGAATTTTCCTTTAAAGAGTTTTCAGTTTCCTTTTTTTTTAAGCTACAACTTTGTTTTAGTGTTAGAATGTGATTTTAAAGAGTTTCTCAGTTTTTTTAACTACATTTTGTTTTAGTGTTAGAATGTGATTTTTAAAGAGTTTCTCAGTTTTTTTAGCTACATTTTGTTTTAGTGTTAGAATGTGATTTTAAAGAGTTTTCAGTTTTCCTTTTCTTTTTAAAGCTACAATTCTGTATTAGTGTCAGAATGTGATTTAAGATTGAAGTGAGTTCAACAGTTTATTTTATTTGTATTTTTTAGGTAAATAATATCTGAACTCTGGTTCAACTTTTAAATATAGGTAAGGGAACTTAGATGCACTAAACAACTGCTGTGCTTGTAACCAATTCCCGATGGGCAGGCTTGGAACATGCGTTGGGTATATTGACACCCTATAATCCCTTGTGTCCAGAATGCAGTCCAAGGAGAATTTCTAATGAGAGTGTGTAGGGCAGTTGTGATCTAAGAGTTGATAAGTAGGGTAACAAGTGATCTCTGTTGTTAAACTCCAAAACGGGTTGGGTATTAAACGCCCTATGATTCAAGTATCGGGGGAGGGGGGAGGAGTTTAGCTGAAGAGCAGAGAAATGAAGACGCTAATAACCTTGGACAGGAAATAAGGTCGGCAAACACCTGGGAATTTTGTCCTACATGGCAATGAGGTAAGTGCTTGAAGTTCAATTCGCTCCAATTTTGGTGCTAGTTTTGATGATTCCTTTTGTTTAGTCACCAAGTGTTAAGACAAGGAGAATTTCAAACCGTTTAGATGCACAATTTTAATGATAGGTTAGATTTCAGATATGATTGTTGACAATCAATATATATATTTTTATTTATTTAAGTATAGGTGATATATATTTGTTTTAATTTGTAATTTTATTTGATTTCACATTTAGTCCTGGAGATTAGTAATAGTTAGGGTAAATGTTAACATTGATTATTGAAGTTCTTTGGCTTATATAATAGAATTTAGCTTTAGTATGATTGCTCGCTATGAATGAATTGTGTGAATGGGAATGCGAAATGAATGTGAGAAAGCTACAGTCAATTATACAGTTAGACTAAAGGTACATTAGAATAGTGTTAGGGAATTTAATAGGTTCGACTTTTAATTTTGATTTCTCTATTTGTTAGGATCGGCAGCCTCACAGGATTTACAACTCTATTAATAGGAAGATATCCGCTCCTTTTGTTAGGCCTCCTTTTAAAGGATTATAAGTATAATTTTTTATTTATGTAATTAATTACTTTATTTCATTATAATCAACTTGAATTCTAAGGGTCGTAGATAATGACCATGTCTCGAACCTCAGACTAGGAGATTGTGGGAGGTCACGGTCAGAGCAAAAGGCCTACAAATCTTCTCCTCATGAGAGGGAACGGAGAGGTATCAGGTGAACTTTGTGCTAGTTGGGGGATTTAGTTGCCAATGTCGTAAAGCCAGGGGCATAGCGACAAACCTCGGGTAACCGATCTGACATCGTAGTTTTCGATGCTTTAAGCGTGGCTGGGATGAGGGTGATTCAGACGGGAGGTTGGGAGAAATTGGCACGTTAGATGCTCTTCTATATATTGCGCAGCTTGGAACCAATCCTCTATGGACAAACTTGGAACATGCGGTGGGTAAATTTGGATTCCCTATAATTCCTTGTTTCTAAGTCAAAGTCCAAAGGGGGTTTCTAATGAAAGTTAACAATGCGAGCAAATAAGAGGCAAGTTACGATTAGACGAGGCAATTCCGTCTACGAATTTAGGTACCAGATAACAAGGTGACAGATAGACTGTCCAGATTCTTTGAGTTTTTATCGCCCCAGGCTACCAAAGGTAATCACCTAGTAAAGACTATTGTCTGCCATACGTTTAGTTAGAATGAGTTCAAGTCTAAATACCATTTAGTAAGTAGATTTATTTTTGTTTTAATGAGAGTAACTCATTCTATGATAAGATAAATTTTAAATTAGTAGGACAACAAAAACGAACTTCAGAGCAGATTACCAGAACAGGCCAGTATTCCAGACTTGAAGAAGGAGGAAATTTAAGGGAAGATTGAATATCAATTTTTTTTTGGGCTGAGAAGTAACCCAGAACAGTAAGTTTTTAGAACAAAAGATCAAATACTGAAGAGATATTAAGAAGTCAAGTGTGAGAAGATATATATTATAAGGTAGAATAAGACATAGGTTGTTAGTCACCAGCATTTATCCTCTTTGAGGATAACAATATATATTTATTAAAGTGATTTTATTAGTTTAAATATATAAGTACACATTCTATAGATAAATTGAACAATGGGATAATAGTGGTTGACAACAGTGATCAGCTAAAAACATAGAGAAGTAAGGTTGTCACCCTAGATAAGGTAAATTTGGAATAATCTGGTTTAGAGAACCATTGACTACTAGGATTTCTTTTTTTTTTCTATTTGACTAACATCATGATTGAGAGAGGCGGAGAACATGCCAGACACACACTCCCAGTGACAAATTAGTGAGAACAAACTTTTAATTAGTGCATGTATATTTTAAACTACTCGTAAATACCCATGACCCCAGTGCATATTTATTCTTCTGATATAGTATTTATTCATCAATAAACCATTACCATGTATATATATATTTTTATTATATTTATGTATATATATATAGAGAAGGCACAATTTGGAGTATAGATTATAGACACAAGATAGTGGGACCAAATCCAGACAAAATGTACTGAATGAGAAATTTAACCACAGCTTATATTTTTTTGTTTATCATTATATATCTTTTATATCAACGTCATTTCTTTTCTATATATACCAAATTCATTCATATTTTTGGCATATATATCATTCCCCTCGTTATTTACCATTTTGTTATTATTATTTAATCTTATATACCATTTTAATTTTTTGCCTTATATAACCTTATATAATAATGTTTCCTTTTTTTGTCATTCATATTTTAACATTACATGGTTAATAAAGAATTTATAAGATATGTTTTAGGAATTGTGCATATCTACTATAACACTCACAATTCCGTGGCGCCCATATAACTATGTTTTGTCTGGAATGGTCTAAATGTCTGTTTGTACAGAACTGGGCATAGACCACTTCCCCATTTTCCCCCCCTATAAGGATTGCAGCAGGGAATGCATGGAGTCACTTCACAGCTAGACCAAAATCCCCGGCATACAGGCAGTGAAAATGGGCTTAGTATATTGCCCACTAAATGGTAGGGTAAAATTTCCTTTTAATGCTACCATAAGATAACCTGTTCTAGGTACCCTGGCCTGTTTGTTTGTTTCCCCTTTGCCTGAGTGTCAGTGATTGCTCATACTGGTATATCGTAAAAAAAATTATTTTATTCCCAAAAAAAAATCATATTTATCATATGTCATGAGCAGATC
>CP092867.1:16965645-17035215 GCA_030710605.1 Cordylochernes scorpioides | reverse complement strand
GGGAGCAATAGTCCTGTCCAGGATCACCGCACAAAACATTGGACCCTCCTTGCTGAGGTTCTCGAACAACTTCCACGCGGTCGCAGCTACCTCATCCGGACCGACGCCGGACGCCTTCTTCGCCGTAATCGCAGATTCTTACGACCTTTCGTGCCTCCACCGTACACCACCCCACCCAACTCAGCTCAACATCAGCAGACCTTATCCCTCGAACCCGAGAACCGAACCCGCGTTATAGCAACTACGTTGGATCGGTCCCAAGTCCCAATCTCCAGGGGGGGCATGAGATAAGAGGATGCCAGCGGGCGACGCTGGCACGGGACGCCGGGAATTCTGCGAGCTGGCCAGCCGGCCTGCGCGCGCACTTTTCGAACACCGCCTGATGTCGCCGGGTGTTTACCGCGCGTCGCTACAACCTGCAGCGGTTCCTTCTATTATATAATACTCTAGGCGCTGGTGGAGTAAAAACTGTACTCCACCTGCCTCTTATAATTGTATGTAATTTTTGGACACTTATTAAAATATAAATTATTAATTTATAGTTCTCACTGCAGCTCGAACCTTTACCCTAACGCGGTAGAACACTCTGTAGACCTTAAAAATTTCAAACAACTATATGTTACCACTTACTAATCTAAGTAACAAGACAACAACCACAGAGATAAACTGTTTTTGACATTTCAGTAAGTGTTGTTATCATCTTCAGACAAAAGAAGGTATAACAACACTTTTACTGAAATGTCACAAACAGTTTATCTATTTGGACGTAGTCTTATTATATCTATGTTTCTAATCTATAATCCAAATTGTACCTTTTCATTTTAACACTCTTACTATAATTCAGCCTTTTTTGAATCCCCAATCAACCTATTTACTTTAATTTAAACTGGCTATAATTCAACATCATCCTCTTAAGTGTTGCAATGAAATATCCTGCAATGAAATTGAAATTATCTTAGCCAACTAATATTCAACACCACCTATAATTCTACTGAATATTCTGATCCCTTGGAGTGTTGAAGTTTGTTTTGAATTATAGCTGGTTAAAGTTATCAAATGGTTGATTTGGATTAGAAAAATTTAAAATAATTGTTAATGTTGATTTGAATTAAAGATAATAACATTATAGTATTTGTGGATTTTGTTACCTTATGAGACTTATTGGTTTAAAACAAGTTCAGAATTGAGACCAGAAATTTCAGGTTACCTTGATTGTTCTTATAGAATAGAATTAAATCTCATCCTCTCCTCATCATATATATAGCACATCCTTATGAATTCCAGGGTTTCATCAATAAAATGGTGTGTTTGGCAGATACGAGACAATATGATCAATAAAATGATTGGATGGAGGGAGATGGATGTCAAATTCAAATGGACTATATGGTAAGTTGGTATATCTCACCTTGTGTCGCTCATGTTTTCATTCCTACGCTGTGTGCGCATGCAGAGAAGAATCCTCACTCGTAAGAATCGGTACTATTTTGGAGGCATTGATGAGACACCTTTCAGGTAAGCTCATTCCGCGCAGTAACAAAGAAATACCTATGTTGTCTTAACAGGCTGTGTTGTATTTGTGTCTTTTAAGAGGAAGAGCTGTATTTTCAAAGCACAAAAATATATGTGGAATTTCTATACCACTACAGAAGCATATTTCCCTAGTTTCATTAAGCACCATCACTAAGAATAAACACTCAAGTACAGACTATATATAAGCAGAATAAACAATACAACAGTTGCTCCATTGAAAATATATGGCAGACACATCAATCCAGAAGAGGACATCCATACGGATGAGGCACCTCAGTTGGCCGGTATTGTGATTACAGTGCACAGACAGATCTGATCTGCTCTATGGACAAGACTTCACCACAATACAACAGTTTTTGCTTAGATCTGGTGGATTAAGTAAGCCTGATTGTTGAGAAGGTTCACCACTGATGAGACAAGTCTTTCTAATTCTTTTTACACTCCTAGACAAAAGGAAGTGGAAAGTCTGATGTCGCCAGTTGTCTATTTTTTTTTAAGGAGGCAGAGGCAATTTTGTTCCCACTTGGTTTTCTCGTGTCTTCAATAAAGATCACTGTGTATCAAATATCTTTCGTAGTTCTTGTCTGAATCTTGATATACATGCTAAAAGGTACTACTTCCTTAAGTTTTGTCCATGAGTGTACAACTTCAGTTCACTAAATTCAAGGTAATAAGACCAAATCCAAATAAATAAATATTGTATGATATTTTGGTAACAAAATTGTTATCACCATCGGACAAAAGTACTGAATGAGAAAATATATCACAGCATATTTTAAATAGTTACTGTTATCTTACCATAAACAGTGTTTACATACTTGATAACAGTAACTATTTAAAACATACTGTGATATATTTTCTCATTCAGTACTTTTATCTGATGATGGTAACAACGCTGTTACCAAATCATCACACACTATTATTTATTTAGATTTGGTCTTATTACCTTGTTTTTATAAATCTATAATCCAAATTGTGTGCCTTTTCATTCAGTTCACTACTGTAGAAATTTTGTCTCCTTTATATTGAAACGACACAATTTGGATTATAGATTATGGATACAAGGTTATAAGACCAAAATGGTCACCTGTGTTTTCTCCTTTATAATTAAAAGAAGTGTTGAATAACTTTGATGTGTAGTTTGGCAATTGTCCTTCCTGACCCCTATGGCCGTTACTCTGTGGAGGGCCAGGTGGAGGTGATGAACAAAGAGGAGGATTGTAAGTTCCATAGCCAAACCTCTCTAATAAAGTTTCAAATTCTGACACCTTCCTTACTAATGAATTCATTTATACAGAGTTGAACCTCTTTAATTCAACACCTACTTTATTTCCATCTTTTCATTAAAGGGTACAATTTGAATTATAGATTAGAAACACAAGGTAATAAGATCAAATCCAAATAAATTAATAGTGTGTGACGTTTCAGTAAGAATGCTGTTGTCGAAATGTCACACACTATTAATTTATTTGGATTTGGTCTTATTACTTTTAGTTCCATCTTTTCATTTTGGAATCCCATTAAGACTATTTCCTTTACTTTAACTAACTATAATTCAACATGGACTTTAATTAAACTGAAAATTCTGATCGCATGAGGTGTTTAATTAAAGAAGAAGACTGTTTTTTTTTTTTTGTCCCAAAAGTGTGAAACTTCCTTGGGTGAACACTTCTGCTAGCAGACACTTTGTAAAATGGGCAGTTGTCATTTCCAAAATTACCATTTTTAACAATTAGCCACTACAATATGAGAACACCTCTCTCTAAAGGACACTGCCTCTTCTAGGTGTTGTCCTTTACAGAGAAGTCCTATGTATATCTATACACACACTCTGTAAAAATAGATTTTATTAGAGGGATTTTATTGTATTTCATTATTAAAATGCATAGAAGAGAGAACCAACAAAGAGTGTTTGTGTTGCAGTTTCAAAATATTTTGAAGGAAACAATTGGAGGGTCCATCCAGACTGGTACGTAGATGTCAGAATTCTTACCAAATGGATTGATTGCACCCATACATTAAACACAAGGTAATAAGACCAAATCCAATAAATTATTAGTGTGTGACGTTTCAGTAACAGCGTTACCATCTTCAGACATAAGTAATGAATGAGAAATTATACCACAGCATATTTTAAATAGTTAGTTATCAAGTGTGTATAAATAAGATATCAGTCAAGAAGAAGATGGTTTTCTAAGATGAGAAATTATACCACAACATGTTTTACATAGTTCTATCATGTTTACATACTTGATAACAGTAACTATTTAAAACATGCTGTGGTATAATTTGTCATTCAGTTCTTTTGTCTGAAGATGATAACAACGCTGTTACCGAAACCTCACATACTAATTATTTGGATTTGATCTTATCACCTTGTATTTATAATCTATAATCTCCAAATTGTGCCTTATCAATACATCCCTACGTTGTTTAGGGTGTATTGCGCCATGCCGCCCAAAATGGAACAAGATTTTAACACTTCTGAAGACATTATCCGCTACTTCCTCAAAGAAGTGATGGACAAACAAAACTTCAAGTGGCATTCACGAAGCAAGCTGCCCACCATCTTTGATAAGCCAGATTGTAAGTTGGGTCTTCCATCACAACAACAACAGTGCAGACTGTTTATGTTTTTCTCTCTCTCTAGGTCAGAAGGAGCTTATCCAGAAACTGGTGTTTGACGCCAAGGTCACCCTAGTGTCCCCCAAGCCTAAGCCCCTAAGCCCCTATGAGTGAGTATCCAATCCAATGTGGGGGAGGATGGAACATTCATCCAATGACTATTTTGTTACTAAAAATTGGATTTTTTAAAATTAATATCCCAATGTGTAATTATACAAGACCATGGAGACTGAATTCATAAATCAAATTCACAATCTTGGTAGGGTTGGAATATAGGTCCTGTCTTGAGGCTTCCATGCATTCCAAGAGGTGGTTTGGTGAGGCCTCTTTGGTCCTACAGATGGTACATTGTGGAAAGGTTTTTTACACCATCCTGAAAGAGGAGTAGTCTTGTATGGTCAGTTATGATACTGAATATACAGATTGCTGCCTGTCAGTTCATCCCACATTGCAGAATAGCTCCAGACTTTTGGTTCAGATGCCAATAATGGAATGAAATGGGATTTTTAAAGCCATAAAGCAAAGTAACAATTTTGACAACAACAAATAAAGGCTTGTAATTATTTGAAGAAGAGCATCTCTCAATTCACGTATTTATTTGCATTTTTTTACTGTTACCTAAAACTTATGTCAATCATTTTCTTCACCAAGAATTCTTCTAAATGGCATTCTACATAAGCCAATAACAGGCTATATAAGCAGAAATATAATAGTCTTGTAATTATAGATCACTGCTCCTGTAAACCTATAACACACAACTCTCTTATTATTGTAAAATACAGTGTTATGTCTCAAATGTTTAGAAAAAACAATGAAAATTTGGTGCAAGTTTCTATTTTCTATTATACATTTGCCATTTTACTACATAATTTTTGAACCTACAAGTATTTATACACACATGGACAAAACTTAAGAAAGTGAAAAGTCTTTGATATCATTGGTCATCTATTTTTTTAAGAAGATGGAGGCAATTTTGTTCACAGTTGGTTATCTCGTGTTTCTTCAATAAAGGTCACTGTAATATCTTTCAGAATTATTGTCTGAATACTGATATAAATGCTGAAAGATAAAACTTCCCTAAGTTTGTCCATGAGTGTATGTTGTTACTGACTTGACCAATGGTATTTATCTC
Source organism: Cordylochernes scorpioides (assembly GCA_030710605.1). Taxonomy (NCBI): domain Eukaryota; kingdom Metazoa; phylum Arthropoda; class Arachnida; order Pseudoscorpiones; family Chernetidae; genus Cordylochernes; species Cordylochernes scorpioides. The sequence continues at coordinate 17,029,928 of CP092867.1, read as the reverse complement.
AATAGGGATAAATCTGTTAACATATCCACTGCCCATATTGAAAAAAAAAAAAGAAAAAAATCAATTATTTAAAAAAAATTGTTTCCAATTGTCATAGATTTTTTGTCAACAAAAATGGGTCATTGTAGTTTTTTTTTTATCACATTGTTATTCTTTTATTATTGTGCTATGACATATGAATTTGCCATTTTATACCTAAAACAGCCAACCTCTCATGGCCAACTTAACTGATGAGTGGTTTCTTACTTTGCAACCACTTTTGTAAAATTTAAAGTTTCCAAATTTTGTAGAAATGACCGCCTCCAGGAGAAGTTGTCATGTTTTTGAGGTATAATATGGGAGGTTGTACTGTATTATTGATCATTTATTAAAATTTTAATTTATATCCTGCAAAAATAATGAGGATTATGTATCATCTGTTATAGAAAAGTGAATATTGATACAGTAAAACCCCGATAAAATAAATCGGAGATATAGTGAGCCTTCCCTTATATATAACAAACCTGAAATAATTCTCTTTTTTATAATACAGTGAAGTATTCATTATCAGCGAACTATGGCTATAATGAACCAGGGCTATAGTGAACCACAGGTTTAGTCTCATTGGGGTTCTCTATAGAGGAGTTTTACTGTATTTGGAATTAAAATCATATGTTAAAAAAACCTTCAGCAATTTCAAATAAGATAATTGTAAGAGAAAAAAAGAAAGAGTATTTCCTGATGCCTTGTAACTTTACATTGCTGATGTACAACATTTAAATATCAACTGGTTATTGGTGTTTCTGAATATTGATTAGAAAGCTTTTTTGATGTAACAACAACATTAGTGGATATACATAGTCAGCATTTCTTGTTAATCCAAGAAAGGGTATCTTTTAGCCAACTTCCATAAATTAAAAAAAAAGGTAAATCAATGTACATTGTAGAAATTAAACTCTTAAAATCACGATCATTAAAACAATAATAAACAATAAGAGGAGCTTCTTGTGTAAATTTCTTTATTACCGCAAGCTTTCGAACAGAACGTTCTTCAACGGGCGTGGATAGTAAAAACGTACTAACATGCTATTAGAGGAGAAAAACTAATATATACACCAATAAATTTACATATTGAAGAGATAATAGCGTAAAAAGAGAATACAACATAAATATTTAAAATGAAATTTACATAATACAAACGTGACGACTAAAAAATAAGCAATAAACTTGAATGAGACTAAAAACTAAGGTAAAATTATTATTAAAACGGCGACATCCCTACACCAAAAGAACAAAGAATAAAACAGTATATGGAAGTTAAAATCAACAAGACCAAGGCAGGGGAAAGGGAGGGTCCCACCCAGTGCTGCCACAATCTTTGAGATATAAGAGGGGGGGGGGTGAAAGACAAGCTATTTATAAAGTATCTGGTAAATGTCTGGGAGGTCTATTTTACGGTTACAACTATTGTTTTGTGTGGAAATAATAGATTCTAGGCAGAGTCGGTGATGTTTGTTATGTATATGCCGGTATTTAACTTGAGGATGGTCGAGATCAAAACTATGGCCTGTTTGTGCTATATGCGTGAAAATTAAGGATTTAGGATCTTTATTGCTATTACTATCCACGCCCGTTGAAGAACGTTCTGTTCGAAAGCTTGCGGTAATAAAGAAATTTACACAAGAAGCTCCTCTTATTGTTTATTATTGTTTTAAAAATCAATGTACAGTTGATATTTATACCAATATATTCTACTCAGCATTAGCTACAAGAAAATAAGACCTAATCCAAATAAGTTAATAGTGTGTTATGTTACAGTAACAACATTGTTACCATCATCAGACAAAAGAATAAATGGATTATTTAGATTAGGTCTCATTTTCTTGTAGCTATAATCTATAATCCAAATTGTGCTTTATCATCTACTCAGCATTATTCAATTGTATCATCCATCTCTCTTTCATTGTGTTATTGCCTTCACAATAATGACATGGTACAATTAGGATTATAGATTAGAAACGCAAGGTAATAAGACCAAATTCAAATAAATAAATAATGTGACATTTCAGTAACAATGCTATTACCAAAATGCCGCCAGCTATTTATTTATTTGTATTTAGTCTTACGGAGGGTGTTTCCTTTCAAATGAAACGATTTTCGAGCGCTCGCGTTTTGCACGTGCAGGCATGCTGCACACGACACTGGTTCCAATAGATCTAGAATCTTCTGGAGAATTCATTTTCATCAGGTATCATGATTTTTGCAACATGGGGGGAGAGAGACTAACGCTCCAAGTCGAACAAACAATTCGGACCCTTTCCAAAGAAGGAAACAGTTATAGCGTCATAGTGAAAAAGCTAAAAGCAGAAGGACTAGATGTTGGCAAAGCTACAATATGTAGGGTAGTAAATGGCATCGGAAAGAAAAGGGAAGCTGAATCCAATGGGCAAAAATTTCAAGTCGATCGACCACGTCCGGTGCGGACCCCCGCCACGGTTTCCAAGGTAAAGCGGCTAGCAACTACTGAAAATCCACCATCTCAGCGCCAACTTTCCAGAATGTGTGGAACATCGCTAAAAACGATAAATAACATCATTCACAAAGATTTGGAACTGGATACCCGACGAAAAGGCAAGGTTCACAAGCTCACCCCTTTCCACATGAAAAACCGTGCAACGAATGCCCGGAAGCTCTACGAGGAACACCTGGCCGGTTCCAGATCGGAATATACTGCAACATTGGACGAAGCATGGATGTATGTGACGTATTGCAATGGAATCCGGAAGATCTGTTACATCAAAAGAGGCAATCAGGTCCCGGATAATTGGGTTCACCAATGCTCCGAAACTTTCCCTAAAGGTTTCATGGTTGTCGGGGTAATGACTGGCCGTGGAGTCCTTCCGCTCATAAAGGTTCCATCGAAGGTGAAGGTGAACTCAGAATTCTATATAGAATGCGTTCTGAAACCTGTCATCGAACAACTGAAGGACCTTTACCCAGGGGAAATGGACAAAGTGTTCCTTCATCACGACAAAGCCTCTTTCCATACCTCCAACAAAACCCAACAGTTCCTACAAGAAATGAAGGACACCCTAGGCCTAAATTTTATCAGGAACTCGGACATTCCAGTGAAGTCTCCCGACGCCAGCCCACTGGATTTTTACGGGTTCGGTATGTTGAAACAACGGCTCTTCAACCGACGTCCCAAAACTGAGGCCGGACTTTGGAAAGCCGCACAAGAGGAGTGGTCGAATGTTTCGCTCTCCAAAGTCAAGGAAGTGTTCGCAGCTTGGAAAGTCCGATGCAGGGAGATAGCCAAGAAGAAGGGGAAGCACATAGAACACATGAAAAAAATTCACGTTCGAAAAATAAAGTTCTAACGGACGTTTGAAATCGTTTCATTTGAAAGGAAACACCCTCTGTATTACCTTGTGTTTTTAACCTTCACAATGTTTATACTTCTTGTTTAACATAAGTAAACTTCAATATGGCAAGATTTCTATCATTTATACTTCATTAACCCTTTCACTGCCAGATGTACTAGTGCATGATGTACTGGTGTAACAAAGGAGTAAAACTTGACCCAGGAACCAAAATTACTTTCAAATGCTGTTAATCCCCATTAAATAAAAGCCTTTATAAAATAACAATATAAATGGTAGCAATCTGTTTCTTTATTTGTCTTCTTCTTTCTTATCTCCACTCAATCATATTAAGGTATCAAGCTTGTAAAGCTTGTTGATGGTGTATGCCGGGAAAGAGTAGAGCTTGACAGCCATCATGACTGAGTCAAGTAGAATGCGTTTACCTTTGTCATTAAGACTGGGAGCACTACTCAGTGGCAGGCCGACTTAGCTCCGAAGAAATGGCCGCCTCTGACATGAGGAACAGACGCCATGTGCAGCCGCTCCTAAAATGGAGTACAAACGCTGCTCATTTGTGCAAAGTGCAAGCTTTCGGATCTTTATAATCCTTCCACAGACATAGTGCAGGGATTATAAAGATCCAAATCTTGCACTTTTCACAAATAAAGAAACACATTACTACAATTTATATTCTTATTTTATACTTTATAGCAATTTTCTCTTCTAATAAACGCCTTTATATTTTAAAAATGCCAAAATACAGTCATTTATAACTAGGAGGGTAACAGCGTTTACTTCCCCTGCGATACCATCAAACACAGTCAAAAAGAAATGCACAGATATTGAAGCAAAAGAATAAATATAAAATTAAAGGATTTAAAAGCACGAATGTTTCTTTTATACTCAATACAAACTTCTACTGTCCTTACTGCAATGAAAAATATATTGGGAGGGCTTGGCTCATCCATGGTGAACCCTCCCAGCGGTTTCGCCAATTTAATCCACCAGACCGCTTCTCAGAGCTCTAATACTGTATTGGACGATTCTGCTTGTGGATAAGGTGGATTAAATTGGCGAAACCGATGGGAGAGTTCACCACTGATGAGCCAAGCCCTCCCAATATATTTTTCATTGCAGTGTAAGGACAGTAGAAGTTTGTATTGTGTATAAAAGAAACATTCGTGCTTTTAAATCCTTTGATTTTATATATATAGATGGCGCGTTATTGCTTTGTGTTAAAAGAATAAATGTTGGATCTTAAACCATGCGACAAGTGTGTTATAGGCTTCTGAGGAAAGGATCCCAATAAAACACACAAAGCATGTGTTTGGCAGTGAAAGGCTTAATTACTCTGTGTATAATAATGATAGAAATATCTTTCTACCATAATATCACATCATATTTGCATATTTGAATTTATTTTCCCATAATTTTCAAACTACAGTCAATTCCCTATTTGTATTATGTATTGAGTTCAAGTTTAAAAGTAGCTGTCTAATTATATTTATTTAATACCTTGGTATTTGAGTAATTTGTGGAGATTTATCCATGGGGAATTCAATATACCATGGTCCTATACCCCATTAAATTAGGAGTTTTAGACTGTAGTTTTATTCTTCTTTGGAATCCTGCTGACTTCACTATCACCCAGTGGAATCTTTGTTTATAAGTAACTCTGTGTAGAGAATTCTCTAAACTAACCAGTATACCTCATTCTTCATTTAAAATATAGCCATTTTCTGTGTTAACATTTGTATATGCCATTTTTGAGAGATTAGTATTCCTGCTATAATTGTATTCAAAACTGGAAAATCTTGGTCTCTTAAATATGTGATCTATTGTCTTGATTATCTTGTGTAGTTCTTAAATACAATACAGTCTTAAATCCTGTTGGTCTTAAATTACAGTCTTGAATCTCCTACAAAGCAAGAATATAAGCTGTATTAGATAATTTGACAATTTAAACAATTATATTGACTTCTAATAAATTGTTACAGAAAAATAAATTATTATAAAATAAAGGGTAATATATAATAAATGGGTAAATAAAATGTAGTGAAATTTATACCATTGTATATGTACCAATTTCTTAAGCAAGGGAGGCTTGGGAGACTCATAATCTGTATTAGAGAAAATTATGATGTTAAAAACTGTATTAGAGGTAAAAAATAGCACAAATGTAACATTGTACTCGGATAAGGTACATAAATTAAGAAAAAGGCATCTCCTTATTGAGCAACTTTCAGCAACTCTCAGTTGTGCACAATAAGGAGATGCCTTTTTCTTAATTTATTAGAGGTGTTGTCAGGAAGTCTTGAGAAAGGGCTTTCTGATGATAATTGGATTTTCAATGGGAAATGAAAATATTTGTTACTAATATTTCCAGCCATTTCTAGCCCCTGCGTAGTTAACCTGGCATGTCACTCTGGGGCCTCCCTCTTGTCTAGGTTGGGTAAGTAGTGAGGGGGCCCCTGTGAACCAGGCAGACTTCACAGCTAACCCTCTCTAATCTGTCGCACTTAGCCCTCTAAGATTGCTGCTGGCATTGCTCCCCAGGTAAGTGCAGGCACACCACTGCAGACACCTATATGTATATATAGCTAGAGATTAGGTTAAACTCTCTCTCACTCTGGCGCTTTAGAACTACAATTATTTTACTATGTGTCACTTTTATTGGATACATCACCTCCTACCATTGGAACCCAGTCAAATTTTGGCAATTTTGTCTCTAAAGAATCATTATACCACATTAAGAGTATTACACAAGGTTAAAACACCAAATCCATGCTCTTAATAATCTATATATATATAAAATTGAATGTCTGTCTGTGTGTACTCTATAGATTCAAAAACCATATATCCAATCGCCGTGAAAATTTGGGATATTATTAGGTATATCCCCGGGAAGGGTTTTGAAGAATAATTTCTTGAATATCTTGAATATCCTTAGAGTTATTTGCAGATATGTAGATTTAACTCGCAAGCAGCGCCACCATTGCGACGATGATAACAAGTTTTTTTTATCTATAAGTTTTATTATCACTAAGTTTATTATCTTAAAGATTATTTATCAAAAGTAAGATTATCTCAGGATGACACGGCAATTTATTTGAGACAAGAATAATGATACAATTCAAGGCGAAGATACTATTCCTTTAACTTCCAATTACCGAGGGAACCAATTAATATTGATTTTATTCAACTTATCGAGTATTTTTCAAGGGACCGGGAAAAAATGTTCACTAGATAAAACGATGATTTTGTAATGTAGAAAATTAGGAAAGACAAAATTCAGGATGACACGGCACACAGGGACCGGGAAAAAAATGTTCACTTTATCGATAGATTCAAATTTACGAGTTTCAAATTATCAAAATAATCTTTTTTTTTTAATATAAGTTTATAGAGAATTATTTTAACAAATGTTCGTTAGACAAACCTTTACTCGGGTAAAAAAAACCTCGGGCGAAGCCGGGAACATCCGCTAGTATTTATGAAAATAGATGTAAGCAAAAAGAACTTGTGCCAAGGGTTTTTCTCAACTTCTTAAAATATAGGAGGGCTCTAGATCTTGAACTCTTTGAAAAAGAATCCTCAAGTGATGATGGATCCTTGATATTCAATTTAGAATTCATTTTCTTCAGTTCACATAGGAAGGATAACTTCATTGATTCATTGAAGTAATATTAAAGTGATGAGAGGTAAACACAATTTGGATTATAACCAAGGTGAAAATATATGGTCACACCATGTGATTCTTATCTATAATCCAACTTTAGCTAACTATAATTCAACACCCACTTTAATTCATCCAGAAATTATGATCCTTTTGGATGTTGAAATGAATAAGTTAGACTAAATGAAAAATTTATATTTAAAATGATCAATATTTATATGGATTTCTTGATCTACATATATATATGTTTATGTTTAATTTTTTGAAGACTACATTAATATATTTTATTTGTTTCTCAATTTCTGTCCACATGATTTGAGTCAATTATTAAAAGACAACATTATCATTACCATCATCTTACTTATTCATTTTTATCTTAAACTAGCGGACGTACCCGGCTTCGCCCGGGTTTTACCCGAGTAAAGGTTTGTCTAACGAATCTCTCGATAAAGTGAACATTTTTTCCCGGTCCCTTGAAAAATACTCGATAAGTTGAATAATTCAATATTAATTGGTTCCCTCGGTAATTGGAAGTTAAAGGAATAGTATCGTGCCTATGAATTGTATCATTATTCTTGTCTCAAATAAATTGCCGTGTCATCCTGAATTTTGTCTTTCCTAATTTTCAACATTACAAAATCATCGTATCATCATGATAATATTTAGAGCAGATTGTTGAATTATAACAGATAAATTAGAATATTTATCTTGATTATTTTTAGGCGAGAAGTTATTTCAAATATTTTATTTGCTAGAAACCTTCCCAGTACTATACTAAATAACTTCCCAAAGTTTCATGGCGTTCCAATGAGTGGTTTGGTCAGGCATAAAGGACAGACAGACACACACACACACACATACATTCATTTTATATATATAGATTACAATGTATATATTTGGTTCGTAAATGATAGTAAGTTATTCTTGCACTCTCTAATTAAGTCACTTGGACCATATATAGGGAGTTGATGCAGGATAAACTCTTCTTCTTTCTAAACACAAGTTAATAAGACCAAATCCAAATAAAAAATAATATTCTTCTTTCTTATCTCCACTCAATTATATTAGGGTATCAAGCTTTGACAACCATCATGACTGGGTGAAGTAGAATGCGTCTGCCTTTGTCATTAAGACTGGGAGCACTACTCAGTGGCAGGCCGACTTAGCTCCGAAAGAAATGGCCACATCTGACATGAGGAACAGATGCCATATGCAGCCGCTCCTAACATGGAGTACAGACTCACCCTGTATCCCTGGATCAGGAGCCCTTACAGGATACTATCAGCCAGGCCAGCTGAGCCCAGGTTTTTTAGTGAGCTTGTTACTGCTCCCCGTCCTCCTTTAATAAACTCTTGATTTTCTGCAGTCATGACCCAGGATCGAATCCTTCACATTAGACACTCTTTTCTGAAAAAAAAAGATTTGTTTCAATGGCCTCCCGATTGTTGTAAAAGTCCAACTCCCACCAGTAAGTGCAAGTAACCAAATAAGACTCTGGCACCTTGTAAGTTCAAATATCGTTTCAATTTCAACATGTGTATCACACACACAAAACTTTATTAAGACCACCGGTCTTATACAGATTCACCACAGGAAGAAAGCCAAGATGGAGATCCTATACTCCAGGTAGCGCAGAGCTCAACAGCCTCCAGGTCCGACACATGTCCAGTGGCAATAGACTATTGACTATCCTTATGATGAATATAAAGTATTCTCGGGTATTACTATTCTAACAATGTGTTTCAACATGTGTAGATGAGTGGTGTAACTTAAGAGTGGAAAAGGAAATTGCTAACCAACTACCCACCGTGATTATCATGGGCCTGTACCACATGTACTTAGGATAACTTGAAAAAAAAACACTCTATGTCAATACTTATGTTAAAGCCAAGGAGTTGATGTATTCAATAAAAGTGACAAATTATAGAAATATGATTTCAAATATTTCAGTAAAATTTTATTTTCTCAAGTTTAATTTGTTGAACACACATCTTAACAAGTAAGTTAGGTGAGAACTAGGCAATGTATTGTTACTCTGTAAGGTGGAGGGAGGGGATACAATAAGCTTTTTTTCTCTCTCTCCAAAATATAATCAAATCTCTCTAGATATTGAAATCTTGTGAAAATTGTGGTTTTACTTCTACCACCCCCACATTGTGCCACATTGCAAATTCCTTAGACCTAACAAAGCAGAAATCGAGGTTCAAAATGAAGTGAGTATACAGTAGAACCTCCATGAGAGGACACTCTCGCTAAAGAACACCTCTCTACCTAGGACAGTTTCATTGCCAAAATTACCATTAAGCAACTCTCCAGTAAGAGGACACCTCTCATTAAAGGACAGTTTGGCTCTACATATACTAAAAGGAAAAACCTGTGGGAAATCTATATGGAGATTAGTTATTTTTCCCTTCCCTCAGCCTGTAGAGTGCCGAGGTTTGCCACTGGGTCCGGGCGAAACTGCACCACTCTGTGACATAAAGCAGGTTCCCTTGGGTTTCAGTGACACATGGCTCAAGATGTATGGCATAGTGACCACCTTTGTGGCCACCCGCAGTGGACTCCTCAGATTCCAGGATCTCTGGGACACAAATGAAACCCGGAACACTAAAGACAAGTAAGACAGATCACATTGTCATCTACATCCTCTCTGACCCATCTATGGTGTTCTAGACCTTTCTACGAGGAACACGTCCGCTCTATTGACGAACTCTTCTATAAAAGAGCAGTGGACTACCACTATCACAATAGCTCAGCCTTTGTCTTCAGCGTGCCCTTTGATGCCGGTAAGTTCCCTTTCTCAAGAGATGACAAGATTGGAGTTATGGAAATCAAAAAGGCTCTCTCTCTCTCTAACGATGATATAAGATACAGTTAAGGCCAACAATGGTAAAATAACACGTCCAAATGAATGTTCTTTATATGAAATTTCAATGACAACATTATATTTAATTGACTAGAAACACAAGGTAATAAGACCATTCTAAATAAATAGTATGTGACGTTTCTGTAGCAGTGTTTTAACCATTGTCTGGGAGTGGTACCAACACAGAAACATATCTCATAAACTGAGAGAGAGAGAGTAGAACAACTTCCATGAGAGGACACCACTCTTATAAAGGACAATTTTCATAGCTAAAATTATCATTTTTACTGATTAGCAACTCTCCGGTAAGAGGACACTTCTCTATAAAAGACATATTAGCACTAGGTGTTGTCCTTTACACAGAGAGGTACTACTGTATATGAATTACCTATTGTGGTCCAGAGGTTGGTTATCTGGATGTAAATCGCAGTAATTTTCCCATTATATAAAACACTAGGTTCAGAAAAATTCAATTCACACAAATCAAATCAATCAAATTGGTGCTCACTGGCAAGTAAAAAAAAAGTTCCAATTACTGATAGCTTATTTTTTGTATGGGTTTTGGGAGGGAGGGTTTTAATAAGGATTTATTCCAACTAGAGTAGGTTGATACAATTAAAAAATATGAATTTATTATAAATTATTTGCTTTACATCAGGCTCTAGAATGTTTTGTATCAACATACTCTAGTTGGAAAAAATCTTAACTCCAACTTTAAATCCAAACTCCATACAGTTATAAACTGAGTGTTCTGACCATTAGATGGACTTGTGTGCAGGGACAAGGAAGGATGATCCCCTGGTGACTGGCAGCCACGCCATCTTCCTGGAAGCTGGACTCAAGAAAGCTCCAGCTGCAGTGGTCGGACTCCAGTTCAAACATTCAGCCTTCGCTAAACGCTTCTTCGAAATCACTAGCACAGTGAGTAGATTAGTCTGGTTGGTGAGTTCTCTCCATTTTGAATAGAGATCTTCCATATGATCTATCTGGGGTCACACCTTTCCTGATATAATCTAGACTTTCTGTATTTTCTCAAATATGGTTGGTTTATGTGTCTTCCTCCTTGTGTGTATGCTCTACAAGTTTCCTCCCCACAGTACAACACTTGAATGTTTTGATTCAGGCCTATCATAATTCTTTATCAGAAACCGATTGTCTTATTCATTTATTGTGTACATTGGAACCTTCTGAGAAATCCTTCAACTTTTATTTACGTAACAGAAAAATAGAAACAGTTTAATCAATTCTTGACCTGATATAATTTGACCATCATGTAGTACAGCCATCTTTAATAGAGAAGTTTGTTGTCATGGAATACCATTCCACTATTGAAAAACACATACAAAAACATATTTGGATTATAGATTATAGCTACAAGAAAATAAGACCTAATCCAAATAAATTAATAGTGTGTGACATTTGGGTAACAGCATTGTTATCAATATCAGACTTTATTCTTTTGTATGATGATGGTAACAACGCAGTTACTGAAATGTCACACACTATAAATTTATTTGGATTAGGTCTTATTTTATTGTAACAATTTCACTATGTTCTGAACAAGTGTCTTCAATTATTTGATATTCCCCAAATATCTAAAAGGGTATAGCACAATTTGGATTATAGATTATAATAAAAGAAAATAAGAACTAATCCAAATAATTTATTAGTGTGTGACGTTTCGGCAACAGCATTGTCACCATCATCAGACAAAAGAAAAATGAGAAAAAATACCACAGCATGTTCTTAAATATTATCAAGTGTTTATACAAGATAATGTTTGTAATTTATCTTGTATGAACACACTTGATAATAGTACTATTTAAGAACATGCTGTGGTATTTTTTCTCATTTTTCTTTTGTCTGATGATGGTGACAATGCTGTTGCCGAAACGTCACACACTAATAAATTATTTGGATTAGTTCTTATTTTCTTTTATTCCACAAATATCTGTTCATTCTTTAAGCTCATTGAACAAGGGAAAAGTGGTACAAACTGTCCATTTTCTGCAGCCATGACCCAGAATCAAATCCTGCATTGGGCACTTTTTCTAAAGAATAAATTACTCCCATGGCCCCTGATTTATTGAAAAATTCAGCCCCACCAATGAATGCAATAACCAAAGGGGGTCTGGTACACTTGTAAGTGCAAAATTTGAACTGCTTTCTACCATGATTATCATGGCATGTACCATGTGTATTTGGGATATAAATAACAAAACAGGTTATTGAACCATCCCTGTCTTGGTCAACTTCTCATATCAAGGTTTACAAGGAGCCCTCTGATATGTTCAAAATACAAGGGTGGATCAATAAATAAGGTTAATTTTCTTATTTCTTAAAAATTAAAAAAGCAAAAATAATTTAAACCACAGAATATTAAAATATAACATCGAGAGACTATTTAAGGTGTTCTGTTCTTTTTTCCCACGCGCGGCGCAAGACTTATAAATAAACTAAAATGGAAGCTCCCTTGAAGGATTGCACCACGCTTGAACAACGTGCAGTTATTCGTTTCTTGAATGCAGAAGGTATTCAAACATCTCAAATATGCCAAAGAATGAAAAATATCTATGGTGAGTCTTGTTTGTCTCAAAAAAAAACATTTATAAATGGGTTAACGAGTTCAAAAATGGATGAATTACATGTACCGATATTGAGTGACCTGGACGACCAAGTGTTACAGCGACGCCAAGCACGATAAATGCGGTTGAAAACTTAATTTTGGAAGATAGAAAAATATCCATTTTTACCATAGCCGACAATTTGAATATAAGCTATGGAACTGTGCACACCATTATTAAAGAACAATTGTAATTTAGAAAAATATGCTGCAGATGGATTCCACATTTCCTTAATTTGGACCAAAAACTTAACCGTATTCGGGTTTCAAAGGCTCTGTTAAAGCGGTATGAAGAGGAAGTTGATCATTTCCTTGACCAAATTGTAACTGGAGATGAGAGTTGGTGTTATCATTATGATCCTTCGACAAAACGTGCATCTATGGAATAGAAACGAGGCGACTCTCCAAGACCAAAAAAAAAATCAGGTATCAACGTTCGGCCGGTAAAGTTTTGTTAACAATTTTTTGGGAGGTTGATCGACCAATCTGTCTTGATTTTTTATCCTCAACGCAACGTATGAACAGCGACCTTTATTGTGACATACTTGTAAATAAGCTAAAGCCCGGTATAAGAAACAAAAGAAGAGGGAAGCTTAGTAAAGGTGTTCTCTTCCTTCATGATAATGCAAGGCCGCATACATCATGTAAAACTGTATCTACAATCATTAAATTAGGTTTTGAAGTTTTAGAACATCCTGCATATAGTCCAGACCTAGCCCCCTATGGCTATTTCCTTTTTGGACTACTAAAGAAGGAGTTAAAGGGAAAGCGATTTGACTCGGATGAAGATGTCCAGAAAGTGGTGCAAGATATTTTTCACACGCTTCCTAAGAGTGCCTATAAAGAGGGTATTTGCAAGTTGCCAGAACGATGGAGACGAGGTATAGAAAGCCAAGGTGATTATTTTGAATAAATCAAGTCCTAATTTTTAATAATGTTCTTATTTTTATTAAAAAATACATTATAATTCACCCTATTTATTGATCCCACCTTGTATCTTGTTGTTGTTTCTTATCCCCCGTTGTTGTTGTTGTTGTTTCTTATCCCCTTGTGTAAAGATTACACGAATTCCATGAGTTCATGCTCCTCGAGCTGTTTTATGATGAGCAGCGGCCTCTCCCAAAGGTCCTGTTTAGTGCATCTAATGCAAGCCAAAATGTGTTCTGGAGCTGCAGGTACCAAACTACATTTTGGGCAAGTAGGATAAATTTTGTTATTATTTTCTATCTTCAATGGCTTGAGATGGCCTGTTCTAAATCTTGTTAGTGTTGTTTGATGCTGTCTATTTCTGATGTTCAGAGCTCCTCCTGGGTTCACTCCACTGTACCAACTGTGCTTAGGTGGGATCCTCCAGTTCTTGTTTATTTTTGTTTTGGCTATTGTTTCTATTTCTTTAAAAGTAAGTTTATTTTTCTGTGACAAGGGTTCTTTTGTGCCTTTTTTTGCTAGCACATCAGCAGCTTCAATGCCTTCAATGCCAACGTGTGAGGGTATCCATTGAAGGTGAATTTTTTAGGTTTTTGAGAGTTTTTGGAGATAACCAATTATGTTCCTGCTTACTTTGTCTCTGAGTTCCCCTGTGTGACTCAAGTGTTGTATGGCACTTCTACTATCAGTAAGAATCCAGATATCTTGATAATTAGTATTTCTGATGGATTTTAAGGCTTCATAGATGGCTATAAGTTCTGATCTGAAGACTGAGCAAAAATCTGGGTTTCTTCTGTTCATTTTCTCAATGCCATTTGTGGTTTTGATGAGACAGCCACTGCCAGTGTGTCCTAGCTCGTCTCTGCTACTTTAGGAATGTTATTAATTATTTCTAATGATAATTGTTTTAAGTATTCTGGAATTTGATATTGTTTGTTGGTGGGTTCATTTAAAGTGGCATTAAAAATAACATTTTGTAGTGGTTTGCATGGAGAAATTTTTTCTGCTAAATAATTTTTTTCCACTTTATATTTTAAAAATCCATTTCTTTTGGCCAGGTGGAGAGGGCCTTCTTTTTTTAGTCTTATATTGGATTCCCAATTAAGTATGTAATTGGAAGTTCTGTGTTTGTTTCCATAACTCTTGATTTTGTTTTTATACATTTTGGCAGATTGTAGCTTCTTCTATACTTTAAGGGCATAATGTCTGCCTCGTAAAGTACAATATCATTAGGGCAGGTATTTCGAAGACCTGTAATAATTCTAGCTGCACTTATTTGTATCCTTTCCAGTGATTTTAGATTTGTTTCAGATGCTGTACCATAGATTTGATATCCATATTCCAGGATAGGTCTAATTAGAGATGTGTAAGTTAATTTTAGTGTGGTTACATCGGCTCCCCACTCTCTTCCTGAAATATATTTCAGGATTTTTAGTCGGTCTCTTCCTTTTCTAATAACTTCTTCAATATGTTTATTGGAGTTAATTTCTGGATCCAGGGTGTAGCCAAGATATTTAGGATGTTTATTATATTGCAATTGTTGTTCTTTCAGAATAATTTTTGGTCTTATTTTGTATAGTTTCTTATCGGTAGTAAAAAGACAGGTTTCAGATTTTTGGGGGTTAAATTATAATTTATGTTTATTAGCAAATTTTTCTAGGTGGAAAAGAGTCTTGTTCAAATCTCTTTCAGCTTTTTTCCAATTAGTATTGCTGCTCCATAGAATAATGTCATCAGCGAAAAGTCCAATATTGGTTTTATGCGAAATATTTTCTTCTATGCCTGCAATAAATAGGGTGAAGAGAGTTGGGCTAAGGACTGATCCTTGTGGTAATCCTTGGTACAATTTGAAGGTTTTTAGATAGAGTTCCATTATATTTGACCCTGATGTATCTATTTTTAAGGAAATCATTTATCCAAGTGATAGCCTTTCCATCAATTTTGAAATGTTTGTATAATTTTGTAATTAACTTGTTTTTCCATACCTTATCAAAAGCTTGTGTAAGGTCTAAAAAAGCAGCTATTGTGTGGTTAGCTGGTTTTCTGTTTTGTGCATCTTTTACCTTTTGTGTGAAAAATAAGAGTTGGTCTATTGTCCCATGTCCTTTCCTAAATCCATATTGTTCTTCTGGTAAGAGATTTCTTGTGTCGAGGTGGTAGGTGAGTCGTCTGAGTATAATTTTTTCCATTAATTTGCAGCAAATACTTGTGAGGGAGATAGGTCGGTAGTTTTTTGGGTCATCAGCAGATTTGTCAAGTTTTTAAATAGGAATTATTGTTGCAGTTTTCCAGTCTTGAGGCAATTTTCCAGTTTTCCAGGAGTTATTGAAAATATCAAGAAGCCTTTCTTTTCCATTTTTTCCACAAGTTTTATATCATTTGGCCATGGATTCCATCTGGCCCAGGAGTCTTGTTCAGTTCAGTGTTTTCTAATGCATAATCTAGCTCTTTCATATTGATTTTTTCATGGAAAATATTATGAGTGCTAGTGACGTTTTTACAGTCATGGATAATCTTTCGGGCCTTTTTTCAACTTTCTTATCTTTTATTTCAAATTTGATTCTACTACTTATTTGATATGAATTACCTAAAAGATTAGCAGCATTTTTGTCATTATTTGCTGGGGTACCATCTGTATTCTTAATCATATTTGTGTTTTCAATTTGTAGCTGGGCTCTGTCAATTTGTTTTGCCAAATGCCAAAGTTTTGTATTTGAGTTTCTTGGGTTCAGGTTTTCACAAGTTTGTTTCCATTTTTCCCTTTTCATATTTACGTATAATCTTTTTATTTTTGCATTCACAATGTTCAGTTCAGTTCTACAATTTGTTTGGTTTTGGGTGCACTTTTTTTGTAGTTCATTTCTTTTAGTTATAAGCGTTTGAATATCTTTTGCCTGGTGTGTAGAATTTGGAATCCATTTCTTAATATTACCTCTTGGTATTGAAACTTTGGCTGCTTTAATAATGGTGTTTTTGAAAGATATCCAATTTTGTTCCAGATCTTTTATTCTAGTGGGTGCTCTTCCAAAGTCTTCATTGGTGTTTTTCTGGTAAAGATTCCAATTAGCCTTTTTGAAGTTCCAGAATTTTTCTTTAATTGAGCTGGTTTTGGTCTTGGTGCTAATTTCTATCAAAATAGGCAAATGATCACTTCCAATACTTTTTAATATTTGCCATTTGCATTTGTGGAAAATGTCAGGACTGGAGAAACTTATATCAAGGGCTTGTGCGGTATTATAACTGTAGGAATGGTGGGTAGGATTCCCATCATTTAAGCACATGAAGGCATTGTCGTCAAATAAGTTTGAAAGTATTTTGACTCTTGGGTTTGGCGTGGAACATCCCCATATTTGATGTTTGGCATTAAGGTCACCTACAATAATAGTGTTGTCTGTCAGAAATTGAGCCATTGTTCCATCGTCAATAAGTTTATTGTTTGGTGGGTGATACATATTGAATATGTTGATGGTTTTGCTTTGATTGAGGTAGACTTTGATACCTTGGGCTTCGAGGTCTGATGTGTTTGGAATATTAATGGCTATGTCTTCATAGTACAAATTCTTGATTAAAAATGCAAGGCCACCCCCTTCTTTATTTCTGTCTTTTCTGAGGATATTGTAGTTTTTATATTTGAGTTTGTACTTTTCATTTAATTTGGTTTCCTGTAGGGCTATAATTTGTATCTTTTGTTTTTCAGCTATATTTTCATTATTTCTTCTAATTTTATTTTTGTTGCTGTTGAGCACAATCTATTTATGTTGCACTGCAGAATGCTCAATTGCTTGGAAGCTGCAAAGTGTGAAGTGTGTGGAGACTGTATTATACTTATCGGACAGAACCCTCTACCTAAGTCCTGAACGCGCCCCTGTTTATTCTGCGCGACGGGCGATGCAGCATGCAAATCAACATCTGATCTCATGGAATGGGGTGTAGGGGTGCAGCTTTGCCTGTAGTTTAAGGCCGTTCCTAACATGGAAGCAGACGCCTTTGCTGCCGACTCTAACATGAGTACAGACGCAGCTCCTCCGTATCCCTGGAGTGGGACCCTTGCTGAGGTCTATCAACCGGGTTAGTTGAAGTCAGGATTTTTAGAGGTCTACTCCTCTTCTAGCAATGCTGCTGTTGGTCCGCGACTGCTTATTTGTCAGAGTTATTCTGCTTGTTTCGCAACTGGCCTTCATATCTGAAGGTCGTTCCCCTATCCGCCACCTGGGGACGCGCCCTATAGCAGTCAGCTCTGCCAAGGGTTCTTATCCCCTTGTGTAAAGATTACACGAATTCCATGAGTTCATGCTCCTCGAGCTCTTTTATGATGAGCAGCGGTCTCTCCCAAAGGTCCTGTTTAGTGCATCTAATGCAAGCCAAAATGTGTTCTGGAGCTGCAGGTGCCAAGCTACATTTTGGGCAAGTGGGATAAATTTTGTTATTATTTTCTATCTTCAATGGCTTGAGATGGCCTGTTCTAAATCTTGTTAGTGTTGTTTGATGCTGTCTATTTCTGATGTTCAGAGCTCCTCCTGGGTTCACTCCACTGTACCAACTGTGCTTAGGTGGGATCCTCCAGTTCTTGTTTATTTTTGTTTTGGCTATTGTTTCTATTTCTTTGAAAGTAAGTTTATTTTTCTGTGACAAGGGTTCTTTTGTGCCTTTTTTTGCTAGCACATCAGCAGCTTTAATGCCTTCAATGCCAACGTGTGAGGGTATCCATTGAAGGTGAATTTTTGAGAGTTTTTGGAGATAGCCAATTATGTTCCTGCTTACTTTGTATCTAAGTTCCCCTGTGTGATTCAAGTGTTGTATGGCACTTCTACTATCAGTAAGAATCCAGATATCTTGATAATTAGTATTTCTGATGGATTTTAAGGCTTCATAGATGGCTATAAGTTCTGATCTGAAGACTGAGCAAAAATCTGGGTTTCTTCTGTTCATTTTCTCAATGACATTTGTGGTTTTGATGAGACAGCAACTACCAGTGTGTCCTAGCTCGTCTCTGCTACCATCGGTATAAATAGTTATTGCATTTTTAGGAAAGTTATTAATTATTTTTAATGATAATTGTTTTAAGTATTCTGGATTTTGGCATTGTTTGTTGGTGGGTTCATTTAAAGAGGCATTAAAAATAACATTTTGTAGTGGTTCGCATGTAGAAATTTTTCTGCTAAATAATTTTTTCTACTTTATATTTTAAAAATCCATTTCTTTTGGCCAGGTGGAGAGGGCCTTCTTTTTTGAGTCTCAGATTGGATTCCCAATTAAATCAAAATATGATATCAGGATGATCTTTGAAGTTTAGAACTTGAACAATTGTACAACCACACCATAATATAATTTTTTAAAAGTATAAATAATATTGCTGTGGTGTTCCAACAGTGCCAACAATCCTGCCAATTCAACTGCAGCAGCTCAGTAAGTAGCACCACCTATTTGGTAGTTGTTTTGTTTTTTAACACCATGTTTAACAAATTAAAATGTTAATGTATTAATTTACCTTATATGTAAAATCTTGCCTTGGGAATTGTTTTTTCCCATTTATTTATTTGACTTTTTGACACAAGCATTTCCAAACTCTTATATCATCATTATCAGATTAGTGCCATCTGCTGCTGAAAATTGACACTTGTTTTTAATGCTACTTATTTAATGTTTATATATATGTATATGGAATTAAAAATTTCCTTATTCAGCTATATTAGTACATTTTTTATGTGAGCAATCGTTACCCAGAAATTATTTGAAAAAGAAAAAATAAAAATCTCAGGTAAAAAATTTCTTTTAATTTTGAAAAAACTTGCAAGTTTTCAAAATTAAAAGAAATTTTTTACCTGATTTTTATTTTTCCTTCAAATATTAGTACATATTTAATTTTTTATCATTGCACTATAAATATTAAAGATAAAGCTTTTAATTATAAACAGTGGAGTTTTCCTTGAGATACCTAAGCCACAGAAAACATGTCTAAACTCTCCTGGAGGTAGTCTCATATCAGATACTCTGTTATGTCAGGCCGAGTCATGAGGAGACTTTCAACTGAGCCAAGAGTCTTCGATGAGTGAGTGCCTCCAGGAGACCCCAGGCTCAGCAATGTTTTAGGCTATGGTCTCTCATTAGAGATTAATGTATATACATGTGGTATTTTAAGAATCATAAATACCTGTGTAAATACTCACCACCTCTTCTTACACCCCCTATTCTAATATGGACTTTAAATCATTGTTCCCAATCCTCCGTTAATCAATTGTATCAAATGTAACGTTTTAATCAAATATATATTTTAATGTATCCTTTAATCAAATGTATATTTAATGTATCCTTTAATCAAATGTATCGTTTTTGTGTGTTCAAATAAATACAAAGGTACATCTAGAGAGAACGTAGCAACCAAAACTAAACTACCGAAACCAAAACCTGAGATCAATCGCCAGACACCGCGGCGCTATGTCCGATGACGTAACGCTTGAGCATATAAAAAGGGCTTGCCCCGCAGCCAATGGAGTTAGTCAGTTCAGTGTTGCAAGATAGCAGACAGCAGCAGATAGATCGTTTGTAAGTGGCCCGCCGGCCGCAACTGGTCGCTGCGTTCTCTCTCTCTGATGCCTCGGATTCCCCTTTGAGTCGTCTCTGTGTGCTTTACCACTCACCACCATCACGACTGCGCAATCACCATCTTTCCCCACGACTCAATACAGCAAACCAAAATACCACAGCAAAGGAATAAGGTCGGCAGCATACCACATAAAGTCGACAGGATTTCGACATAAAGTCGACAGGATTCGACATACATTTATTATATCATAATAAAAGAAACTCAATACGAAAGGTTGTATTTTTATTTTTACAGTTAAACCTGTCTATAGCGCCCCCTCTAAATAGCGCTTTCCTTTCTATTTCGCCCGATTTTTAAAATTAAAATGTAAACATTTTACATTAAAAGTGACCTGTCTATAGCACCCCCTCTCTATAGCACCCTATTTTCGTGAGTCCCAAGAGGGGGCGCTATAGACAGGCTTAACTATATAAAAATATAAGTGAGAGCTAAATACTGTTGAATCCCTCTAAGATTCTACCTAGAACGTATATACTTTCTATTGTTGAGGTAGTCGCAGGACTCTGGTAGATTTGTGTAACTACTCAAGGATAGCTATGTTATTATATTTACATAATGTACAGCAATGGCTTTGATCACAGGGCCCCCCATATATTCTCTATGTGAGATGAGCTAACTATAAGTATGTGTTTTCAGGAAATGGAGTGCTACCTCCTGGACAACAATGGCTTTGTGGTTGTCAGTGAAGAACATGAGCATGTGAGTACTGCGCCGCCCTAGCCGCCTTGTCTCATAGTGCAGTAAGGTTTTTAAACTCCGGTCTGACGGACCTGGATCAATCTGTGCAACATTTTGACTGGTCTGTGGAGATTTTCAACCTGTCTGTGTTAATGATAAGGTACAATTTGGATTATTCTATATACAGTTACGAGCGTCATTCCTCATCTCCAAATCAACAATCAGTCATCAGTTTTCATCTCTGTCACCGTTTGCTTTTTTTTGGAATGGCACCCTCCTATTGGTTGGCTACGGTCACGCCACCTTTGCCCCCCCCCCACTCGCCTTTTTTTGGAATGGCGCTCTCCTATTGGTTGGCTACGGTCACGCCACCTTTGCCCCCCGTTTTTGTTTATGTAACCATTGTGTTGGAGTGAGAATCATCGTTGAGTTGGAATGAAGAATCCAACAATGGGAGAGAGAGAGAAAAGAAAAGTAAACATTCCCCTGTGATAGGTGACAATGCCCAGCTGGACCTTTATGAAAGGTGCGGAGAGATCACAGCATAAACAGCGCGACAAGGAGCAACATGAGGGGCACGTTGATACTCAGAGGAGTTCCTCTTCCACATTGTTTGATCTCTGTTTCCTGCACACACAAACTCCCACATTCACACCAGTCATTCTATTCTATATACAGTTACGAGCGTCATTCTTCATCAGTCATCTCTGTCACCGTTTGCTTTTTTTTTTTTGGAATGGCGCCCTCCTATTGGTCGGCTACGATCACGCCACCTTTGCCCCCATCATGCCCCCCCCCCACTCGCTTTTTCGTTTTTGTAACCATTGTGTTGGAGCGGGTCGCTCCTTAAATAAATGCATATATTAGTTAATAACCAAATGGAATCCTCTCTTTCTTTTTCCCTGTAAGAGACGCCTACGGAAGCCAACAGTACATAGACAGATAAAGCACATAGGCTATAGTTATTAACTAAAATATGCATTTATTTAAGGCGCCAATTTATAATTGTAACAAATAGTATTTGACAAATAGTATCAAAACATTCAATCGGGTAAAACACGGGCGTTGCCCGGGTCATTCGGCTAGTAGATTAGAAACACAAGGTAATAACACCAAATAAATAAATTGTGTGTGTTGTTTTTGGTAACAGCATTGTTACCGAAATGTCACAATCAATTTATTCATTTGATTTCTGTGTTTGTTTTAAAAATAAATATTATTATTATAATTTATTAATAAAATAAAATGCTATGTGATATTTTTAATGTTTATGTGTCTTAATTTAAGAATTTAGATCAAAAAGTAAGAATTTGCTTATGTATTCTTCAACTATTCTTTAATGAAAGAGTTTTATGTTAAAATAAAACACACCAGGCATGTGCTTTTCAAACTTTTTAAACAAATTTGACTTTACTGAGAGCCACAAAGGGATTTTGCAAGGATTTAGTACTTCCTAGTAACAGTAATGTGATTATAACATCAACATTCTAAAGTCAGGAGTTTTAAATTATTTAACCACAGTTTTAACAACCACCTGGTTATAACAATGGAAAATCCCAAGTGATATTGTCTCATAGCAAGTTTATATTGTACAATCTATTTCAACTCCTAAAGGGATCAGAGAATTTTTGGAACTTTTTTAAAACTTGAAACTTTAGAATTATGATATTATAAGCAATTTTCTCTTATAACAAGTTGTAACGAGATTCCGCTATATTTTAATATTAAACTAAATGGTGCCCCTTTGAACTGGTGTTAGATTATACTGTATATATGTCATAATTTGTATATAACTGTATGCACCTCCGACCTACTATGTATGTACAATGTATGTTTTAAAAAGATTTAATAAAAGAACAAAGGTAACTGGAGGATAGAACGCCTTAGAGAAAAACCTAGGAAGTAGGCTTAGAAGAGAAGACAACTATTAATAAAGTCACAGTCAACCTTATGACCCCGGAAATCGTAAAAGCTAAGTTTAACGACCAGTATTTCCTGGGCAGGGTCGGGCGTATCTTCCGCCAAAGAAATAAGCAAGGCCCACTTAGGAAACAATACCTAAGTAGGTCAACCAATAGAAAACGGGCCATGTGACATCTTCCTACCAATTAGGAAACAACACCTAAGTAGGTCAACCAATAGAAAAAAGCCCACGTGACAACATCCCGCCAATGGGAAAGAAGAAAACTCTTCGTGTTAAATCGAGAAGGAAGGATAGTTAGTAGTCGCTCCGCTCCCACCGAGTTCGGATCGAGTCTTCGACTTGCTCTCACCAAGGTAACCTCTGCTCTAGAGATCTCTCTCTCAATTCATCCCATAGTCAAGTCGGTCATCACCATGTGATCCGATAGTTAAAAGTCAAAATCGCTCCGCTTTCTCAAGCTTTCTTTCCTCCAAACCAGTTGCCTTTTATTTCAACCCATCAAGTGTTCTGGCTTATTTCCCTTGTGTGAAAACCTTTACCATTCAGACACCACGACTGCGCCATCACTTCAACAATCTTCACCCCCAAGAGTAAGGTTTCCCAGCATAGCATAATACCACAGCTATATTGAAAGTCGAAAGGATATATTACGATTTATATTGAAAGTCGACAGGATCATGGTGGAAAGTAACCAGGACGCAAGCAAAACAAACGGCAATGACAAACCGAGAAGGAAGAAACTGGCAACGAGCGGAAAGAAGCTGGCAACGAACGAAGCGACAAAACACACCCTGGCGACAATAATTTTGCAGTTGACCGCCGCACTTCAAGGAGCAAGGTCCACTCAACTACAGACGACGTTCCGTAGCGCCACCCCCGGAGCAGCCCACACCCCCCGCCGACTGAAAGGCGAGATGGACGCGACAGCCGACGCACGTGCCACCACCCCAGGTAAGTGTCAACGTGGCCGGACACCGACCACCGAGGAGTCATCCACCGCCATGCCGTACCCGTACACCGCACCCGAAAGTAATCCGCGCGAACCGGGACAGTGCAAACGGTCCCAAAACGACATTCCAGTACCGGACTTCACTCCAATTCCGCGGACGGTGCAACCCTCCCAAGCCCAAGACGTCCCAGCCGAGCCGAACTTTCGAGACTAAGGTAGGCACCCCCCCTATGGCGTCAAGAATTGACTTTGGACTTCTATCTAACCCTACCTACCCCTTTAACCATGTATCTAAACATGTACCAAATGAATGCAAGCACGGGCTAGGCCAAAACCTGTCCCAAAGGGCTCGTACAGCACACAAAGCTTTCACACATGGAAACCCTTGCCTGCATTCATTGCCCAAACCCCAAATATTTACATGCCACCATTCTAATCTCACACCACGCAACTTTTCACTCAACCCAATTGCCAGTACTATATGCCCACAACACATAAAGCCACCACGGCTTCAACCTACAATTCCAATAATGCCCAAAAAAGTGTTCGTACAACAACACAGCTCACCCACTTACCACACAAAATCCATACATGACCATACGTCGTCACGCCACAATCACGCAAATGTACCTCACAACAAACACGACATTCACAATAACAATACCCAGACAGCACCCATCCAACAGGACGGTTTTCACGCTAACAAACACGCACCCATACGTCATCACGCAACAAACACGCACAACCCGCCCAACAAACGCGACACTCGCGCCAAAAGACGACAACAACCAGTAAGCGCATGCACAACCGTTAAGAATAATACAATCATCCCGTCTACACAAAACATAGAAAAAATTCACGCCACCAAACAACCACACAATCGAAAAACATTGCGATCTTTCCTAAAAGCTGTGAACGCCTATAAAGAGTTCATTCCGGACCACGCCCGCTTGCGGACGCCACTTGTCAACCTTCTAAAAAAGGATGTCATGTGGGTCTGGGGTGACGAATGCCAGAAAGCGTTCACTAATCTGAAAGAAAGCCTTACCACACACCCCACATTACACCTTTACCAAGAAGGTCTGCCATGCCAGGTGTACTGTAACACCTCAACATTCGGCATTGCAGGCATTCTTAAACAAGTCTACCCTGATGGGAAGACATACCCAGTTCAACATTTCAGCCGCTCTCTGCGTAGTCACGAGCGAAATTATTCAGACTTGGAACTACAATGCCTAGCCATTGTGGAAAGTGTGGATAACTTCCGCGCCTGTCTAATGGGCAGAAAGTTTACAATACTTTCTGACCATCCTGCATTGCAGTGGTTGAAAGAGATCAAAGCCCCGTCAGGCAGATTGTTTCGATGGAGGTTAAGACTGTCAAGATACGAATATGAGGTCCGTAGCATAAATGGAGTACAACAATATGAAACGGGCGTTGTAACTCGTATCCCATTTTGTGGCTTTCTAGATGCGCCACTCATAAAGAGCAAACGGTCTTCTCCACCGGGAAAATCTCGCGTGACTATGGATCACAATGAACTGTGCACCGTCTCCCGAAGAGGTGTACTTAAAACTATAGTCCCAAGTTCACTTACAGCCAGACTTCTTAAGTCCGTACACACACAACACCACCATCCAAACATCTCCAAGATGACGAGACTCATCTCGTCACAATATTATTGGCAGAACATGACACAAGACATCGCAAAACAGGTAAAAACCTGTCCCACCTGCCGATTCGCTAGAAGAATCGATGAATCCAACCAACCTCCACGTAAAAATACCGACACAACCCCCAAGGCAAAACAAAATTCGTACATAAAACACAGCGTACACACAACACAAACAATGCCGAAATTACATCACCCACGTCAGAGAAACGATCACACATCTCCACTTAAACCAATTACCGCCGACATATCTCTAATAAAACCATTGACGATCAAACAGGAGAACTGCGAACCTATCAATCATTTAAATTCTACAATTAATAAGGTTCAAGCAAATATTTCAGAATCAACATTTATAACAACATGGAAGAACATGGGTCAATACCCTATCTTTCATCTGATTTTTATCCTTTGTTTGCTAGCCTTACCATACAAATATATCCCAGTTTTATTCCTTAGTTATTTGTTTATCTATACCATGCCCTCTCATAGAATTTTCGAACTACAAGAGGCAGTTTTTAATTTTGGACAAGCATTTATAAAACTTCTCATAATTTTAGGAAACATTTTTGCAGAAGATCTAAATAAATTCCGAGGAGATAGAAGTAACTGAAAGTAACAAGATCCGAGTCACACCCACAAAGTCAAATAGGAAACAGGACGTAGTTCCGCGAGGTCATAAAATTCGAGTAAGACAGCTAATGCAAATAGAGGAAGCGTAGTCCCCCACTTCCGGATCCAATTACTTGCAAATAGTGGGTGGGTAATTTTAGACCGGATCCTGCTTCCCCGACACACCCCACTTCCGTATCTCTAATTACAATGAAGAAATCACCTATTGAGGTCAACTGGGAACCTCTCTATGCCACCGATTTTGGATTCCAGTTCGAGCATGCGTATCGACTTTTACAAAATGTAGTCAAATCAACTGTCATTCGAGAATCAAACAAGATACACGCACACACTTCTAAATGAGTTCACATCCCTATTATAACTAATCATAATTACTTAACAGACTTCCAAAAAAAAAAAACATTACATATTCCACCTACACGTAGATATCACAGACCTTAAGATCTCGACAACACATAGAATTCGCTCACACATTTCTTACACAAAAAAAAAATTCTAACATTTTTCACAATACACACAAAGACAAAAAATTATACATAAAGGTTATATAGATTTCCATGTCTCCTGTATACATAGCATAAACGCGCACTTGAGGGCTAGGATCACGTTTCCACCTAAGTGTCGCTACAGATGAGACAAAAAATTTATAGGGCATAATTGAGCAATTAATACATCTAGATCAGGGCATGTAGATACAAAAGGGTTCAAACCAATACACCTTATTGTTTATATATTAATCATTTTCATTAATTTCTCTCAATTAAAATTTAAATATTTAACCAATTTAGCAATTTATTCAATTTATTATCACTTTTAATCATTAATTATCATTTTATTTACCACTTAGTTTATATTATCATAGTTTCAAAGCAACGAAAACTCACTGGTTTTCTTTTAAAATTAGATATTATATTTTATTTTGATTTACAAAAACATCCTCTTTTTTTTCTCTCACCATGCATCAAGCATTCACTTTGATTTCTTCCAACTTTTTATTTTATTTTTGATTTCTCAAAAGACCTAATAGTACTCCCTCGATTTCCATTCCCAATTTCGAGTAGAATATGGTTAGGCATTTTTACTTTTTTTTCTCACCATGCATCAAGCATTCACTTTGATTTCTTCCAACTTTTATATTATTTTTGATTTCTCAAAAGCCCTAATAAAAATCCCTCGATTTCCATTCCCAATTTCGAGTAGAATATGGTTAGGCATTTTTCCTTTTTTTTCTCACCATGCATCAAGCATTCACTTTGATTTCTTCCAACTTTTATTTTATTTTTTTGATTTCTCAAAAGACCTAATAGTACTCCCTCGATTTCCATTCCCAATTTCGAGTAGAATATAGTTAGGCATTTCTTTTTACCATGCAACAAGCACTTTTCTTTTTTCTCACCATGCAACAAAGCATTTTTTTTCTCACCATGCAACCAAGCATTCACTTTGATTTCTTCCAACTTTTATATTATTTTTGATTTCTCAAAAGCCCTAATAAAAATCCCTCGATTTCCATTCCCAATTTCGAGTAGAATATAGTTAGGCATTTCTTTTTTACCATGCAACAAGCACTTTTCTTTTTTTTTCTCACCATGCAACAAAGCATTTTTTTTTTTTCACCATGCAACCAAGCATTTACTTTGATTTCTTCCAACTTTTTATTTTTATTTTTGATTTCTCAAAAGCCCTAATAGAACTCCCTCGATTTTATTTCCAATCTCGAGTAGAATATCGTTTAGGCGCATTTTCTTTTCTTTTTAACCCACTATGTACCATAGCATTCATTTTGATTTCTTACAATTAAAAAATTTTTGATTTCTATTAATTATACTCAACCTATATCATCAACACCATTCTATTTTACCTCTTATATCACCACCAATGCTTGTATATAGCCTCTCAATACCCACAACTAATTTTCCCACAAAATTATTTTTCCCTTTACAGAATTCTCTCAGGCTAACCCCTTCTTGAATTCTTCACATGTAGGGGGCGCATCTGTCATAATTTGTATATAACTGTATGCACCTCCGACCTACTATGTATGTACAATGTATGTTTTAAAAAGATTTAATAAAAGAACAAAGGTAACTGGAGGATAGAACGCCTTAGAGAAAAACCTAGGAAGTAGGCTTAGAAGAGAAGACAACTATTAATAAAGTCACAGTCAACCTTATGACCCCGGAAATCGTAAAAGCTAAGTTTAACGACCAGTATTTCCTGGGCAGGGTCGGGCGTATCTTCCGCCAAAGAAATAAGCAAGGCCCACTTAGGAAACAATACCTAAGTAGGTCAACCAATAGAAAACGGGCCATGTGACATCTTCCTACCAATTAGGAAACAACACCTAAGTAGGTCAACCAATAGAAAAAAGCCCACGTGACAACTTCCCGCCAATGGGAAAGAAGAAAACTCTTCGTGTTAAATCGAGAAGGAAGGATAGTTAGTAGTCGCTTCGCTCCCACCGAGTTCGGATCGAGTCTTCGACTTGCTCTCACCAAGGTAACCTCTGCTCTAGAGATCTCTCTCTCAATTCATCCCATAGTCAAGTCGGTCATCACCATGTGATCCGATAGTTAATAGTCAAAATCGCTCCGCTTTCTCAAGCTTTCTTTCCTCCAAACCAGTTGCCTTTTATTTCAACCCATCAAGTGTTCTGGCTTATTTCCCTTGTGTGAAAACCTTTACCATTCAGACACCACGACTGCGCCATCACTTCAACAATCTTCAACCCCAAGAGTAAGGTTTCCCAGCATAGCATAATACCACAGCTATATTGAAAGTCGAAAGGATATATTACGATATATATATATATATTAAAAATAAAGAAGGCATCTCCAGATCACGAGCACATGTGCTTTTTAGATGGCAGAGCGCCATCTAGTGGAACAAAAATGCACAATTAAAAAGCACATGTGCTCGTGGTCAGGAGATGCCTTCTTTATTTTTAATATCAACACCTGACCCACTTATCTTTTATTTTTTTCTATTGTTTTTTCATATATATATATATATATATATATATGGTAATTTAAGCCAACAACCCCATATTGTATATAACTTATAACAAGATTTTCATGTTGTATAATAGAAACACATTTGTAAATGATTATACGCATGATTGACATGTGTCATTACATCATCATATGTAATGAACTTTGTACAAATTGAGGATAAATAAATAAAACTCTGTAATAGATTAAGAGTTGAGCTAAGCAAGAGATAGAAGTCATAACGTCTAAAATCGAGATAGATTTAGAATTCCCACAACAAGGTCTAAAAATGGAAACTGCAACGGCGCCAGTAGAATTTCACCAGACGATCCACGCCCCTGTCGCATAAGGCCCCCGCCTTAACCTATAAATACAGTCACTTGACAGTTAGTCCAGCATCTGCGCGAGCCCACGTCGGTTGTACCTCAGGTCCATCTCATCCATCATGTAGACCAGTAAGAAATCTATCTCTCCATCTTTCGCTCCTAGCTCAACTTTTATCTGTTCACGGAACTTTCTTAGTGCAACTGTGTCTTCGTTTTTTGTGTGGACATTCCCAAGCTTTCCACTCTGCCTCGACCACGACTGCCTGTACTTTGTGAGAACTGTAAAAGGTCTTTCAAGGTGCAGAGAGGTACTGGAAAACTCCCCATCCTGACTGTTCCTCTCGGTCAACACAGTATAGAGAGAGTCAACACTTCATCATCACAAAGTTAGTCGACAGGATTCTACAAGAGGCTACCAGAACTCAATTCATTACATATATATATATATATATATGTCATAAAAAAAGATGTATTTTAGGTACGTTACCAATTCATTCATGCAGTCGTGGATTGAAGTGAATGATAACTTTTATTTCCAAAATTGTATTTATTTTAATGATTATATTTTAAGAACAAAACAGTTTGCATACATTCAATTTTAAAAAATGATATTATCTAAGTATAAACAAAAAAACATCTTGGGTTGTACTCCTTTTGTTGAGGATTTTAAAAATCAACTCTGTGTTTGGTTCTATGATTATTTAAAATATAATTATATTAATGAATAATAAAAATCATATTTTTATTATGTCATATATATAAATCAAGACAGGGATTAAATGCTTTAATGAATCTCTTTTGACTGAAGAAATGGAAATGCTTAGGATCAATTAATATCAAAGAGAGAGAGAGAAAAGTTGGCTAGGTGTCAGAAGGTATTTAGTAGTGGCTTTACTGGTACAGTAAAACAAACTCCATGAGAGAACAATTACCATTTTTAGTACAGTCAAACTTCTTTAATTCAACACCCCAAAGGATCAGAATTTTCGGTTGAATTAAAAAAAGTTAGTGTTGAAATATAGTCAGTTAAATGAAAGGAAATGGCCATATTGGGATTTGAAAAAATTGTTGAATCAAAGTAGGTGTTGGTTGAATTATAGAGATTATATTTAACGCTGTTCTCCCTCCAATAAGTGGACACATCTCTTTAAAGATCACACTATCTCTTCAACTAGGTGTTGTGCTTTGGAGAGAGGTACGCTCATGGACAGAACTTATTGGAAAGTCTTTGATATCCCCAGTCATCTATTTTTTAAGGAGACAGAGGCAATTTTGTTCTCGCTTGGTTATCTCATATGTCTTCAATAAAGATCACTGTAATATCTTTCAGAGTTATCGTCTGAATCCAGATATACATGCTAAAAGGTACAACTTCCTTAATTTTTGTCCAATGAATGTAGTCTTACTGGTATATTCAGTCTGAGAACTCCTGTTTGTGGTGCAGACCGGGAAATTCTTTGGTGAGATCGACTCCACCCTCTTCCTCTCCATGATCAAGTATGACATCTACAAGAAGTAAGTTGCTGTCACAGACAGTAGATGCCAGAGTTACTGAGCTGTGGTGTGTCAGAGTGACCTACTATGACTACCAAGCTATCTGTAAGACCTACACCACTGTCTCCGGCCCGGCCTCCATGCTCACCACGGTGAGTCTAGGACGACTCAACTGTGTATTTATAGTTGAGGTGACGGTCAATAGATGGCTTCTGGTTTTAGACGTCTATTTTGACGGGAGAGGCAACCCTTTTCTCTTTAGATTAATTGTTCTAACTATTGATTACTATTGTTCATTTTGTACTCCTGTAGAAGGGCAGACATTCCCGAAAGCTTGAGTATGCAATAATGAAATGAAAAGAAACTCCAGAAACCTGTTGAATTATTGTAATATCTTATATTGATGGGTAACTTGTGTTTACTTGCAGCCCTTCACTCACCTGAAGAATGCCATTCTGTGGCTCTGGGGGAAAATGCTTCTGTAAGTTGATCCCTTCTGTGGAACCTCTTTGATTATAACATTATATAGTAAAACCTGCCTTGAGGGGCGTCCATTCTTGCAAAAACCAGTCTTGGGGGCTTCCATTCTTGCAAAAACTAGTCTTGGGGGTTTCCATTCTTGCAAACTACACACTTGCAAGACAGGTTTATTCTTAAGATAGGTTGAAAAAAAATATTATTATAAAATCTAAAACTTTTCATTCTTATACAAATCCATTGAATTTGTTCAGATATACTGAAATACTTTTTCTATAAACTTCTATTCATTCTTTTAAAGTTCTAAATTTACATTCAGAGTGTTTTCATATTTTAAATAGCAAAAACGAGGTTTATAAGATCTCCAAATGTCTACTGAAGAGGTTCACTCCTGCTCCCCCCTCCCATTCATTGGTATTTGCATTATGGTAAACCCTATATCTATAGAAAAATAATTGTTATATTCTTGTGTCCAGGTACTTTGTCCATTATAACTTGATGGAGACTTTTGACTGGGCCATGGGCTACCAAGGTAAGGGAGAACTTTATGACTTTTTTTTAAGAAGCAGATAGAAACAGCTGCAACATACATTCATGGACAAAACTTAAGGAAGTTGTACCTATTAGCATGTAGATGAGTAGTACCATAGAGTAGTACCATGTAGATGGTACCCCAGCAACTAATGACAAAAATGCTGCTAATCTTTTAAGTAATTCATATCAAATAAGTAGTAAAATCAAATTTGAAATAAAAGATAAGAAAGTTGAAAAAAAGGCCCGAAAGATTATTCATGACTGTAAAAATTTCACCAGCACTCATAATATTTTCCATGAAAAAATCAATATGAAAGAGCTATATTATGCATTAGAAAACACTGACCTAAACAAGACTCCTGGGCCAGATGGAATCCATGGCCGAATGATATCCAACTAGGGCAAAAATGGCAAAGAAATACTTCTTGATATTTTCAATAACTCCTGGAAAACTGGAAAATATCCTCAAGACTGGAAAACTGCAACAATAATTCCTATTTAAAAAATGACAAATCTGCTGATGACCTAAAAAACTATCGACCTATCTCCCTCACAAGTATTTGCTGCAAAATAATGGAAAAAATTATACTCAGACGACTTACCTACCACCTTGACATGAGAAATCTCTTACCAGAAGAACAATATGGATTTAGGAAAGGACATGGGACAATAGACCAACTCTTATTTTTCACACAAAAGGTAAAAGATGCACAAACAGAAAACCAACTAACCACACCATAGCTGCTTTTTTAGACCTTACACAAGCTTTTGATAAAGTATGGAAAAACAAGTTAATTACAGAATTATACAAGCATTTCGAAATTGATGGAAAAGCTATCACTTGGATAAATGATTCCCTTAAAAATATATACATCAGGGTCAAATATAAGGGAACTCTATGTAAAACCTTCAAATTGTACCAAGGATTACCACAAAGATCAGTCCTTAGCCCAACTCTCTTCACCCTATTTATTGCAGGCATAGAAGAAAAAAATTCACATGAAACCAATATTGGACTTTTCGCTGATGACATTATTCTATAGAGCAGTAACACTAACTGGAAAAAAGCTGAAAGGGATTTGAACAAGACTCTTCTCCACCTAGAAAAATTTGCTAATAAACATAAATTAGAATTTAACCCCCAAAAATCTGAAACCTGTCTTTTTACTACCGATAAGAAACTATACAAAATAAGGCCAAATTTTATTCTGAAAGAACAACAATTACAATATAATAAACATCCTAAATATATTGGCTACACCCTGGATCCAGAAATTAACTCCAGTAAACATATTGAAGAAGTTATTAGAAAAGGAAGAGACCGACTAAAAATCCTGAAATATATTTCAGGAAGAGAGTGGGGAGCCGATGCAACCACACTAAAATTAACTTACACATCTCTAATTAGACCTATCCTGGAATATGGATATCAAATCTATGGTACAGCATCTGAAACATATCTAAAATCACTGGAAAGGATACAACTAAGTGCAGCTAGAATTATTACAGGTCTTCGAAATACCTGCCCTAACGATATTGTACTTTACGAGGCAGACATTATGCCCTTAAAGGATAGAAGAAGCTACAATCTACCAAAATATATAAACCAAATCAAGAGTTATGGAAACAAACACAGAACTTCCAATTGCATACTTAATTTGGAATCCAATCTAAGACTCAAAAAAGAAGGCCCTCTCCACCTGGCCAAAAGTAATGGATTTTTAAAATATAAAGTAGAAAAAAATTATTTAGCAGAAAAAATTTCTCCATGCGAACCACTACAAAATGTTATTTTTAATGCCACTTTAAATGAACCCACCAACAAACAATGCCAAAATCCAGAATACTTAAAACAATTATCATTAGAAATAATTAATAACATTCCTAAAAATGCAATAACTATTTATACCGATGGTAGCAGAGACGAGCTAGGACACACTGGCAGTGGCTGTCTCATCAAAACCACAAATGGCATTGAGAAAATGAACAGGAGAAACCCAGATTTTTGCTCAGTCTTCAGATCAGAACTTATAGCCATCTATGAAGCCTTAAAAAATCCATCAGAAATACTAATTATCAAGATATCTGGATTCTTACTGATAGTAGAAGTGCCATACAACACTTGAGTCACACAGGGGAACTTAGAGACAAAGTAAGCAGGAACATAATTGGCTATCTCCAAAAACTCTCAAAAATTCACCTTCAATGGATACCCTCACATGTTGGAATTGAAAGCAATGAAGCTGCTGATGTGCTAGCGAAAAAAGGCACAAAAGAACCCTTGCCACAGAAAAATAAACTTACTTTTAAAGAAATAGATACAGTAGCCAAAACAAAAATAAACAAGAACTGGAGGATCCCACCTAAGCACAGTTGGTACAGTGGAGTGAACCCAGGAGGAGCTCTGAACATCAGAAATAGACAGCATCAAACAACACTAACAAGGTTTAGAACAGGCCATCTCAAGCCATTGAAGATAGAAAATAATAAAAAAATCTACCCCACTTGCCCAAAATGTAGCTTGTCACCTGCAGCTCCAGAACACATTTTGGTTTGCATTAGATGCACTAAACAGGACCTTTGGGAGAGGCCGCTGCTCATCATAAAACAGCTCGAGGAGCATGAACTCATGGAATTCGTGTAATCTTTACACAAGGGGATAAGAAACAACAACAACAACAGCATGTATATTGGGACAATAACTTTGAAATATATTACAGTGACCTTTAATTGAAGACACATGAGATAACCAAGCATGAACAAAATTTCCTCTGTCTTCTTCAAAAAAATAGAAGACTGGCAACATTAAATACTTTCCACTTCCTTAAGTTTTATTCATCAGTGTAAGTGTGTTTTTTTTTTTACTTCTCCCTAGTACACATGGTACAGGCCATGATAATCATGGTGGGTAGAAGTAGGCGACTGCTTTTACTGTAAGTGCACCACATGTCTAAAGAGACAAAGGTCGCCTCTCCCGTCAAAATAGACATCTTAAAGTCGGTCCTAGGCTAATGAGGGCCATTATGACGGGAGAGGCGACCTTTTACTCTTTAGATCAATTTCCTTCCGGCAAAATTTCCATCTATATTGCACCACATGTGTTGTTGTTCTTTATAGAGGTAGTTCAACTATATTTGTAAACAAAGTTGTTTTTAGAGATGTGAATTTTTAAGCCATAATTTTCTATGATGTCTTAAAAGGATTAAAACCTGAAGAGTTATTTTATTTCTCTGAAGGAAATGTTCTCTGATATTGCTCTTTCATGAGCAACAATTTTAATTGGCCTAGGGGGATACCTCTCTTTATTATGGTAAAATTGAGCTAGCTTCAAAGTCAAACTGTTCTTCATAATGACCATGTTTATACAAAAAATAACTCCTAAAATTAATCTAATGAAAAACCTATTGCTATAGTTAACATAAGGTAACAAGACCTAAACCGAATCAATGATGTTTCAGAAACAGCACTGTTACCAAAATATCACTTCCAGTTTATGGATGATGGTAACAAAGATGTTACTGAAATATTAACGAATAGATTCAAGAAGGATAAGTTTCTTTATTTGAAAAATCAATTCGAGCTTTCGGGCGCAAGCTGCCCTTCTACAGGAATAATAGATACAATTTTAAGTAGTCATGTATGTACAGATATAAATATATATTTTAAAATGGTTTCTCGCTTTGTTCTTGTAGAGCGTGAGTGGATCTCATACCCACGTGATTTAGTTTAACTCAAAGAAAAGCCCAGATAAAGAGAGGCGTGTTGCCCTAGAAATACTAGCCGACTAATAACCTATATCCAGTATATGCCCAATATTTATCTATACATATATATATAAGCTATTTTTTGCATATCTAGGATTATTTATGAAGTTTTATATTTTATTATTTAAGAAAAATTATTGCTATGTAAAATAGTCAATTGGTTATTATTATTATATGCTAATTGTTAAGTGGTGTGATGAAGAGAAAACGGATAATTCTATTTTAGTTTTTGGACCAGCCTATCATATGTCTCCGGGATATCTATGTGTCTATTTATACTATTATATTTTGATGAAATCAGTGCTTCCAGTATTAATCTTTTGTATTTACTATTTATGTTTGTATAATGAATATTAGGGTTTGCTAGGTTGAAATCGTGATCTGTGTTACTAATATGTTGTACTATTAGAGATTTGGGGTCTTTGTTTTTAATATTTCTTCTATGTTCGTCTATTCTGTCCTTTATATGTCTGCCTGTTTCACCTACATATACATTATTACATTGGTTGCATGGTATGGAATATACGGCTTTGCTATTGTATAGTTTTGTTATAGGAATACTGTTTCTTGTAATAGGGTTTCTTATTATGGTTGCTATACTCGGGTTGCTTTCATAATATGTTCTTATACCGTGTTTGCTTAAAATTCTGGCTATATTGGTACTACTATGGGAATAGGGAAATATACATATTGATTTATAAACATGATTATTACTTATAAGAGAGGGATTATAGAAATGTCTTAATATAAAGTTTTTCGGATAACCACTAGAAGTGAGTTTATTGATTAAAAATTGGGTTTCTGTATCTTTTGAGAGTTGGGTGGAACAATGTGTATATATTCGTTTTGAGAGGGTTTTTACAGTGTTAATCTTGTGACTGAGGGGGCAATAAGAGGAAAAGTGTATATAATTTGGAGTGGAGTTTGGCTTAAGGTATATTTCTGTTGTATATTGGTTTTGTGTTTTTAGTATAAGTACATCTAGAAATGGTAAGGTCTTATTGTTTTCTGTTTCTATGGTAAAATCAATATCATTATGTATGGACTTTAGTTGGGTAAAAATGGTATCTATTTTGGTAGAGTTTGCTATACAAAAGATGTCGTCTATGTATCTCTGCCAGATGATGATATCTGTGGGAAAAAGGTTGGTTATTGTTTTATCTATTTTTCTCATTACTATTTCTGCCAAAGGTGAAGAGAGGGGACTTCCCATGGGGGAGCCCTTGGTTTGTCTATAAAAATTACTATTGAAGGAGAATATGTTGTATTGTAGGCTGAGCTTAACTAATGAAATAATTTTAGAAGAAGTATCTGGAGGTATATTGTTTAATGCTAAAAATTCTATTGTGTTATCTATTATTAGATGGTGTGGTAGGCTTGGGTACATATTAACTACGTCAAAAGATATCATGGTGCTGTTACTGAAATGTCACACACTATTTATTTGGGTTAGGTCTTATTTTCTTGTAGCTATAATCTATAATCCAAATTGTGCTTTATCACAATATGTACAATATATATACTTATATATCCACACTGACTTTAATCAAGCCATTTTTTTTTTTTCAAATCTCAATAAAGCTACCTTATTTAATTTAACTGACTATAATTCAACACCAACTTTAATTTAAATAAAAATTCTTGAGGTATTGAATTATAAAGAAGTGTGTGTTAATGAATGATTTGTGTGTGTGACAGAGGACGATGTAGTCTTTGAGCAGATGCACAAGTTCCTGAACAAGACCAAAGTGAGGCCATGTGACAAGGAGATTGACCTGTATGAGATGAAACCACTGACCAGTGGGGAACCCATCAAAGGAAGGCTGGCATCCTGTGCTGCCAACTGTGACAAGTAAGTAACCAGCAGCTGGGACATTTGTCTTCTTTACTTTGGAGTACACTACATTTTTTTATGGTACAATTTGGTATATTCGGATAAGATTTACAAGGTAATAAGACCAAATCCAAATAAATAAATAGTGTGCGACGTTTCAGTTACAGCATTGTATTCAGTACTTTTGCCTGATGATGGTAACAGATTCAATACTTTTGTCTGATTGCGGTAACAGATTCAGCACTTTTGTCTGATGATAACAATGCTGTTATGGAAATTTCACATACTTTATTTATTTGGATTTAGTCTTATGTCTTCACATTGTAAGTATCGGTGACCAAAGGAAGGCTGTGTGGGGACAGGAACTTCATCGTCCAGCCTATCCCCTTCACCAACCTGATCATGCTGGCCTCCTACACCAAGTGCCCCTGTGAGGCCACCTCCCAGCCCCTGGCTTCCCGAGAAGTTCTTCAGATGGAGAATGAGACCCTGGTGTGTGATCGAAGGAGGAACCATCCTCCCCGTTCCCCGTCTTGTAACTGCACTTTTTATCACTCCGATGTAAGTACCTGCTTCTACTGCTCTCTGTGATCTCTCTTTGTACTCCAGTGTTCCATGAATTCTATCCAATGTTATTAAGACATGTTATAATACTAGCTGAATGACCCGGGCAACGCCCGTGTTTTACCCGATTGAATGTTTTGATTCAAATACTATTTGTTATAATTATAAATTGGCGCCTTATATAAATGCATATGTTAGTTAATAACTATAGCCTATGTGCTTTATCTGTCTATGTACTGTTGGGTTCCGTAGGCGTCTCTTACTGGGAAAAAGAAAGAGAGGATTCCATTTGGTTATTAACTAATATATGCATTTATTTAAGGAGCGACCCGCTCCAACACAATGGTTACAAAAACGAAAATGCGAGTGGGGGGGGCATGATCGGGGGGCAAAGGTGGCGTGATCGTAGCCGACCAATAGGAGGGCGCCATTCCAAAAAAAAAAAGCAAACGGTGACAGAGATGACTGATGAAGAATGACGCTCGTAACTGTATATAGAATAGAATGACTGGTGTGAATGCGGGAGTTTGTGTGTGCAGGAGACAGAGATCAAACAATGTGGAAGAGGAACTCCTCTGAGGATCAACGTGCCCCTCATGTTGCTCCTTGTCGCGCTGTTTATGCTGTGATCTCTCCGCACATTTCATAAAGGTCCAGCTGGGCATTGTCACATATCACAGGGGAATGTTTACTTTTCTTTTCTCTCTCTCTCCCATTGTTGGATTCTTCATTCCAACTCAACGAAGATTCTCACTCTCTATATCTCAACATCCCCCCCCCCCTCTCCCCAAATTTTCCATATCCACCGTTTAAATACAGCTGTTATTGTTAATATTATTGTGGGTTTCTTTCTTGTCTGTTTATAATAGCCAAGATGTTCAATTTGTATTGTTTTTTCTCCATGTTTTTCCCCCTTTTTCCATATTTTCAGTCTATTAATAGTTTATAAATATTTCAGTTGTTTCTAACTTTTAATGGAAGCCTGTATGTATGAGAAGAGGACAAAAAAAATGTCATTTTTGAAGTGTCAAACCTGTACACTTTGTAAATATCTCTCCAGACTTGTGGTTGAATAACCTACCCACCATTTCTATGAAGAATCATTTGTATACTTTACAGTTTGTGGTTATATTAGAATTAAAGTTTATCATATAAAAATTATCAAAAGATTATTTTGTTGAGTGTTTATTTATTCTCTTCAATCTTGTTTTTTTTATTTTCCTTACATTTTTTATATTGTTTTGTTTTATTATTACTCTTTTTACCCCTCTTTCTATTATTCACAGAATTTTTGGTATTTTCTCTATATAATCTTGTAACACTGGATTTCAAAAAAAATGTATTCAATGACTAAAATGATTTATATACAATTTTTTTTTTTTTTGCTTTTCATATACATTTTTTTTTTTTTTTTTGCTCTAGGAGCATGAACTAATTGAATTCGTGTAAGCTTTACACAAGGGGATAAGAAACAACAACAACAACAATATACAATTTAAAAATATATATTATTTCACTTTAACTTCTTCTTTTTTATAACTAAAAGGAAACTATTTTTAACATTATTTTTTAACACAAATTAATAAGACTAAATCCAAATAAATAACTAGTGTGTTTATATATTTAGATTTGGTCTTATTATCTTGTAGTTCTAATCTATAATTCAAAAATTTTACCTTATTATTTTCGGGATTTTTTATTTATATATTTTTCAGATAAAATATCTTTTTTTTTTAAACACAAGGTATAAGGACAGTAAGAATAGTTATTATTTAAAAATGAAAAAGATATATTAGTTTCCTGTAGGTTTTATATCACATTATAAATCTCTGTATAGCAACAACATGGTTATAACATCATAATTCTACCTCTCTGTAAAGGACAACACCAAGTTGCAGAGCCAAAGTGTCCTTTAGAGAGAGGTGTCTCTTACTGGAGAGTTGCTAATTTTTGGTGATGAAAACTGTCTTTTGAAGAGGAATGTCCTCTAGCACGGGAGTGTTCTCTGATGATGGTTCACTTGTTGTTATAACCACAGTCAAAACAATAGGAATTTAGGACCATAGAATTATGATGTTATAACCATGTTGTTGCTATACAGAGAACCATCATCAGACAAAAGAATAAATAAATGTCTGATGATGGTGACAATGGTGATGCCGAAACATCACACACTAATCCAATTATTTGGATTAGGTCTTATTTCCTTATATTGTTACATCAATTTTAATGCGCCTTACATTTATTCAAAATATTCTATGATATTTAATATTTATTTAAAACAGAATATTTAGATTAGCATCATTCCTTTTTATAGTTTCACTCCTTTTTTTAATATTTATTGTACACATATCTTTATTGCTTATTGGAGCGGGAGAGGACCTAGACGAAGACTGCGGATCGCAACCTACGAGGAAGACAAGAATAAATAAACACAATAACTTTTAAAGGTAATTTATTTTTATTTAATTTTATTTACTTTACTTTTAATATGGAAACCCGCTCGGGAAACGTGTATAACACCAAAAAGGAAGAAACCAAGGTCGACGACCCTGCAAAGCTTCAACTTGGTGCAACAATATTATAATCTTATAATACATTATAAGGGACTGCGGCGTATGATTATAAAACAACTTAAAGTTTCACCGCATAAGTTTCTTTTCTGTGAAGAATCAATATTTATATCAAAGAGAAATATTTACTATTTCTAACTTTTTTGGATGAAGTATGAAAGGGTGAAAATATGAAGAGTAATGGCGAACGGAAAAATAAAAGTGTCCAGGGGCGGGAATCGAACCCGGTAAGGGGAAGGTTGTGGGTTCGATTCCCGCCCCTGGACACTTTTATTTTTCCGTTCGCCATTACTCTTCATATTTTCACCCTTTCATACTTCATCCAAAAAAGTTAGAAATAGTAAATATTTCTCTTTGAAATAAATATTGATTTTTCACAGAAAAGAAACTTATGCGGTGAAACTTTAAGTTGTTTTATAATATTATAATCTATAATCCAAATTTATCATTTCTTCTGAAAAAAAGTGACAGAGAGTCACTGAAAAATTGAGGATTAAATAAATTATTGGTTGATTTAGCTATATGTTTTCCAAACCAACTTCCAACCAACAAATGATCTTCAATGATTTTGTCTTTTTTGAAAATGTAGTTATTTTATATAAAACTGTGTTAAAAAAGTACCTACGTCTACTCCTATGGTCCCAGCACTGACTAAAAAATATATTTATATTGTAGCGTAGAAATCAAGCCTTGAAATATCCTAAGATGTAAAAGTATTTATTGATGACGTCACGGCGACTAGTCTACAATTATTAACAACTCAACCCAACTATATACAGCTAGGGAATCTTAAGCAAGCAAGCAAAGAAATATTTTAAAGATGATTTCACAAATACAGAGTAATATATATTTTTATAATCTGTTGAATATTTTCATTGAATAATTAAGTAATAAATTATTTCTTCGCTACATAGCCTCCTCCTATAAAGAGCATCGACCCGATGCTCAGCAGGAGACTTACGTCGTC
The DNA here is from genome assembly GCA_030710605.1 of Cordylochernes scorpioides. NCBI lineage: Eukaryota > Metazoa > Arthropoda > Arachnida > Pseudoscorpiones > Chernetidae > Cordylochernes > Cordylochernes scorpioides. The sequence goes on along the minus strand of CP092867.1, from coordinate 16,988,509 downwards.
AGTCTCAATAACTACATAGTACTATGGCCAGGGATATTTTCAGGTGACTGTGGTGGATGTCTTCTTTCAGTTGAGATAACTTCTTCCTGAGGGCTTGGCAGGTCTATATTTACGTCAATGTAGCTTTTTTCTTATTTATACTGTGGTCGGCAAGGTATGATTTCCTAACTTTGCGGCCTAACCTCCAATATGGTCTATCATCTAATATTCATGGCGGGGCGACCAGCTAGATCTTCTAGCAGGTGAGGAATTTTGTCTGTTTCGACCGGTATATGGGGTAGGGCTTCGGTAGCGACTGAAATTTTTCCTCGATGATTCATCGTTGGGTTCCTGAGATTCGGTTTGAGAGTTGTAGAATTCCATTGCGTCTTGCTTTCTTTGGAAATATTCATTTCTCCTCTTCTCATTGTGTCTCTTCCAGTCGCGGCAATAGCGGACGACGTGACCTGGGCGTCCGTAGTTCTTGGTAATCCAGTTGTTTATCTTGATATGTTATCGCGAGGATCTTTAGTTTACTAGGATAAGCATAATTTCGGAGCGTTTCTGCTATTTCTTTTCACGGGCCTATTAAATTTACTTTTTTTTATTTTTCTTGGTAATCCAGTTGTTTATCTTGATATCTCATGTTATCACGAGGATCTTTAGTTTACTAGGATAAGCATAATTTCGGAGCGTTTCTGCTATTTCTTTTCACGGGCCTATTAAATTTATTTTTTTTTATTTTTCTTGGTAATCCAGTTGTTTATCTTGATATCTCATGTTATCACGAGGATCTTTAGTTTTTACTAGGATAAGCATAATTTCGGAGCTTTTCTGCTATTTCTTTCACGGGCCTATTAATTTTAATTTTTTTATTTTTTCTTGGTAATCCAGTTGTTTATCTTGATATCTCATGTTATCACGAGGATCTTTAGTTTACTAGGATAAGCATAATTTCGGAGCGTTTCTGCTATTTCTTTTCACGGGCCTATTAAATTTAATTTTTTTTTATTTTTCTTGGTAATCCAGTTGTTTATCTTGATATCTCATGTTATCACGAGGATCTTTAGTTTTTACTAGGATAAGCATAATTTCGGAGCTTCTCTGCTATTTCCTTCACGGGCCTATTAATTTTTTTTTTTCTTGGTAATCCAGTTGTTTATCTTGATATCTCATGTTATCACGAGGATCTTTAGTTTACTAGGATAAGCGTAATTTCGGAGCGTTTCTGCTATTTCTTTCACGGGCCTATTAATTTATTTTTTTATTTTTCTTGGTAATCCAGTTGTTTGTCTTGATATCTCATGTTATCACGAGGATCTTTAGTTTACTAGGATAAGCATAATTTCGGAACCTTTCTGCTATTTCTTTTCACGGGCCTATTAATTTTTTTAAATTATTTTTCTTGGTAATCCAGTTGTTTATCTTGATATCTCATGTTATCACGAGGATCTTTAGTTTACTAGGATAAGCATAATTTCGGAGCGTTTCTGCTATTTCTTTTCACGGGCCTATTAAATTTTTTTTTCCTTGGTAATCCAGTTGTTTATCTTGATATCTCATGTTATCACGAGGATCTTTAGTTTTTACTAGGATAAGCATAATTTCGGAGCTTTTCTGCTATTTCTTTCACAGGCCTATTAATTTTATTTTTTTATTTTTCTTGGTAATCCAGTTGTTTATCTTGATATCTCATGTTATCACAAGGATCTTTAGTTTACTAGGATAAGCATAATTTCGGAGCTTTTCTGCTATTTCATTTCACGGGCCTATTAATTTTAATATTTTTATTTTTTTCATTTATATTGTACGGATATGATATGCCTATAGACACTGGCATGAGAAGGTCACCTTGAAGTGCTATAAAAGTGCAATTTATTTTTTTAAGTTTCCTAGATGAAATTTCAAACGATTCTATCCCCTTTCCTGAAACACCTTTCCTTGGTAGAGGACAAATAAAGGCATCTTATTAGCATTTAATTACAATAAATAATTGCCAGCAGAAGGTCTGATCAGATGCCATGAAATTTAAGCCCGTCATATATTTAGCCTTTTTTTTTTGTTATAATTTGGCACCGTCATAAAGTAAATAAAGTGGACAGTAAACTATATCCTGATGCTGGATATGTATCTATATCAAAAGGGTGTGGTTATTCGTTCAATGAGAATTCCCTAGAAATCATACAAGACGATATTAACTTTCATATTTTAATTATAAGTTTTAATTTGGGAGCCGCTACAAGTGTTAGAATGTGATTTAAGATTGAAGTGAGTTCAACAGTTTACTTTTTTTTAAATTTTTATTTGAAGTAAATAATATCTGAACTCTGGTTCAACCTTAAATATAGGTAAGGGAACTTAGATGCACTAGATAACTGCTCTGCTTGTAACCAATTCCCTATGGGCAGGCTTGGTACATGCATTAGGTAAATTGACACCCTATAACCCCTTGTGTCCAGAATGCAGTCCAAGGAGAATTTCTAATGAGAGTATGAAGGGCAGTTGTGATCTAAGAGTTGATAAGTAGGGTAACAAGTGATCTCTGTTGTTAAACTCCAAAATGGGTTGGGTATTAAAAGCCCTATGATTCCAGTGTCGGGGGGGGGGGTTTAGCTGAAGAGCAGAGAAAGGAAGACGCCAATAACCTTGAACAGGAAGTAAGGTCGGCAAACACTTGGGGATTTATCCTACATGGCAATGAGGTAAATGCTTGAAGTTCATTTCGCTCCAATTTAAGTGCTAGTTTGATGATTCATTTTGTTTAGTCACCAAGTGTCAAGACAAGAAGGAGAATTTCAAACTGCTAGATGCACAATTTTAGAGATAGGTTAGATTTCAGTATTTGATTGCTGACAATCAATTTTATTAATTTGTTTAAGTATAAGTATTATATATAGAGTTTGTATGAGGCATTTTATTTGAGTAAACTAGGACTTTAGCCCCCAATTTGTTTTAATTTGTTAATTTTATTTGATTTCACATTTGGTCCTGGAAGATTTCATTATTGTTAAGGCTTATTGATAATGATAAATGAGTGCTTTGGCTTCTATAGCAGCTTTTAACTTTAGAATGAATGCCCACAGTGACTGAGTTTTCTTTTTGTATGAATGCGAAGTGGAATAGATGATGAGAAGGTTAAAAACTATTATATTGTGACCCCAAGGTACATTAGAATAGTGTTAGGGAATTTAATAGGTTCGAATTTTTTCAATTTTGATTTCTTTATTTGTTAGGATTGGTAGCCTCACAGGACTTGCAACTATATTAATAGGAAGATATCCGCTCCTTTTGTTAGGTCTCCTTTTAAAAGGAGTATAAGTATAAATTAATTTGTGTAAGTAATTACTTTATTTTCATTATAATTAACTTGAATTCTAAGGGTCGTAGATAATGACCATATCTCGACCCTCAGACTAGGAGATTGTGGGAGGTCACGGTCAGACCAGAAAGCCTACAAATCTTCTCCTCACGAGAGGGAACGGAGAGGTATCAGGTGAACTTTGTGCTAGGTGGGGGATTTAGTTGCCAATGTCGTAAAGCCAGGGGCATAGCGACAAACCTCGGGTAACCGATCTGACATCGTAGTTTTCGACGCTTTAAGCGTGGCTGGGATGAGGGTAATTCAGACGGGAGGTTGGGAGAAATTGGCACGTTAGATGCTCTTATATATTGCGCAGCCTGAAACCAATCCTCTATGGACAAACTTGGAACATGCGGTGGGTAAATTTGGATTCCCTATAATTCCTTGTCTCTAAGTGAAGGTCCAAAGGGGGTTTCTAATGAAAGTTAACAATGAGAGCGAACAAGAGGCAAGTTACGATTAGACGAGGCGATTCCGTCTACTGATTTTAGGTACCAGATAGCAAAGTGACAGATGGACTGTCCAGGTTTTTGTTTTTATCGCCCCAGGCTAGCAGAAGTAATCACCTATTAAAGACTATTGTCTGCCATACGTTTTAGTTAGAATAAGTTCTAGTCTAAATACCAATTAGTAAGTAGATTTTTTTAATGAGGGTAACTCATTCTATGATATAAGATAAGATTTGAATTAGTAGGACACCTAAATGAACTTCAAAGCAGATTGCCAGAACAGGCCAGTGTATCAGACTCGAAGATGGAGGATAATAAAGGGAAGATTGAATATCAATTTTTTTTTGGGCTGAGAAGTAGCCCAGAACAGTAAGTTTAAGAACAAAAAAAAACAGATACTGAAGAGATACTAAGAAGTCAAGAGTGAGTAGATACATCATTAGAAAGAAGTGAGATGTAAATTCCTTGTTGTCAGCATTCATTCTCTTTGAGCATGGTAATAAGTTTTTATTAAAGAGATTTTATTAATTTAATGTATATGTATGTCATAATTTGTACATAACTGGATGTAATCTCACCACAATATGTATGCAATGTATGTTTTAAAAGATTTTAATAAAAACAAGGCTTAGAAATCTGGGAGAAAGATTTAGAGAAAGGCCATCAAAGAGGAAGCAATCATTAGCAGGTTTTATTATCCAGGAACTCATAAAACTGGGTTCAAGAACCTAGTATTTCCTGGATCAGGTCAGAACAAGTCCAGAACAAAGGGATAGCAAAGACCCAATCAGAGAATAGGAGAATTAGATAGGAACCAATAGAAAGCTTACACGTCTCAAACACCAGCCGATCAAAACCCTGAATAGTTTTCGTGTTAAATCGCGTACTGGGTTTAGTCAGTTGGGACCTGGACAGCATCGAGTTAGCACCTGAACCGACCAAGGAACCGGTTAGGAGCCAGCCACCATCCTTTCAACGATCAGATAAGTCTAATCCTCAATCATGTTAACACCCATAGTTAATAGCCAACTCAGCCAAATAGCTTCAACCCCTTTCTCCCTAGATCGCTAGCCTTTTTCAATCCAAATCCTGTGTTTTTCGTTATTTTCCCCTGTGAGAACACCTTGTCACTTCAGCCAACGACTGCGCCCATCAATTCAATCAATCACCAATCAATTCAGCCCATCAATCCCAAAAGGTAAACGTCCCCGACGTTACATAGAGTCGACAGGATAAAATGGAAAACAAACGAGACCAAGTAGCGAAAAGTAACGGCGACGAAATAGCGGAGAAAAGGAAGATAGCACGACGCACCCTAGCGGCGATTCTAGTACAGTTGACGGTCGCCCTCCAAGGAGTGAGGTCTACCCGACGAGACGGGGACCGGGGCTCCGCCTGCGGGACAGACGCCGCCCACGCCCCCACCCCAGGCCGGAAGACAGACGGAGTTGCTGCCGCCATGTGGCCGAGCGATCTGACGCGCCACCCCAAGGAACCCTCACCCACCATGCCTGATCCCTACACCAGTATCCAGAACAAACCAAGTAGGTGGACTGAACCATCCCAACAAGCTCGAACACGGGCAGTGCAATCAGCCCCAAAACCACACGCGAACGCACGGGCAGTGCAAATAGCCCAAAATTTACACACGAGTGCACGGGCAGTGCAAATAGCCCCAACTCCACAGCACACCAGGCGTCCCACCCACCTACCACATGCCGGAGACGCACAAGCCGCGGAGGCCTTTCGGAACTGAGGTTGGACGTCAACCCTTTGGCGTCAAGAAATTGACGCTGAAACTGTTTCTAACCCCTGAACTGCCATCCCCATTTTTAATTGACACAGGCGCAAGCTTGAATATAGTGCCCCATATTCTGTATAAAATGTTAAAAACTCACCTCCCTAATTTAAATTTAAAAGAACAGTCTATAGATCTACAGACCCTAAATGGTCTTGCAACAACAATAGGTAAAATAGCACTCCCCATAACAATAGGTAAAATAACTAGAAAAGAGAATTTCCACGTGGTGGAAGCACCTCTGCCATTTGGAATTCTCAGCATAAATACCCTCCGTAATTTTAAATTAGCAATAGACTTCGTCCAAGGCACTATATTCCAACTTGGCGCCCCATTGTCTACCCCTACCTACCATTTTCACCATGTACCCAATGATATTGGGAGTGCCAAGCGATGTCACAAAAGACCCACCATACGCCCAAACCTTCCGCACATGGCACCCAATGCGCGCATCCATTGGTTAAACCCAATCACCCACATGCCAATCTAGTCACGCGCACGCACTACACAACTTTTTCACTAAGGCCAATTGCCTTTTTTATATGCCCTCAAATAACAAGGCCACAACGGCTTCAACTTGCAACAACAATGCACAAAACATGTCCATCCAACAGGACAGCTCACGCACACCGAGCACATACGTGACCACACGTCGTCACACAACGGTCACACGCACAACCAGCGCAACAAACACGACACTTACAACAACAAGACACAGACAGTATCCATTCAACAGGACGGCTTTCACACTAAACCCACACGTGTCCACACGTCGTCACACAACAGTAACACGCACAACCAGCGCAACAAGCGCGACACTCACACCAACAGACGACAACGATACCACGCAAACACATGCACAATCACTGCCAACACAACCACCCCATCTACACGAAACATAGAGACAATCCAAGCCACTCAACAACCACACAATCGCAAAACATTGCGATCTTTCTTAAGCGCTGTGAACGCTTACAAAAAGTTCATTCCGGCCACGCCCGCTTGCGGACGCCACTGGTCAACCTTCTAAAAAAGGATGTCACGTGGGTCTGGTATGACGAATGCCAGAAAGCGTTCACTAGCCTGAAAGAAAGCCTAACAACACACCCCACGTTGCACCTTTACCAGGAAGGTCTGCCATGCCAGGTGTGCTGTAACGCCTCAACACTCGGCATCGCAGGCGTCCTCAAGCAGGTCTACCCTGATGGGAAGACCTATACAGTCCAGAATTTCAGCCGCGCTCTGCGTGCACACGAACGAAATTACTCCATATCTGAACTACAATGCCTAGCAATTGTTGAGAGTATGGATAATTTCCGCGTCTGTTTAGTGGACAGAAAATATACAATATTTTCTGACCATCACGCATTGCAGTGGCTGAAAGAGATCAAAAACCCGTCAGGCAGACTATTTCGATGGAGATTAAGGCTATCGAGATACGAATATGAGGTCCGTAGCCTAAATGGAGTACAACAATATGAAACGGGCGCCATACTTCGTAACCCGTTCTGTGGCTTCTTAGACGCCTCCCTCATTAAGAGCCATCAGCCTTCCCCATTGGGAAAATCTAGCTTGACCATGGATCACAATGGACTGCATACCGTTTCCCGAAAAGGTGTAACTAAAATTATAGTTCCAAAACCACTCACAACCAAACTACTTAAATCAATCCACACACAACACGACCATCCAAACATCTCAAAGATGACGAGACTCATCTCTGCTCAATATTATTGGCAGAACATGACACAAGACATTGCACAACAGGTAAAAACCTGTCCCACCTGCCAATTCGCCAGAAGTATCGATGAATCCAACCAACCTCTCCAAAGAGACACCGATACGGCCCACAGAGACAAACTAAATCCGTACACAAAACACACCACACACACAATACAAACAATACCGAAATTACACCACCTACGACAGAGAAACGATTACACGTTTCCACTTAAACCACCTACACCTGACATTTCTTCAACAGAACCATTGAACACCAAACTGGCGAACAGCGAACCTGACAGTCAATTAGATCCTACCATTTTTTCCAAAAAACGATTTACGCAATTCACCCACGGTAACAAGAAATGCGACATAGGCCAACCACAAAAACACCCCGTTCCAAATCCGCCACAATCAATAGAAGTCCAACCAGATATTCAAGAGCCACAATCCATGGCAAAAACATGGGAGAAGATGTGCCAATATCCCATTTTTCACCTAATCTCTGTTATTTGTCTTCTATTTCTACCCTACAAACTCGCTCCCTATACAATAATATTTCACATGCTAACCTATACCCTGCCATTCCATCGGCTTTTCCAGCTGCAGGAAGCAGTCTTCCATATAGGAAAGTCCGTCTTAAAAGCCATCTTCCATATAGGCCAAGCAGTCGTAGAACTCCTAGATATTCTATGGGAAATTCTCGGAGAGAGCTTAGAAAAACTCAAAGGGACTCAAACCAACTAATAGGAAACAAAAACGATGCCCAGGGGGAGAATCACACCAATTCAATTAGGAAGGATAATAAGGGCACGGGCAAGAGACATTAGCAGCCGGAAATGAAATGGAGACCGTTTACACCGCACGACAAAGACGCCGGGCGTGCTACATGTCATCCAATACTTACACAAATAGAGGGGGGATAAATTTGGTCTGCCCCAAAAGGGCCCCGGCACCGCCGTTATAAATTGAGGTCACCGCGCGTCCTCCCCGAGGTGGGACATTTTAACGTCACCCATTTTTGGGAGCCCAGTTCGAGCCTACATATCGACTTTTACAAAAAAACACAATTTAATTACATTTCTCACAAAAGACTTAATACGTTACCAACACTTCCCAATGAGTTTTTACATTTCTATTCTTATATATTTTTTTCCAAGACTTCCAAAAAGCTGTTACATTTACCCACACTAAGCAAAATAGACTTTTAGGATTTTGGAAACACCTAAAAACTCACAACCAATGCACAACACGGATCCCCATGTCTCCTGTATACATAATATAAAGCACAATTGGGAAAGATCATGTTTCTACCCATGAGTCGCACGGGAAAGACAAAAAAATCTACGAGGCATATAAAGAATTAATGGCGGCGTGATATAGATTTTGGCATGTAATTGATTTTACGAAGCGAGTTTGCGAACCTCGCTATACATTTTTTTATATATCATTCATTTACATTATTTTCTTATTTTAAAATCAAAATACTTAATCAAATTTACCATTTTTCCCTAATTCAAATACTTATCATTTATTTTAAGCAATTATTTACCATTTATATAACCACTTCTTTTATTTTGTTCATAATTCAACAACTAAACAAATTTTTATCAACGAAAACTCACTGGTTTTCTTTTAAAATTAGATATTGTTATTTTTATTTTTGAGTTACAAAAAGCCTTTTTCTTTTTTTTTTTTCTCACCATGCACTTTGATTTCTTCCAACTTTTTATTTTATTTTTGATTTCTCAAAAGACCTAAAGAACTCCCTCGATTTCATTCCCAATCTCGAGTAGAATATGGTTTAGGCATTTTTTCTTTTTCTCACCATGCACCAAGGCATTCACTTTTATTTCTTCCAACTTTTTATTTTATTTTTTAATTCTCAAAAGACCTAAAGAACTCCCTCTATTTCATTCCCAATCTCGAGTAGAATATGGTTTAGGCATTTTTTCTTTTTCTCACCATGCACCAAGGCATTCACTTTGATTTCTTCCAACTTTTTATTTTATTTTGATTTCTCAAAAGCCCTAATAGAACTCCCTCGATTTTATTCCCAATCTCGAGTAGAATATGGTTTAGGCATTTTTTCTTTTTCTCACCATGCACCAAGGCATTCACTTTGATTTCTTCCAACTTTTTATTTTATTTTGATTTCTCAAAAGCCCTCATAGAACTCCCTCGATTTTATTCCCAATCTCGAGTAGAATATGGTTTAGGCATTTTTCTTTTCTCACCATGCACCAAGGCATTCACTTTGATTTCTTCCAAATTTTTATTTTATTTTTGATTTCTCAAAAGCCCTAATAGAACTCCCTCGATTTTATTCCCAATCTCGAGTAGAATATGGTTTAGGCATTTTTTCTTTTTCTCACCATGCACCAAGGCATTCACTTTGATTTCTTCCAACTTTTTATTTTATTTTGATTTATCAAAAGCCCTAATAGAACTCCCTCGATTTTATTCCCATCTCGAGTAGAATATCGTTTAGGCGCATTTTCTTTTCTTTTTATCCCACTATGTACCATAGCATTCATTTTGATTCCTTACAATTAATTTTTTTTTGATTTCTATTAATTCTCTTTTATCTCTTATATCACTACCAATACTTGTATGTAGCCTCTCTATAACCACAACTAATTTTCCCACAAAATTATTTTTTTCCCTTTACAGAACTCACTCAGGTTAATCCTTCTTGAATTCTTCACATGTAGGGGGCGCATCTGTCATAATTTGTACATAACTGGATGTAATCCCACCACAATATGTATGCAATGTATGTTTTAAAAGATTTTAATAAAAACAAGGCTTAGAAATCTGGGAGAAAGATTTAGAGAAAGGCCATCAAAGAGGAAGCAATCATTAGCAGGTTTTATTATCCAGGAACTCATAAAACTGGGTTCAAGAACCTAGTATTTCCTGGATCAGGTCAGAAACAAGTCCAGAACAAAGGGATAGCAAAGACCCAATCAGAGAATAGGAGAATTAGATAGGAACCAATAGAAAGCTTACACGTCTCAAACACCAGCCAATCAAAACCCTGAATAGTTTTCTTGTTAAATCGCGTACTGGGTTAAGCAGTTGGGACCTGGACAGCATCGAGTTAGCACCTGGACCGACCAAGGAACCAGTTAGGAGCCAGCCACCATCCTTTCAACGATCAGATAAGTCTAATCCTCAATCATGTGAACAGCCATAGTTAATAGCCAACTCAGCCAAATAGCTTCAACCCCTTTCTCCCTAGATCGCTAGCCTTTTCCAATCCAAATCCTGTGTTTTTCATTATTTTCCCCTGTGAGAACACCTTGTCACTTCAGCCAACGACTGCGCCCATCAATTCAATCAATCACCAATCAATTCAACCCATCAATCCAAAAGGTAAGCGTCCCCGACGTTACATGTACACATTCTGTTGGTAGGTTGGGCAATGAGATAATAGAAGTTGACAGCAGGGATCAACTAAAGATAGAGAGAAGTACGGTTGTCACCTTAGATAGAGTAAGTATAGAATAATCTGGCTTAGAGCCATTGACTACTAGAAATTTTTGTTGACTACCATCATGGTTGAGAGAAGCGAAGGACACGCCAGACGCACACCACCAGTGACAAATTTGTTGAGAACAAACTTTTAATCAATGCATATATACATTAAGATATTTGTGAATACCCCTGTCCCTCAATGCCTATTTATTCTTTTGATATAGTATTTATTTATTAATATACCATTACCATATACATATTTTTCTTATTACATTTATGTATATATTTTTTTTCTTTGTCATTGGATATCTTCTATATCATCGTCATTTCTTTTCTATATATATATATCATATTCATTTTTTGGCGTATATCATTCTCCTCGTTATGTATCATATTATTATCATTACTAATCTTATATACCTTTTTTTTTAGCCTTATGTAACCTTATATAATCATGTCCTTGTCATTCATAGTTTAACATTACCTCATGTACCTTATAGATTATAGCCAATAAAGAACTTACAAGATGTGTTTTAGGAATTGTGCATATCTACATTAACGCTCACAATTCCTTGGCGCCCATATAACCATGTTTTAACTGGGATGGTCTAAATGTCTGTTTATACAGAACTTGGGCATAGACCACTCCCCCTTTTCCCCAATAAGGACTGCAGCGGGAAATGTATGGAGTCCCTTCACAGCTAGCCCAAAATTCCTGGCATACAAGGCACGGCCAGGCAGTAAAATCGGGCTTAGTATATTGCCCACTAAATGGTAGGGTAATTTTTTTTTTAATGCTACCATATGATAACCCGTTTTTTAGATACCCTGGCCTGTTTGCTTGTTTTCCCCTTCGCCTGAGTGTCGGTGACTGTTCATACTGATATATCGTAAAAAAAATATTTTATTTCATAATCATATTTATCATATGTAATGAACAGATCTGAATTGAAATGAAACACATTTTTTACTCTGGCAGGGGAGGAATTGTTGGGCCAGTTTTCACCAACGAACCCAACAAAGATGTAAACATATTACATCATATAATTACAGTGCCTCGCAGAAGTGTTTGTTGTCCAGATGGAGGACCTGGGCAAGCTCTGGACTTCTTGCATTCCGAGGCCCGCTGCAGTAAGGTGTACAAATTTTGGAGGACCTGGATGAGCTCTGTACTTCTTGTATTCCGAGGCCTGCTGCAGTAAGGTGTACAAATTATGGAGGACCTGGATGAGCTCTGGACTTCTTGTATTCCGAGGCCCGCTGCAGTAAGGTGTACAAAATATGGAGGACCTGGATGAGCTCTGGACTTCTTGTATTCCGAGGCCCGCTGCAGTAAGGTGTACAAAATATGGAGGACCTGGATGAGCTCTGGACTTCTTGTATTCCGAGGCCCGCTGCAGTAAGGTGTACAAAATATGGAGGACCTGGATGAGCTCTGGACTTCTTGTATTCCGAGGCCCGCTGCAGTAAGGTGTACAAAATATGGGGGGACCTGGATGAGCTCTGGACTTCTTGTATTCCGAGGCCCGCTGCAGTAAGGTGTACAAAATATATATATATATATATATAGTGAAAGGTTAAATTCAGCAAGATTTTTCTTTTATTACCACATTGAAATTTAAATAAATAGAGTCAATAAATTAAATATATACTCTAGATAAATTAAGTATTTCAAAGATAACAATAAAATTTTAAGAAGAAATACTAGATTAAAATTTCAAATTTGTTTATATGCATTTTAATAGTATATTGTTTTGTGTATTTGCTTTGGTGTGTTTTTCCTTTTTAGTCAAGTTTCCAATAATTTAGTATAATCGGTAAATCCTTTGAAATATATTGAAATAGAACATATATATGTTAAGTCGGATTTCGTACATGTCGAAATACGTTGTATTGATAATTAATTGATAAACTAAACTCATCAAAAAAAAATAAAACTCGCCACGGCAAATACACAAACAAAGAGAAATACAATATACGATTAAAATAACGCTTAAATACGTATAATGGGGAATTTCATTCAAATCCTATGCTAACATACTTTCAAGTTTAGAAACTTATTTATTACTACAAATCCTTCTATGTGAAGTTCAACCTCCATATTACAACATGGTACCGAGGATAAACCTCAAAGTGGGTTAACGAAAAGAATTTTCTTAATGCAACAATATTATTGGGTTAATTTCTATAATGATAAAGTGTATAATCATGACCTTTACGATTTTGAATAACACACACACTTCATTCCAATACACTTTATGGGAATTTACAAATATGTTGGACCTCTAGATACCTGACCAAAGTGAAAAAACACATCAAAATATGATACATACAAGCACAGATTTGATTCCCAATGGGGTGTGTATATTCAGCAGATTGTTTGTTTTAATAACCATGGAAGATACCATTGTATGTCTAGTCTAGTATAAAACACAAAAAAAAATAACAAATTGATATAAATATAAATGAAATACATATGAATTTTATTATAACTAAAACTCTCTATATTTTGGCACAAAGAGGGGATTATATGCAAGATAGAAGATCTAATACTTTGTTTTATTTGGAATACTCTATACATAGCGGGAATCGTGATTTTATAAAATTAGCTCAGCACGCCATGCAAAAAAAAAAATTTTTAGATAACAAAACTTGTTAAACACGATAAGAGACTTCTCCTTTTTGTAATCTGGCCTTTTTGACCCGCGCAAACAAAATTTAAAATAATATTAACTTACCATTGTGCTTTCTTTACTCACCATCCTAGGCCCATCTCGACTCTTTTCGACCTTCGCCTTCAGTTATTCGATCCCCACTGTCCTCTAATTTTCAAATTTTCCGCGTGCCTCAAAATTTTCATCTTCTTTTTACAGAGTAAAAAGAAAGAGTATTTATTTCTCAGAATATATTTGGAAAATAAAATTTTAAAAAATATTCTTTGGAATAAATAATTCTAAATTAATAATAAAAATAATAAAATATATCAGGTCTATTCCCAGAGATTTTAATTTAGTATTTCTTCTTTTAAAAAAATTATTGTTATCTTTAAAATAAAAAAATATCTAATCTATCTAGAGTATATATTTTATTAATTTATTCTTTGGAATAAAATAATTTTAAATTTCGATGTGGTAATAAAAAATTTAGACCTTTCTTCTTGCATATAAAGGAAGGGATTGGTTATAATACATATATTACATATGTACATTCTGTACATTCCCCATCTGGGCCTTTCTGCAGCGGGCTTTGGGATACAAGCCCAGAGCTAGTCCAAGTCCTCCATCTGGACAACAAACACTTCGACGAGACACTGTACATATATGATGTAAAATGTTTACATCATTGTTGGGTTTGTTTTGTGAAAAATGGCCCAACAATTCCTCCCCTTGCCAGAGTGAAAAAATGTGTTTTATTCCAATTCAGATCTGCTCATGACATATGATAAATATGATTTTTGGGAATAAAATACATTTTTTTACGATATACCAGTATGAGCAATTACTGACACTCAGGCAAAGAGGAAACAAACAGGCCAGGGTACCTAGAACAGGTTATCTTATGGTAGCATTAAAAGGAAATTTTACCCTACCATTTAGTGGGCAATATACTAAGCCCATTTTCACTGCCTGTATGCCGGGGATTTTGGTCTAGCTGTGAAGTGACTCCATACATTCCCTGCTGCAGTCCTTATAGGGGGGAAAATGGGGAAGTGGTCTAGCCCAAGTTCTGTACAAACAGACATTTAGACCATTCCAGATAAAACATAGTTATATGGGCGCCAAGGAATTGTGAGTGTTAACGTAGATATGCACAATTCCTAAAACATATCTTATAAATTCTTTATATTAACTATAAGCAATGAGGTACATGAGTAATGTTAGAATATGAATGACAAAAAACATGATTATAAAAGGTTATATAAGGCAAAAAAAATTAAAATGGTATATAAGATTATATAATAATAACAATATGGTGAATAACGAGGGGAATGATATATGCCCAAAAAATGGATAAGTATGATATGTATAGAAAAGAAAATGACAAAAAAAAATTATGCTGTGGTTAAATTTCTCATTTAGTACATTTGTCTGAAGATGGTAACAACGCTGTTACCGAAATGTCACACAATATTTATTTATTTGGATTTGGTCTCACTATCTTGTGTCTATAATCTATACTCCAAATTGTGCCTTCTCTATATATATATACATAAATATAATAAAATATATAAACATGGTAATGGTGTATTAATGAGTAAATACTATATCAGGAGAATAAATATGCACTGGGGGTCATGGGTATTTACGAGTATTTTAAAATATACATGCACTAATTAAAAGTTTGTTCTCACTAATTTGTCACTGGGAGTGTGTGTGTGGCGTGTTCTCCGCCTCTCTCAACCATGATGTTAGTCAAATAGAAAAAGAAATCCTAGTAGTCAATGATTCTCTAAACCAGATTATTCCAAATTTACCTTATCTAGGGTGACAACCTTACTTCTCTATGTTTTTAGTTGATCACTGTTGTTGATCACTGTTGTCAACCACTATTATCCCATTGTTCAATTTATCTATAGAATGTGTACTTATATATTTAAACTAATAAAAATCACTTTAATAAATATATATTAATTAACTTCATGAAACGCGATATCCCAAACTCAGGGATATTTGCGCCAATACATTTCACTGCATTACAGCAATTCGGCTATATACAATCCTGTTCAATTCATTATTTTACATGAATTAACTAAAGAAAATTGTCCAAAGAGAAAAACAAACAACAAAGCAAAACACAACAGAGCAAGCATCGCAGTTCTTTTTTTTTTCTAAGATTCCTTCTCTTTTTTCCAATTCAAGAGAAAGTTGTATATGTATTTACAAAATTGATCAAAATTTTTATACTTTTCTTTTTTGTCTACAAATTCATCAAGCTGTCCAATACGACCAAATCTATTTTCCCTAAAATCCCGGAAAATTGGGCACTCCAGAAGTAGATGTCTCGCGTCTTGAATTTCACCTCCGCAGAAGCATCCTGGTTCCTTCACGGCGCCGATAGTTGCCAAAAATTTCCCAAAATTGCCATGATCTGTAATGAATTGGATATTATAAAAATTTGGACGGAAAAATCTTGGAATTCCTAATACGAAAAGCTTCTGAAAATTTCATTAGTGTTTCTCAAAAATTTCATTCATTTTTGCGTGTAAGAATGATTTGACTATACTTGGAGCATGGGGTTCGTAAGTAATTAGATCTTCAATGGACATTTGAGCTAGATCAAATTTGATTATTCTGGATTCTATATAATCTGTTAGGAGTGGAATTTTTGCCAAGCTATGCACACAGTTTGATGAAGTGGTTTTGTATGCTCTAACTGCCCATAAAATGATCTGGTACTGCATGGAGTTCAGTTTTTGTTTACAACGATTGTTTAAATATTTGAACCAAATTTCAGAACCGTATGTAAGTACAGGCCTAATGATTGTTTTGAATAAAGTTAACCTCTTTTCAGTGTCTAAACCCCACATATTGCCACTTAGTGAACATAATAAATTTTTCATACGTCCTGCCTTACACAGAATATCATTAACATGCGGTGTAAGTTAACTTTGTTTTTCCATTTGTGATTAGAAAATTTCATTCCCAGAATTTTTACTTGCTTGACCGGCATTATTATATTGTTATTAACCTTAATAGGTATTTTTTGTCTGTTATGTAGGTATAGCATATTAGTCTTCTCTGTACTGATCGTTAATTTATTTCTATTACACCATTGGATCACATAATTTAAGGTGTATTCACTTGCGGTTTTAGTCCTTCAATAGTCTTATTCCAGCAAATTATTGTAACGTCGTCTGCATAACATATAATATCTGCATTCATTGAATCAAAATTTATCAACAAATCATTTAGCAAAATATTCCATAGAAGTGGAGATAAAGGTCCACCCTGTGGACATCCTTTAGTTAGTTTCTTATAAAAAGTTTCTGATTCGTTTGTAAATTTCACCTCCCTTTCATTATTCGAATAAGATTTTATGATCCGTATTAAATCTGAAGGAACATCATCATTATCCATTCTTTTTATAATAGCAGGCCACCATGCATTGTCGAATGCACCCGCAATATCTATAGCTATCAAGGAAGTCAATTCTTTTTGTTTATGTTTCAATATAGTTTCTATAATTTTATCCATTCCAGTAATTGTTGATCTAGATTTCATAAAACCATGCTGCCTTGAGCTCATTAAATTATTCTCTAAATAATAGTTACTTAATTTATTTTTTATTATATTCTCAAATGTTTTAGATAGATTAGATGTCAATGATATAGGTCTATAACTTTTATTTATTTCATAATTCGTTTTGCCTGGTTTTGGAATTATTTTTAAGAATGATTTTTTCCATTCATCCGGATAATATCCCATTTCTATACATTTATTGAATAATTTATGCAGAATTGGCATTATTTTTATTTTAGCCTGTCTAATCATATTGTTACTAATGTAATCAGGGCCCGGCTTTTTTAATATTTGTTTTTAAAATTGTTTCCTCTATTTCCTTAGATTCGATATAAACACTACTTTTATTTTTATATTTAGGCGTATAATTTCTAATCAAAATATGATCATCTTTATCCAAACCTCCAATATCATCCTGAAATAGATCGTTCATTAAACTTTTTATTTTGTCGGTCTTTAAATGATCTGGTAAATTATCTATTAGTGGTAATCCTAAATTTCTATTTTTTCAATCTCAATGACTTGAATATCCTATAAGCATTACCAAATGAGTTATTTGAATGACTTTCTTCTATAAAAATTCTCCAACTCGCTCTTTTTGCCTTTTTACTTTTATTTAAATATTTATTTCTCATTGATTTATAGGTCTTTTCAAGGACCTTTCCATGTCGGTAATACAAATTTCTAATATAGTGGAAATCGTTTTTCATTTTCTCCAGCTTCCCATCCCACCAGTATGTATTTGTTTTATGATTTCCGCTTCTTGTCTTGACATTTAGTGACAGATAAGCTGCCTCTTTAATTATTTGTGTGAGAGTCTTTACATGTTGTCAATATCTTTGATGTTTGACGCGTGGTTTATCATGGTGATAATATTATCTACGTCTTGTTTATTTATGCTTATGAGGCGATACAGCAACATCTTTACAATTAGAGAGGAGACAAAATGAACCAAATCTAGAAAAAAGAAGTGAGGACATATCGGTCATTAAAGTCTGAGAGGCAAGGCCTTCAGCCAGTTCAGGGCTTCCGGGGTGACAGAGTGGAGATTCCTCCATTGAATTTGTACAGCGGGCAGTCGTCTAGTATATGGGACATTGATTGTGGGACGTTTGCAGGCACAATTTGGATCTTTGGTGTAGCCCCATAACTTCATCAGCTCTGCACACCTTCCCTGTCCTGTCCTAAAGCGGTTTAGAAGCACCCATTCTCGTCGAGGGAGGGAAAAACCTGGGATCGTCTTGTATTGCTATTTTTTCGGTAAATGTTTTTCCAATCAGCATCTTTTTCTATAAATTTCCATGTTGAGTTTTGAACTGTCCTTTGCCTGTTAAATTGTGATAAATGTCAAAGGTTATTGCTACGTGATCTGAAATGTGCGTCAATATAGTCGTCTTCCAGTTTTGTACCAAACCTATTGATTTTTTGTTTGAAATCGTAAGATCTATAAAGCTAGAATTTCGGCAGGTGGGTATCTTAAGATTATGAATAAATAAGTTATGTTCATCTATGATGGAGTGGAATTTGAAACCATTGGAGTTTGTTGTCGGATCAAACCAGACTGGGTGTCTAGAATTAAAGTCACCACATAGTATAATAGGTTGTTGATTGTAGGTCTCCAGAAGCTCTTGGATAAATTTTCTATGAGTGTCATTAAATCTATGTGGATGTATATAAAAGTTTGCGATAATAGTATTTGATTTTGCTGAATTTAAAGAAGTGGTTGTACAAAAGGAGTTTGTGAATTTATTGATTTTATTAAATTTTAAACTCTTATTCATAAAGATCGTTGCAGTATAAATTTGTTCATCTGTCGTTGAATGCACTATTTGAGATTCCAAATCGAAAATTACATCTCTATCAATCAGATAAGGTTCCTGTATTAGGATGATATCTGGTGGGTTGTCTTTTATAGAAGCTTGAAGCTCATTCAGTGCCAAGATACTTTTTCTTACATTTTGTTGTAAACATTTAATTCCTTTTCCCTGCATGATATTCAAACTAAATGAACAAAAATCTTAGCTGCGAAATTTGCCTAATTGTCGGTTGGATGATATCTCGTTCGTTGGATAATTCTGTCTATCTGTATTTTGTATAGAGGACAGTCCGAGGAATTAGCTCTATGATTCGGCGAGTTTCTAAATTTAGGATGTTTTAGACAGTTATAACAATTGCAAATTTTTGAACAGTCATGAATTCCTTGCGCGCCGCATAATTTGCATATCTCGACGTTAGTACAATCGGCCAATTTATGGTTGGGATTAAATTGAAGGCATTTCTGACATTGTTTTACCAGAATCTTATCTTCCACAAAACAGCGTTCAAAGTCAGTATATAATTTATTATTCATATTTTTAAGGATTCGGTAAACCTTTGGAGAAACCCTAAGAACTATGTTGTGGTGGGGCGTGTTCGATTTCATGCTAAACAAAACATGGATATCATTTTCCATTTCGTTCAATTCAGGGTTCATACTGCAGATTGTTTTAGTAAAATTAGCGGTTTCTGTAAGTTTATTAACATTTTTGACTATTACTGTAGGATCTCTTGGTTTGGGGGATAAAAATTTTGCTGATATTTGCGAGTTCCTCTGCCCTGCCTAACTCATCATTTAGAGATTCCATGTCTGATTCTGTAGGGGTCTTTATTATTACAGATTTCCTAGCATTTATAATTTTGTTAATCTTTATTTTTTTTTCTTCGTCCCTAAGCTTTTTAACTTTGCCTGATATAGTTTGATACATTTTTGTATTATCTTCCACATTTATAGGTGTTGCCACTATTGTGAACTCCTTATGTAAATTTTGTTTTTTTTTATGTAATCTTGTGATGTTTCTGTACGAGCTACTTGAGCATATGTTGGAGTTGTTTTGACTAATTCATCTTGGATCCCTTTCAGTTTTTTGGTCCATAACATCTGTAATTGTTGTTTTCATTAGTTCCAATATATCTTGGTTATTTATTTCTTTTAAAGTTGAAATACCATCCTTGGTTTGCCTAACCATAGTTGACAAAAATGTAATATCATTTTTAGTTAGATTTTTTTTGATTTTGTTGAACCTTTTTGTCAAAATAGTTATAAATTTATAACATGAATCGTGAAAATTTCTCTTATAGAACTGTAAAAAAATAATAAAACGAAGAGAAAATTATTTATTTTTACTATACATGGGCTACGAGCTTTCGGGCAGTCACGCCCTTCTACAGGTAAAGATACATGGTGGCAAAAGGCTTTATATAGGATTCCGTTTTTTAAAATATATTTACATATGAGAAGAATATAGGACGGTTAAAATATCATTTAAGTTAAAAAATATTTTGCAAATCTAAAACTATTGTATATGATATTTACAAAAATATGCTAATCATGCAATGTCATATGACAATCAATTGGCAAATTTGCAGATGGTTATACTATGAAACCATACAATGAAACCGGACAACGAATGTTCAACCCGCCATCAGCAGCCACATTGGTTTAATGGTTATTTAGGTTATTACATATGTCCTGATATTGTGTAGGCAAATCTATGTGTCGGTTAATGCTGTTTTTTGATATGGATAATATGGCCCTCTATGATCAGTCTTTGGTATTTATTAGAGATGTTATTGTATATGGTGGTGGGAGAAGTTAGATTGAATGAGTGGCCAGTGGTGTTAATATGATTGAAAATGAGCGACCTGTTGTCTCTGTTGCCTCAATCCTGAAGTAATCCGCCTCCTAACGCATCTGTGTCGAAAGTCGCTGCAGCTGGCCAGATGGAGATTGCACCTCAACTTCAACAAGATATGCCAAAGGGCCCGTTTCATCCCCCCATCTCTCAGAGTCGCAGATCCTGTGGGAAATTCTCATTCGAACAGGGTTATCCTCCGATCCCAACGCCAATTACTATGGGCTAGAACCCAGGGATGTTATTCGCGAATACGCTGCTTGTCCAAGACCATTAAAGGCGTCATTTCCCAAGTCACCAATCTCATGTCCCAATCCAATATGGTTGAACTCCTTGGTCTCCTCACCGCCGACATCAGACAGCAGGACAGCATCATCAAAGGGCGTCAATACAAGAAGCTATCCTTTTGGATCAGCAAATATGGCTTCCCAGAGGAATTTCACCCCGACAACCAACCGGTTCCCACTCTCCTCAATCTGTCATCTACAGTGTTGTCTCCTTCGCAGACCGAGGTTCTTTCCTTAGGCCTCAAGTACCGTCCTCCCACAACGCCTGACATCCCTAGAATTATTTCTGGTGTTGAGCCCGCCATCAGCTCCCTTTCCCACACAGCCCAATATGACATACGGAGTTCCATAGCCCATATCCTCCGGAAACCCACCCCTTCTCAGTCCCAATCCCCTTCTCAGTCCCAATCTCTTGGTAAGTACCGCTCCCTGGCTACCATAAGGCGAAACCATAACATTATAGTCACCAGATCGGATAAAGGTTCCCAGACCGTCGTCTTGGACACGGCTGACTATGCCTCCAAGATGACGGAGATACTCAGCGACCGCAATACTTTTGTTCCCATTACACAGTCTGATGCATCTGCCTCAACTAAATCTTTCAGATTGGGGTTATTGCGTTTGAAAAAATCGGGTCACATAACACCGGATCAATATAGCACTTTCACCTCCGACCTTAATAATACCCCCTATATCTATGGTCTTCCTAAGACCCATAAGCCTGGCATCCCCCTACGCCCCATCATAGCCTACCATCTTTCACCTGCCTATAAGCTGTCCAAATATCTGACTGGCCTGCTCACACCTTGGGTGAAGGCCAGTCCACAATCCTCTGCCATTAGGGATATCCCTTCATTTGTGCAGTCCGTTAACTCTCTCTGCCCTGTCCCCAACACCGTTATGGTGTCTTATGATGTAGTTGCCATGTATCTTTCCCTCCCCCACCAGCTTATCATTAGGCACTTGACTAATTTCTTACAGGATAACCAGGTAGATCACCGTACCGCAGAGTCCATAGTCGCACTATCCTCACTGTGTTTGGACTTTACTACTTTCACATTTAACAACCAGTTGTTCAAACAAATCAGAGGCTCGCCCATGGGCAGCCCACTATCCTCCCCACTTGCAGAAATAGTCATGGCCAACATAGACCACTGGGTCCAACAGCAAATTGCACCGGGCATTCACATGTGGCGGAGATACATTGATGATATCTTCTGCATATGTGATACCGGACAAGAAATCAATATCTTAAACTCTCTAAACTCCTATCATCCCGAGATCTCTTTCACCCTAGAAATGGAAAACAGGTCCGTATTGCGTATCTTGATATACTGGTCATCCGTACTGCCTCCCATTACACACCACCGTATACCACAAGGTTAACAATCCCACATTTTATACAGATTTCAAATCTTCATGTCCCCTATCGCATAAAATAAATACTGTCCGTACTCTTACCAAGAGATTGTTCACCCATTGCTCCCTTCCACTGTTTAGAACCATTGAATTTTCCCTAATCATTAAACAGTTGGCCCGGTCCCAATACCCCCCCCATTTCATACTAAGTATAAATTTGACCCTTCTTCCGTTAGACCTCCTGCAATCACCAGAAACAATTGTTTACTTCCCTTTTCCACCCAATCAGTCGCCATCTCCCGCATCCTCAGAACGCACGGAATTAACACCCATTTCACTAATAGCAATAGTATCGGCGCCATCCTCAGACACCCTATCACCAGATTACCTAGATCTACCGTTGCTCGGTCCTCTGGTGGCTCGGTCTACTCAGTCTCATGTAACGATTGCAGTGCATCTTACATAGGCGAGACTGGTAGGTCCGTGGCCATCAGGATGACCGAACACGGTAGATGCATT